>JAYRCH010000437.1:600000-1041640 GCA_037179445.1 Phengaris alcon alcon | reverse complement strand
AAAAGAAAAACTCACACTTAGCACTCAGTGCGCAAAAACACAAGGGTGACAATATTAAAAATTCTAAATGCAACATTGAATCTTGGCGACCTGCAACATAGGCTAAGCCCAGTGCAGGCGCCAATTTTACACAAAATTAATGATTCTATATACATCTTGATTTAAACAGCTTCCGTGGTCTAGTGGTAAGAGCTTGGCTCTCGACTCGGCGGTCGTGGGTTCGATTCCCCCATTGGAACAACAAAAATGTTGGTTCCAAGTGTGGTTAGGACAATGCAGGCTGATCACCTGATTGTCTGACAAGAAAGATGATCCATGTGTCGGATGGGCATGTAAAAAGTCGGACCTGCGCCTGATCTCTCGCCAGTCGTGTCGGTTATCCGTCCCACTGGGTTATGAGAGTAAAGGAGGAGAGAGTGCTCTTGTGTACTGCGCACACACTTGGGCAGTATAAAATTACTCCTGCGTAACTGGCCTGGTTTCAATGAAATCGGCCACCGTCACCGAAATCGGTGTGGGGGAGTTATTATTATTACTTAAATATGCCTGTACTGGAGATAGATACTCATATATAAAGTCAGATATAAAGTTCGCAAATAAATTACTTCTATTCTTAATTATTTACACGATTTCTACTTTAAAAACGTAATTATGTAAATGTACTTGTTACATGAACAAGCTTTACTTACTATTTGTCTCATTAGAAATCTACACAATAATTTACTGTCTTATTACGAGTATTACCTAGTTTCTTGATACACATAAAAATTACACCCGAAAACGTACTCTGAAACGTATTTCTGAAGTCAAAGCAAGCAATAATAAGCATAATTATTATAATAATAACAATAACGAAGCACAAACTTTCAGTACGGTTTAACGAAAACAGTGCGATCGGAGGAGCTAATATAAAAAAAAACTTATAAACGCACACTACCTCAGATTATTTATTAACACACACTACCGTGCGTTTGATAGATATAATTTTGTCACACGTTGACGTTTGTCAATCTGTCACAACATAATTTAAAAAAAACCTATATAAGAGGGAAAAGAACCCTTAGGTATATAGTTCAAACTATTATATGAATCATTATGGGCAAATTTAGACCACAGGACGACCTCTAGTGAGTATTCATACTGGATATGTTGCCATAAACGACTTTACATCTAAGAGGTGACTAATTACTTAGGCTATAAGTATTTGAAGCGTGAAGTTCTGGGAGATCGCTAATCGTTTTCCCTGAAGGGCGTAGCGAGTTAGCCGTTAGGGACACTTCCCATTAATTCCCGAAAAGGTTTCAACAACGGAAGCGGAATTTGTAAGATATCGCACTTCCGTTTATTGCCGATATTAAATATACTTCGAGTAGTTTTGATACTTGCAACTTTTAAACGTCTGAATGTAATTCGTGAAGGTGGATTTACCAGAATCCCAATTCTTTAAACTATTTTCGATATAGTCCCGTTTCGGTTCACGCGCTTACTCCAAACTGAAAATCCAAACGGGATTTAACCGATCATATTAACGAGAATGGTCCCAGATTAGATTTAATATTAAAGATGACGAACGACTTTAAAATATGTCTTTGTGTTTTCATTCAATACGATAAAGCAGTTGATTTTATTGTTTGCTCGCATAACTGTTAAAGTCAAGTAGACGTGGGTAAAAATTAATAATAACAATATCATTAATTAATTATTCATTCAAACTAGCTTTTAGCAATTATGGATATTTTGGACATATGTTTTACTGCCTTTACATAAGCAGTTTAGGCACATTTAGGCCGAAAAATAATTTCAAAATTTCGAATAAAATATAGTATACTACATAATATTTCATTGCGCTCTCTAAGGCGCTGAGGTCATTAAACTCACAGAAGCAGCTGACTAAAGCGAAAGCAGTCTTTACCTAAATAATATACATCAATTGGGTACTTTCCTACATGTAAAATTTAGTTTTTTATCCAACAACCCGCAATATCTTTGAAAATTTTGATTTTTAGTACACTTACAGTCTTATTTTTCAGAGCACTATTCAGTTATGTACTAAAAAAATACCGGAATATACCGTATTCAATCAGCTGTGTGAGGACAATGACCTCCGAAGCGTCGCAACGAACGTAATGTAATTTTATTTAGTACTATCTTTTACGAATTTCTTAAATATTTTTTTTACCTAAACGTTTTTATAAAAGTAGTAGATCATATTAGTAGTATCATAAGTAGTAGATCGTAAAATTGCCGCTAGCGGTTCACTCAGTGAGGAGGAGGGAGACTTCTCCTCGCGCGCCGGGCCCCTGAAAAGGGCCTTGGGCGGGGAACCAATGCCAGGGGCTAAGCCCCTCTAATTGGGGTAGGAAGACGCGCCCAGTACGAGTACTGGGCGCATGAGTCTCAGTTTTAAGGGAGCGATGCGGCGCAGCACCCGGTTTTGGGCCCTCTGCAACAACCCTTTCTGGGGTGCAGAGAGCAGGTGCTGCCACGCGGGTGCCGCGTACGTGAGGCGGGACCGTACGTACGTCTTGTAGAGGGCGATGCGCATCCTCAGGGGGATCAGCGGGGACGCGTAGGCCGGACGCAGCTGGGCTACCGCTGAGTTCGCCCTCGCCACCGCCGCAGAGCACTGGGCGACCATGGACAGGCGGCGGTCGATGGTGACCCCTAGATATTTCGCCGTCTTACCCCATGGAATTTCGGCGTCTCCGATCTTCAGAGGAGCCGGAAAACCTGTTCTCGTAGTGACGCCGAGCGCCTGGGACTTACGTGTATTCACGGATAGTCTCCATATGCTCAGCCAGTCCGGGAGAAGGTCCAGCGTCCTCTGAAGTTTCTTGAATGCGTGGTCCCTGTTGAGCGAGCTGGCGATGAACGCTGTGTCGTCAGCGTACAGCGCCGCGATGGTGCCGGGATGCGTAGGTATGTCGCTGGCGTATAGGTTGTACAGCCCTGGGGAAAGCACACTACCTTGGGGTACGCCAGCGGTGATGGGGTGCTCGGCGGAGAAGACTCCGTCCACGCGCACCTTGAAGGATCTGCCGGAGAGGAAGGAGGCCACAAGCCTTACCATCGGGGGAGGTACGTTGGCTCGAATGAGCTTGCAGAGCAGGCCCTCATGCCAGACACTATCGAACGCCTTTTCCATATCCAGGAAACGGCGACCGAGGCTTCCTTCTTGTTTGCCGCAACGGAAAGGTGGTGGATCACGCGTACCAGCTGGAGGGTGGTACTCAGCTGGGACCTGAAACCAAATTGTTCCTCACGAGGAGGGAGGTGTGGAGCAAGGTGTTTGAGGAAAAGGGTTTCAAAGACCTTGGATAGGGTTGGTAGCAGTGTTATAGGCCGGTAGCCCTCGGCCATCCGAAGGTTCTTGTGGGGTTTGGGGATGGTGATGATGAGTCCCATCTTCCAGGGGGATGGAAAGTGGCCGGTCCTGACAATGCCGTTATACAGGCGAGTGAGGGCGGCCACCGTCCGGAAGGGAAGGTGACGGAGAGCAGAATTGGGGATGCCGTCTACGCCGGGGGCCTTCCTCGGTTTGAGGCGAGCTAGGGTCCTTTGGACCGCCCTCGGTGAGAAGGAGAAGTTTGGGGGGGAGGAGGGGAAAGTAGGAAAACCTTTACCTCCTCGGAGACCATTTGGGCGTGTTCCGTTGCGGTCGTGGGCAGCGGCGAGAATTGGCGTTCCAAGTGCTCGGCATGAATGCCCGCTCTGTCCTCCGCACGGTACCTAGGGTTGCCGTCCGGGTGGAGCAGGGGATGAACGGAGGCAGTGGCTCCGGTAAGGGCACGGCAGAAGCGATGAAGGGAGGGCCAGTCCTCTCCGGCCTCCTCTATGCGTCGGGTCCACTCCGCGGCCTCGAGCGCGACACTTACCTTGGCAGTAAGGCGGTTGAGCTCTGCCTTCTGCGTGGGGCAGCGCGTGCGTTGCCATCTCCGGCGTAGGCGCCGCTTCTCCGCCAGGAGGTCGGCGATGTGGCGAGGGAGTGAGGGCCGCTTGAATTGGCGGCGGGTGGGCGGCTGGGTAGCCGCGTTCATTGCAGCTGTAATCGCCTCGGTGATCTGCAGCGTCATGGACTCGACGGTCTCTGCAGAGTCAACCGGGAAATTAGGTGTGGACTCGTGCAGCTGCAATGAGAAGGCGTCCCAGTCGCGGAATGGGTAGGGGGGGAGGGGGGGGGGACGCTAGCCGGGACGGCGCGTATGTTGGCTAGGACCGGGAGGTGGTCGGAGCCGTGGGCCACATCGAGGACCTCCTGGTGGAGGTCACCGGGGAGTTGGTGGGTGATAGCCACGTCGAGGACATCAGGAGAGAAGCGGGGATTCTCGGGGTAGTGGGTGGGGGAGTATGTGCCCACCACCGAATATCCGACTCGTACGGAGTCGGCATGCAGGCGGTTGCAGTTCAGATCTCCGGCAATCACAGTCGGCTCTTCTGATAGGAGCCTATGGATGTCGGAGATATCTAAACGCGACCCCGGAGGTTTGTAGCATGCATATAGATGGGTGCGGTTCGAGCCGAGGAGCACTTCCACTCCGAGAGCGTATAGCGAAGAGACTGGGGGAGGGGGGAGGAGTTGGTGCAGAATTTTCCTGCCGACCAGAACGGCGAGGCCTCTGCACACCCGCTCACCCCCTGGAAAATCCTGGCGGTGGTTCACTCAGTTATAATCACATCTATATAAAATAGCAAGTATCGAGACTGTTCATAACTGTGGCATCAGCGGATGTCCACTGTCCAATGGACGCCTACGGAGAGCCGGAGACATTTCGCACGCGCCACTGAGCTGGACGCACCGGAACTACCGCAAATATAAAACTAGTCCGTGCCGTGCGTTATGGCGGATACTGGGTAGTGAGTAGTGGGTACCAGGTTACAGTAATCGTTGGTACTGTATTTTTGGAGAGAAGTAACGCTACCGTATTCCTTACGTGAGAATAAATGATCTAGAACATGACCAATGTTTATTATATAGACTTTTCCAAGTATTTTCTGTGTGATTAATGTATAGGGCAAAGCGTAGGCTTTTTGTTCGGCTTTTTTGTTGTTATTGAAATTGTTATGTTTTTAATTTTTGGTGAGGAAAATTGAGAATGTTTTGCCGGGAAAACAGGAGAGGTGATATTCGAAATCTTACCATCGAAAAAGTTTGAAGTGTTGTGGAAAATCCAATAAAATAATTATGTAAAAGTTATACAAGGTGTTTGTTTGGTCGTTCGATTTTTATACTTTATCTTCTTTTTAAGACGATTCGAGACTCGCAAAATGGACAGTAAATCCTTGGTCTCGATCACAGGTGCAAGCAAGGACGCATCTTTATGCGGGGGATGTTCAGTACTTACTTACCTATTGTTGTGCCTACTTATTAAGTAAATTCTTTTACTCGTGACTTCATTCACATAGGAAAAGTCAATATACAAATAAATAAAATGTATTTGTTTGTAATTTTAAATTACCAGCTTTTCACTTTAAGAATATGAAAGTATATGCTTACGGTGCTTACATTAAAAAAATCCATTCTTTAAATTTCGTATGTCAGTCTGTTTGTTCCGGCTAATCTCTGAAACGGCGAGACCGATTTTCACGGGACTTTCACTGGCAGATAGCTGATGTTATAAGGTGTAACATAGGCTACTTTATCTAAGGGTTCCGTTTAAAAAATAGCGTTCCGTTTCCGTTAGTATGTTGATAATTAGTAGATACCTAGGAGATACCCGTACATGTCAGTTATCAAAAATCAAAACACAACCTCTAAATAAAAACAACATTCCATATCGTTTCGCATTTTGACCATAACCCGAAACTAACCCACAGGTAGAGACGAGCCCGTGCGTTTTGCAGAACAAATGTAATAACCCAATCTCTGGCATCACATTAATATTGGATTAGGGATTGCTCGGAGCAAATTTTATGAGCACCGTAAAACATTTATGACTCTATCTATCTGAAATACTCCCGCCCGAGGGGAGATTTCTTACTAATTGCATTATTTTATAAATTAATAAAAACCAAAAACGCAACCGTTTTTTGCTTTTTTTTTCTACCAGTTTCTATCCAAGTATCAAAAAATATCACATGTCAACTTTTCTTCTTATTAATTTATGAATAAAAATTAAAATACTATTGTACTGTAGGTAAGAGTTCTCCATTAATAAAATTATTACAACTGATAAGTAAAGGCTTGATTTTGTTTTCAATATTCTAATGCTGTATTAATATAATATTAAAAACTAGCTGGTGCCCGCAACTTCATTTGCGTGGAACTAATGGTACCGAAAACAATTTTTAGGGTTCCGTAATACACAAGGAACCCTTATAGTTTCGCTCTGTCAGACGCGACTGTCTGTCTGTCCGCGCTTCTAGCTTCTGTAATTATGAATATAAATGGATAAAATTTGGTATAGCTATAAACTGTGTATAGATCTCAATTTTAGCACAATAATAATAATAATAATTTTATATTTTAGGGGTAGCTCTCCATACATGTGAAGTGGGGATGAAAAATATTTTTTAATTGTATCCCATTGTTTGGGGTATTGTTGAATAGGTATTTTAAAATAAAGGCAATACATGACATTCTTACAAAGTCGACCAACATCGAGTAACTGACCTCCAAAGTGGTAATTTTATTTATTTGTATAGATATATAGATATGTTACATTTAAGGCTCTCTTTCTGCTTTTTGCATTTGACATTCGTGTCTGGTGCCGACTGCGTTTTTTCTATCTCGCACGAGACACTAATCACTGCAATCTCGGTAATGGTACGTGTATTATGGCAAATTAACGCTCTGCCAGCCCGCGCCCGGCTAACAAGCCGCAATTTTCTACTTCGCCGCAGACTAATGTCACTAATTCAATTAGGCTATTACATTTTAGAGGATTTGATGACAGTCGAATAGTTCCCAGAAATAAGTTTAAATGTTAATAGTTAATAGAATCAGGGGTTACTTTACAGACGTTACGGGTATCCATAAGCATACAATTTAATTAATATTATATCCGTGGAAAAATACCCACAACCTACAAACAAATGTGTGAGTGCACGCTTACAGGTTGTGGTTGTTTTTTTCCCAATATATTGCTGGATTTTATATTGAGGAACGTATAGTTTTAAAAATGTTATTAAAAATATAATGTAGGAAAGACGAGTAGGTCAAAATAACTGTGCATTTACACTACAAAGTACCTTAGCTATTTAAGTCCATACTATTAAGGGTCAGCTCACACCACGACGATACGCGACGCTACGCGGCGCTCCATTTATAATATATTTATTGAAAATTGAACTTTTACAATACAAAAAGATACACGTTATCGTTTTGGTGTGAATTGACCCTACAACTAACAGGTACATTTACCAACACTCTACATCTTCTATGCCTATTCGTTTGCGTGATGTCACCAGTCGTCACCGCCTATCACGCATATTCGAAAACGAAATTTAAATTTTATTTTCGACCGGGCCTTTTTGCAGTCGGCCTGGCCTAATAAGCCATTATCATGGGACACTGACGACATCTCGCGTCAATTTTTTGCGAGGCCAGTTTCACTAATACGACATAATAGTCAATAATTTAAATCAATCTAGCAGACCTTTCTAATGGCTGTTAAGGACTTCCTGCTTAAAATAATGAATGTGCAGAATAATTTATAATGCTAGTAAAATTGTGTCACTAAAGTGTCGTGAAAGAAAGAAAGAAAAGAAACGTGAAACGAATGTGTGGAATCGTCGTCGACGTCGATAAACAGCACTGTAAATAGAACTCTCCCCTAATAGAGTTGAAAATCGAACACATAAGGGTCGAGTTTTAAATCCGGTCTGCCGGACCAAATCCGTGCGTGTGTGCGACACCGGATTCGTTCGAGTGTCTGTTAGCACTATTAAAAACAGTACCCCTTTCAAACGTAATTATTTTTATATTATGTAGATAAAAGTGTTCGCTAAAGTAAATAAATAAAATTTTTGATCCTAAAGTAAATGGTTAAAAAGTTATTACGAAAATAGTGATGAAAATACATAGCATTTGGTTGTACTTTTAACTTTTGTAGTAAATATTTATGATAGGAGGCGTGACCGCGGCATTGCCATGAGCTAGGATAGAGAATCGATTTTTGTCCACAATGTTCTCCTCGACACGTGTTTCATTTATACGCCTCGCTCTGTCTATATCGGTGTAACCTTGCTATCTTCGAGTCCCATCTGAGCCGGCGTTGGAAAAATCCTATGGAAAATTACAGTCCCCTACAATATCATTAATTCGTTACTTATTCTACTTACGAGTTACGACTTTAGTTTAATGCTCTAAGGTACGACACATACTAATGGAAAGAGATGTGTAAAAATATAATAATATTAGTCAATCCATCCATATTCCACTTTTGTTGAAGCTTTCTTTCCGTACGCAATTGACATTTATATTCTATCAATTTAAGATTTCGCTTATTAACATTGCAATAAAGTCGTAATTCGTACGTCGTACTAAAAACACCACAAAATCACAAGTAAAGTACAAAAATCTATTGACTTTTAGCGATCCTTTTGAGTAAATTCTTCTTCCGAGTAATCCTATCTAGATCTAGGAAGAATATAGTTATTAATCTGATGTCTAGATCGTCAGATCGTCAGCTGTTAAGTGTTAGTTGTCTCTGTTTATTTAGCAGAACTGGACACGATATGACTTGACTTCCACTTAATATAAGTAGCGTAACAAAATTATTTCCGAAATAACTATATTTTTGAATTAAAAGTATAGCCAGACTACGTAAATTATACAGCCTATATTACCCGGGATGTTATTACGAATATATTGACACATCATTCATTAAAATAGAATTACCAGTTTAGGCGCTACGATAGAACAAAGCCAAAAGCATGTAGACTGACAAAATCCATACCCTTCCTTTTGGCTTCGCCGTAGTCGGGTAAAAAAGAAAGAAAATATCTATGTTTGTTCTGTAAAATATGTCAGTGAGCAGTTCCAGTTTGACCCCATATTTTTTGCCACCATCCAGCACGGCGGTGGCAAAAAACCCCGCGTTATGATACAGCCTCGCCCAAGGCGTGGTCCCATCGATTTATGACTAAATCTTATGGTCACTGGCCGTAAACCACGGCGGGCATATCAGGTGGCCATATCCAAGTAATTTTGCTGCACACCCTGTCCACCTCCTTGGTCAGGATTTGTGATTCAAGCGGCTTTCAGACTACGCTATAATATAATAGCATATAGTATATATCTCATAGCACAGCAATATCGCGCACCATACATTGATAAGGACATGTTCACACTGCACTGTACTATTATATATTATTGGCTTTACTATATATATGGTATACGCTATAAAATAGTGCGATGCGCTGAGTTCATGCTGTGCTATATGGCGCGCCGCCCTCTTCCGCCTTCCTCACCCCCGGCCGTCCCGCAAGTGAAACGAGCGACACAACCATACTGAGCTTGCTATATACTATAAATAGTTGCGATAATATCGCGTAATGTGAACACCATACTATATAGCACAATGGTAAGTATTAAAAAAGAAAAGGAAAAGATTAGAATCACCACCCAATATATGCTATATAGTATAGTAAGCCTTGAGCCTTTTACAGACATTATATCAAATTCATCGGAATCGAACTGCCTGCCACGCGTAGTCTGAAATTAGCTTCAATAATAAATTATGTTAAATATAATATTATTATATACTAGCTGGTGCCCGTAACTTCGTTTGCGTAGAACTAACGGAAACGGAACCCTATTTATTTGAACGGAACCCTAAGATAAAAGTAGCCTAAGTTTCTCCTAATAACATCAGCTATCTGCCAGTGATAGTCCCATGAAAATCGATTCCGCCATTTTAGAGATTAACCTGAAGAAACAGACAGATAGATAAACAGACGGACAGACAAATGTTTATAAATTATTTTTATATTGCAAGTATCTACCGGTCGTACTTTGCTATGCATTTAGTGAAAAGCATTTTAAGCGTCCATTAAAAATTACAAACATACACTTCGATTTTATTTATTTGTATAATATAATATATAGATTGCGGCCTTTTACGGGAGACCAAACAATTACTGATAACGATAAGTTGCCGAGTTACGCGTAGCTACGCCTATGTGTGTTTGTAAAAAAAACAATTTCGATGTTCTACAACTTCAAGGAGTATATCTACAGCAGGTAGGTACCGTTGTCAGTTTTATATAATGCAAAGCAGAAGTATATTATTGTTCTGAATGTTCTAATTCTCCGTCATTCAATTAATTTGTTTTGAATGTCAAGTGCCGAAAAATTTGTTTCCAAAAGTTTCAACGTTGTGTCGAAATTCGCCTGCCAGAGTTATGAGCGAGTATTCCAAATTACCAAAAGTTTTGCCTACACACGCATTCTTTTGATTAATTGCTCGCTAGGAGTTATTAAAAAATAATTCATAGCTTAATATAAAATACCACCCAATGCCAAATTTCAAAACTCACCCGCCCAACGAGAGAGAAAAAGGTTTTCGCAACCTTTTAATAAACGGTTGCAGTCGGAACCAGCAATTATAACTGAATTCAGTCAGAAATATCAATAGAATAATCAATGATTCCTCCTTTATATTTTACCGCTAAATAAAACTTATGATTTAGGGTAAACCAGTCGTCCTTGGCACCTTACAACGCATAACCTTTCTATACAGATTTTTCACTTTAATGCATAGGGCAATTGGAATACTTAGAAACCTGCTACATGAAAGTAAAGTCTAAGCCAGCCTTCGCCTTTTTACATATTATTTAAAAAATACCACCACTAGGTATTTTAATTTTGCTTTATTTGTTGGCTTTTTATTGGGCTAATTAAGTAGCAAAAATTCTATCATCTTAATATTACATTAGGTACGTAACGTAATTTATTTTGCTTATTATTGTAATGATTCGCCATTACTATTATGTATTAGGCCAACAACCACGCTGTTTCCCCTATCAATCCATCGATACTGGCATTCAAAAATGTACCTAACTCGCTAGCAATAAAATTGATATTTGCTCGCGTTTATGAATGAGAGTAATTAGGAATAGTTTCGCGTTGGCCGTAACAAAGTAGATAATTGCTGGTTGCAGGACGCGATTTATCGTCTAATGTGCGCGCAGCATCAATATTGTGTCAGCCTGTCAATCAAGCAAAACGATTATTGTGGCATCGTCACAAGGGTAGGCAGTTCGATTCCGATGAATTTGATATAATGTCTGTAGGAGGCTCAAGGCTTACTTATACTATATAGCATATATTGGGTGGTGATTCTAATCTTTTCCTTTTCTTTTTTATTACTTAAAAAAAATACATTATGTTTTCATTTTTATTAAAATTGTTTATTATTTTATTTTGTTTATTATTAATTGCAGCAATTTACACGTAAAATAGTATATAATAAATTCTATTAAATTTTATTCAGCCTGTTTTGTGTTTAGAGTTCCGTTGGAAGCAATTTTCAAAAATAGTGTTAAGGAAAATTTAGTTGCTATTATTTCATAACACAGTTATATTTACTAATTATTATTAACTACTATTCACCGTAACAATAAGGAATAAACACAATTTAAATTGCACATATCAGTTGTATTGTATTATCTAAGTCTGAAAGCAATAAGTCTGCACGATATGTTATATAATTGCTTCGGTTTGTAAACAGAGCTCGAGATAAACGGAATCTAACAAAGTTGTCCCGAGTCCAGTCCACGTGACCATTTCCCTTGATTGACGGCAAACAACTGCCCGATGAAAAAACTGCCTAATACCCATTGACACCTCAGAGTCAACTAGACAGTGGGCAGTAAAACACAATTTATAGTGTCCACGCGCCGATAATCGCTTTCCAAATCACCACATCCTACCTCGTTTTATTCGCAAATAGAACTTTATTTCAACGCACTAAGGTGTACAATCAAACGGGTCTTACTCGCATTTAAGCACCGCAAAGTCAACTTGCATTGTAGTTTATTTTCCTTATCTCAAAAACTTTTAAATAGAGGCGTCAAGCGTTTGACTACTACACGGGTTTTTTGTTTAGCAAACGGAAAAATTGTCAGTGAAAGTGTAACGTCCTTTTTAGTAAAAACATGACACCTTCTAGTTCTAACAAACAATAGTACAGAAATACGCTGCTTATTATTTTAGTTCAACTCCAGTAGAGCGCACAAAAGAATCAGATGAAATTTTTATGTATGGTCATGACCCGACAGTCGTACTGTCATCACTATGAACTGAAAAAAAAAACCAACTACCTATATAAAACTATCATTTCTATACCAATACCTACACCCAACAACTACACCTCAGTGGCGAAGCGTGAGTTCCGCGGAATGGTAATCCCGAAGCGAAGAGAGAATCTGTTATATTTTTGTAACATGTAATTTAAAATAAACCTTCAAAATTATTATCACGGCTTTCTTGATTAATGCCTGATGATGATGATTGACCGAAAATAAGGTTTACTACGTTTTTACGAACGAAAAAAGATCGCGATATCTAAACGACATCGCACAATTTCGCTAGCTATTTAGATGTGCGATAGTCGGGTTTATTACTCGAGGAACTAATAAATATTACCGTATCGAACTAATTTGTTTTAATAACCCATGCACAAAAACATTTTTTTCTTTTCTGCTGATTTTTTGACAAAAAACATCTAAACGGTTCCGGTGTCTCATGTCGTAAATCGTTCTGCCTCCGGGCAAATTTTATGGCTGAAAAATTAATTTACCTGACTCTTTAGGGGTTTAGTTGGCCAACGAAATCGTAGTTTAGTAAAATTTTAATTGAGAAAACCTAGTTGTATAACCTACTATGTACTCTTTCTTATTTTACATAGATTAGAGAATATTATATAGATCTAGGTCTATAAAAACATTAAATCCGATGTTTAACATTTCACTGTGCAAGTGAAATGTTAAACATAATCAAAATTGACCAATGATGCTTATGCCGCGGCCCGCGGCCGTGTTCACATTAAACAATTACATACATTTTGACATAATTTGTACGCTTGATTTATTTACAATTACTCTCTTCTTAACGCAAATAGACTATAATATCACATTTACACGAAAAATATAAAACATTTTAGACCTTGTTGTATTAAATTAGAGTTTTGTTTTGCTGGAATGTTTTTTACTTAGCAAAGTTCTCCCCTGCTAAAAGGTCGCGTATTGTTATTTTTTTACTTCAATAAGGCTTTTTTCTGGTTCCTGTGTATTTGTAACATCCTTTATTACATAGGTACTATGAAAGAATTCAAACAATATGCCATCAAAATTTGAGTACACGTTTCCTATACATAACGAAAACCTAGATCCGTCATCAAAGGCCTGATATTCAGCTAGGAATGGTAAAAAAACTAAAAACTAAAATACCTAGTACCTGCGACAAAGTAGATAAAGAAGGTACGTATGCTTTATTTGTTTCTTATCATTAAGTAATGCTTGAAGTTACAGCGAGAATACCTGAAACATTTTCCAATTGATCTACTGTTGATCAACTTTGACTATCATCCCACTTAATGATCATTCTATGATATCGACTATAACCCTAAACATTAATAGTTAAACTATACACAAACAGACAACAAGCAGGCACTTTCCCCTCGACATATGGCGGCTCGTGCCATCCCTTTGTCGAGCCGCCCCTCCGGTACATAATACCGCGTAACCTTGAAGCGAAAGGGAGTAGGTATTATGTCCTTCACTCGGTACTTGCAGTAGTTGATAGTTACTCGTGCTTACCAAAAGAGGTACGAGAATTTCGTAAAAGTATCAAATTCGGTGCCTTGCTAAGCACTTGTTACTTATAAATAAATGTGATTCAACTGTAAAATTATCACTTGATAGGTACTTATTTGTAGGTTACCATTACCTAACTAATGAGACATAAAATATTTTGTAAAAATTCTATACCTACAAAGTAGGCTTTATATTATGCTCTACCCTCGAAAGCTTTATAAAAAACGATGCAGCTATAATATAGATCGATGCATATATAATGTAGATCTAAGATGTTCTTAAGGTCATATATTCCTAGGAGACCTAGAAGTAAAGAAGCTCACTACAATTTACAAGTACTTAAATCTGACTTCATGGGACAATTGCAGTTAAGAACTTTCAGGCGCCTCTATTCCCTATTGTAGGTAAATTGTAATTTGTACCCGCTTTCGCTTGCCTTCTGAAACCTGTAATACGACATGTATTTCTTTTCAGAGGATGTTTTCCTTTTAACATGTGCTCAATTTGACAAATTTACATACGAATGGCGTGCGTTTAATGAATAGACACAAAGTGTAGCCATCTTTCTCCAAAATGCTGGATTCTCGTAACCTCAAGCAACATATGGTAGTGGCAGACGCCACGCCAACTGTCGCTGCCACCGTCCCTTTCTCCCGAATTACGGTAATCACATGTGGAACAGAGACGGACGCTTCATTAGTCAGTAGTACTATCATTTGAATGTAGAATTGCAAAAAAGTGTATTGTTTGTGCGCGTGCGCTAAGACATGAAAAGGAGCCAGGGTTGCCGAGAAAAAGAATGGTAGAAAGTTTTTTTGCATTAAGCTGACAGAATTGAGATTACTGAAAATTTTCGCTTTCGCGTTTCATGGAATACAAATCATACCGAAACTGAAGATGTTTTCACTTCAAAAAACAATATTCATAGAACATTTTCACCCCAGGCCTTAAAGTTTTAGACTTTCTTGTACAAACTTAGATTGTTGTAATAGAGAATAGATGTACCTACTAAAGTACACTGAATCAAGATTACCAAATATTACAAATGATAGCTATAGTATCGTTCTAGTGTATACATAATAATATTAATCATTATCTCCTATGTACCTAATCGACGTTGCAGTTTGCTCCTTGATTCTTGGTAGACAGATTCGAAATGCACATGACATGTTTATCGTAGTCAGGATTTAATATTATTGTAATTTCTTGCACAAAATTAGGTATTACTACAACAATTCTAGATTAATAGCTTTGCGTAAAACCATAAAATCACATAAGCAAATCTTTTCATCTATCCAAAAACAAAACTTACGGTAGCAGCCCTGACAGGAAGGAGGGTAGGCTTTATCGCGGATTGGGGATAATTCGGAAATTTCGTCAGTTCGAGCAGGATATTGGGATAGTTTTTGTACGACATATGGACTACAGCGTAGTAAGTTAACGACGAGCCTGCTGTTCCGAAGGTCGCAGCTTCAAATCCATGTTCATTTTGACGTTATGAATAATTTGGCTTCATATTATAATGTTGCAACTTGAGATACTTATTATTCGAATTTGTGGAAATGGCACGAAGCATTGCAACTATGGTCATCAAGACCAACAAAACAAAATGAAAAGAGGCGCGGAACGAGAAAAAAAAAACTCTTTATTCGATAGTTATATCCTGTCCGAGCTTTTTAAGAAACGGGAGGTATCGAAAGCAAGCTCTATCTGCAAGGAAATTGCAGAAAGAGCTCGCATCGGAAAAGTTACACCAGCTACTAATTAAATGAAATTAATTTAACAGAAAAATCACTATTCTAATTTTTCTATTCTTTTTTTTGAAGTTATGTTCTTTAGGCACGATCGTTTAGAAACCAAAAATTCTCTCATTTTTGGATTTTAAATAATGAATGAAGATTAAAGTTTTATTTTGTGCACTTGTACTTTGTTCATGTTATGTTTTTTTCGGTACGAAATATATACAAACTGAGGAGTTTGTGTGCAATTCAACATTTTTTACATACAACCAAAACATAACAATAATATAAACATTATAGACATTCTAGAGCAAACTTAAACTACTTTTAAATGGTGATCGCCATTCAAAACCAATGTTTACTTTGTCCCGGTGCCGTTTAGGCCCGGGTCCGAAAGGGTTAATCATCCATTTAACCGTCTATGGTTAGTTAACGCTTATTTATGGAGATTAACTTTAAATAGTTGACGGTGATTTTTGATCTCGATGATCACCCGATCTTTTTGACCCAAATATGTTATTTGGTTTAAATAATATGTCTTGCAGTTTATGGGTTTAATGTTTTAATTTAAGTCAAGGATTTGATTTTTTGTTTTTAAATGAACTCATGATGTTTCACTGACATTGTAAAGTATTCTAATGTCATCTTTATTATCCCATTTAATCCCATCCAATCCCATAATAATTATTATCATTAGCATGTAGCATACTTAATAATTGTTATACCTAAATTTTTTTTTTAAATTGTAAAGCTCAACTACTGTTAATGATTATACCTAAATGTCCTACTAACGTAATCATGGCCATTAAAAAGTGTTTGATTTTATATTTATAAACTTCGTTTTGAGGATTCCATACCCAATGGGTAAAAAAAATGTTCACTGACATATTTAATTCTTCTATAACTGTCATCTTGTAAGACTCCAAAATAATGTCGTCTTCTAAGACTCCGCTATCCGCCCGTCCGTCCGTATGTCTGTATGTCATCAGATTTTCTAGTAGGTAGTAGGTATTTCCGAATTCCGATGCCGCTATAATAACAAATACTAAACACAGAATAAAATAGACATTTAAATGCGGCTCCCACTCAACAAACGCGTATTTCCCATTTTGTACGGAACGCCGGTTTTTTTTTTCTTAACCACTGTACTAGGTAAGCTAAGATCAAAGGCTACCAAAAATTATACATAACGTTGTAAACTGATGTAATTTACTTACAGGATGACACATTTTTAAAAAATAGAGATGAAACCGATGAAGTGATTCAGATGGACATAATCTGTTGTTTGTTTACCATTAATATCATAATAGGAGTCATTTCGACCCTCGTCGGCAAGTAAAGGGTTGACTCTACAATTTATTACAAGTTACGACATATGGGAATATTTTTAGGCAAATATTTAACTATCGATTAAGTTGCGTAGTGAAAGTATTTTTTATATTTGTGAAAAAGTCTCTCGGGTTTAAGTTTACTAGAGGTCGCCCAAATTTTAATTTTTTTAACTTTGATCTTTATAAGATTTGTTTTGCCTTTCAGATCGCAAAAAAATGTACCTGTTTGTGACAGATTGATTTGTGTAACAAGATTGTATTTTACTTGCTCTATGATTGCATCTATCAGACGCACGGTAGTGTGTTCTTCGAAACTACAATGTATGTATGAAGCTTGGCCGGTAAGCCAAGTTTCATACTCCCCCGTTCGTATATTTCTCGTAAAACTGTACTCGAAGTTTTGATTACAGTATTTGATATAACGTACATAATATGTTTTCTTTTTAAAGTGAGAACTCGTAACTTCTAACAGTGCCCAGCCAATGCACACACGTTTGAAAAGAGATGTTCGGCTACAAGTGTCGCCACTTATACACACACACACACACACACACACGCACACACACTTATTTCTGACTAATCACTCGGTAGTTCTAATCAAAATTTTACTTACTTACGAATTTTCGATATTTGTATGACGTAAGTGTGTATGTTTGTTCCATCGTAGCGTCTAAACGGCTGGTCCGATTTTAATAAATGAGGTGTCAACAGATTCGTAATGATGCCGCGGCTAACGCAGGTTTAATTTTTTGCATTGTCGGAACGTAGTCGGAACTGTCTAAGAACATATTTTTTTATAAATTTAAACAATGCTTTCCTTGACCTCCGTCAATCGGCAGTAGCTGGCAGGGGCGGCTGGTAGCGGTGTCCCGCGGTGACCAATCGGCCACGGCTCGATCTCAAATCGATTACAAATTGATTGATTGAAAAAAAATTCGCACCCCGCAAAAACCATGAGTGACGTTTTCGAAAGAATTTCATCAGAAAGTGAAATGTTACCGAATATAATTTTGCTCTTACTTTTTTCTTCAATCCAACACGATCAAGGATTGATCGGGATATGATTTTGTTCTGTTCGAATAAAGGCTTGCAACATACTAGGTATAATAATTAAACAATTTCGATTGCTTAGCTATTTCGGTAGCTTTTGTGAAAAACTTTGATATTATTTCCAGTGTTCTACTAAATAACATATTATAATATACCTACTTAACCCCTTTTTTAAGTTAGAAGTTATTGTTACAACTTACAATACTTGGTTGGATGCGCTTTACGCAAAGGTGTGTTAATATAACATCCACAAACAAGCACACTGATCCTCTCACGGCAAGCGATTATTGTCGCCCGTGGGCATCCATATTACCTACTTCACGCCGGTTTTCTGTGAGGGCTGTCTGTATCCGGGCCGAACCTGCACGGCTGACCAACGCGCAAGGGTCACTAAATCTTATAAGAAGAAATCATAATTTCCCATAACGCTCTGTCTGACCCTAATAACGTGGATAGTGCTAACGAATTGCACAAATGACAACATTTTGTCATCAAGCCAGGAAACTCAGATTAAGACATCACCGATGATTTGGTGTTATGAACTGAATGATATGTCTGGTAATGTATACCTGGAAGACCTACACTTTAGCAGCTAACCCTAATAAGGAAGGAAATGATATAAACACTTTAAAGTAAAATACTGCTTAGGTTGATTTAGCTAATGTTATTATGATGAATGTTCTTGATTTAATTAGTATCCTACTTATATTCGGTACTTTTAAGAATTGAAACAAATTTTAATGAACAATAATGCCTATATCATTAGGTACCGTAATAAAGAATAATTATTCGTTCACTACCCAGTCACTCAATTTATCATTCCTATAACACCGGACCGTCAATTTCATCTTAATCTAATTCAAGTGAAATTCAGTAGCCCGTGTCAAAACGAATTGAAAAAATTAAAAATGTTGTCTATGCTTTTATACTATTCTTTTCATCGTTCTTTGTGTGGTCTGTATAAAAAGGCGCGAACCGTTGGGCGCCATTGTTCGTGTCCGATTCGAATTTGGAACGCGGGCTTCCCGCCGTTTTATTATTCGCGGGAGCCGCTGAAATGTTTTAATGTCATTTGACTTGGACCTTTTTTAGGAACCATTGTCAGATATTAGAACAGCAATTTTCACATCAACAATAAAAGAATTTGTAATTGGAACAGGTTAATTTCGATTTCGTATTGTTATTGGAAGCTAATGAAGTCGCTACAATATTTTCTCCCTGCTAGAAATAAGAAAATTATGAAATTACAGTAAAACCACGTTACGTCTTTCGGGAATCGTCGTTTTACATACATAATCTGTCACTTCCATAGAAAAACGAAGATTGCCGAAATCGATTAGGAAGTTGGTTGTACTACTTGTACCAAAGATTTCAAAACTAAAGATAGGCTATGACTTACATTTGACTGAACAAAAATCTTCACACAAGAAAAAAAAATCGACGGGTTGCACTCCGGGAGTGCCGGCAGAAGTGAAAACTTGAATATTAACGTTGTGCATTTTTGATATTTTGGAATGGTTAGAGAATAATTTTGTACGAATTGCTTTCATTATCGGTATAAAAGTACTATTATTTATGTGGTGGAATACAATATTCATTTATTGCGCTATCGTACACAAACATGACAATTTATATTACATTAAAAATTTAACACTTCAGAACTATTACAATTATTTTACATAACAATAATAAAATAAACAAAATAAATTATTAATATTAATCTCATCCATTCCTGCCTGTCCTCTCTCCATCCGTCTTACGAATTTTCGATCAGGTCACGTGTCCTGACGCGAGTTTAGAAATTTTTACCCATTCCAAAAAAAGTACACAGCGCCGCTAAAGAAGTTTTCACTTCAAAAAGTCACGCCATCTTGGTTTTCACCATACCTCAAATGTCAGCTATCTTGATCTCACCATACTTCAAATGTCAAAATGGTTCCAAAAATCCAAAAGTGGGGCCATTTAAGTGAAGACAATTTTTGCCTCAACATGCCTCATCTATATTATATACGTCTATGATTTGTATTGTAATTTGTAATCTACTTACCTACTTGTGGATTTCTAAAAACTGTGAATGTCAAATTTGTGGGTAAAACCTTAGAGTAATAACTAAAGTATCAGAAAAAACATATTATTGTATCGTTCCTTATCCCAGATGCGATAAAGTAGTGATTCCAACGTCGCGTCGTATTAACCTTAGAAAAAAATTGTAATAGGTAAGTAATTTGTTTTTCGAAAAAACCGTTTGAAAACCGTTTGAAAAAAAAATGATTTGACATAAGCAGTAGGTCATAAACACACCGGCATATTTAGCGGAACACAAAAAAGAGGTCCATAATTAAAAAAATATGGTTTTATTTTAAAATCTACTTACTACACTTCTTTTGTTATTTAAAGTTTCATTTGTTTTACTTGAAATGAGATCACATTAAGAACAGATTTTGCGAGTAAAGGCTATTTGTGAAAAATTGTACATTTTTGAACTTTTCATGTAACCGGGAAAAGTGAAAATTAATATTAAAATAACAAATAATTAAATTAGAAAAATGCTGATTAATATCGCGTATTTCCTCCACGTGCTCTTATTAAAGTTTCTACCCGTCTAGGCATACTGAGAATGATGATATCGATGGTCTCCTGGGATAGTCTCTGCCATTCCTCAACTACGGCGATTCGCAGTTCACCCACGTTGGCAGGAGCTGGAATTCTGGACTTAACTTTTCTTTTCAGCAAGTCCCAAACGTGCTCTATTGGGTTCATATCCGGTGATCTCGCCGGCCACTCCATAACAGTGATATTCATATCATTAAGATAAGCTTGAGTTACCCGAGCGGTATGCGGCCGAGCATTATCCTGCATAAAAACAAAATCGTCACCGATATATGGGGCAAACGGTACGACATTTTCTTCTAAAACTTCTCTGATATAGCGGTCTGCAGTCAGACTCCCTGTCTGTCAAGTCTGTGCGAGCTCCCAAACAAATGCCAGCCCAAACCATTATTGATCCACCACCGTCTGCAACTGTAGTTTCAAAATTTGTCTGAATGTATCGTTCTCCTTTGCGTCTGTATATTATTTGCTTGCCGTCAATTTGATTTAAGAGAATTCTGCACTCATCACTAAACAATACCTTACTCCATTGGTCCGCGTTCCAAACTCGATGTTCCTGAGCAAAAGTTAACCTGTTTCTACGATGATTTACCTCGAGCCTTGGAGCCTTGGCGGGCACAAATTAACCCAAACCAGCTTCTTCGAACCTTCTTCGTACCGTACGCTCACTTACGGTTACACCCCGCACTGCTTCTAACTCATGTCGGCTTGGACGGCCGTCAAACGGGGGTTCCTACGTACACGAAGCCGAATGAAACGATCATCCCTACTCGAAGTGCGTCTTTTTCTGCCTTGTCCTGCTCTTCTCACATAAGTACCGGTCTCCCTGAACCGTTGGATACTGCGATGGATCGTTGAAACTGGTCGACGAAGATCTCTGGATATCACTCTGTAGGTTTGACCATTTCTTCGCATTTCGAGTGCCCTGGCAATCTCCGTTGGGACTAAGTCAGGCATAATTCAGTCCTCAACTCCAAAAAGATACGCGATACAAAAAAAAACTAACAAAAAAAGGTATTTCAATGAAATTTTAATTCAAACTCAGAAGGAAGAAATACTCGAAGTTCGCTCCAGATAGGTGTATTTGAATCAAATTAAAACAATTGCATAAAATGTAATATTCAGTTGTATTCTTAATTTGAAAATGTTTCTTTTTAAATTAAATGACGTATAAACCAGCCAGCAACCTTATATGATAATGATATCAAACCTTTATTTTATGTTCCGCTAAATATGCCGGTGTGTGTATAAGCCCAAACCATAAATAAATCATTGGTCTCGCTGGGCGCTCGACAAGATAGAGCACTCCCATAAAAAACATCTTTGTCAATGCGGCAACTCATTATTGTAGTGAGTAAATTGACAATTGACTTACATGTGACAAATTCTAGTGTGCGTGAAATAATGTGATGCCAGCTACTCAACTTTTGCCCGATTTAACGGGAAAAATATGATAAACTGTGTATATTAGTTAAGTTATTGGTTATAAATGTAGCTAAGAAAATGCGTAAAATCTAGCTTTTGCCCGCGGCTCTATCCGCGGAAATACAGTATCCCACAGGAACACTGTACTTTTAACAATTTTTCACATTTATAATTAAAGTAGTAGGATAGTAGGATAAACAATTAATTCAAAGTGAATATCTTAATATATACTTCTCATGGGCTTTTTATGGTAGGTACATATATAAATGGTAGGTAAGTGTATAAATCATTGATGATAAGGCCTCATTTTTATTTACATATAATATTTACAAATAATTATTAAAATAATCATGAATATAAGTTGTCTGCCTAAAATTTGGCAGGTTAAACTTTAAATTGTATCCCACTATAGTATATTGCTGTTTTAAATTGTTCTTAACCGTATTTAAAATACAAGTACCATAATATTGTGTGAACGTTTTGAAGACGAAGATTCAGTAGTGTTGACTGCACTAGAAGCGGTTAAAGATGAATTTGACGAGATCACAGAATGGATATTATGTCGAATTTAAAAATAACAACACTAAAAATTTTCTTGACAAATAATTTAAAAGCGTTCATTGTATTGATAATTTCACACTGTGTTTTCCTGATTTCCACCAACTTTCTTCTCGACTGAGTTGTACTATAGCAGTCCAACGGTCACATAAAATAGGATCATCAGGAAATCTGTAAAACGGTGAGAAATATTGGAAATTCAGTTCATAGTTACAAATAGTCTAGTCATGTGTCATATAGATAGCTAGTCTTCTTATATATAAAAATTAGTGCAATTCCAATTTCTCGCTGAAACTCGAGAACTTTTCCGATTGAGCTGGACCGATTTGGCTAATTTTGGTCTTGAAATAATTTTTGAAGTTCAGGGAAGGTTTAAACGGTGAGAAATATTTAAAAAAAAAATCGGTTGTCTGTAATGTCGGTTTACTGACGATAGTTGAACGTGACAACGTCATGTTTATAGGCCGCGCCTTAGGTAGGCGTGTTGCTGCCGCGAAGTCCGGCGCCGAACTGAGTAATAACATCAAGCGCCCCCGCCTCTCCGTCCCACCGCTCACATACCTAAGGCGCGGCCAGCTGAGGTAACGGCAATGCGTCATATTTAGCGAGGTAACGCTGGTAACAGTAACAGGTAACGCATGAGTCATGTTTTTTCGTGCGTGCAGCCGGCTCCATCGAATTATAAGACGTTATATATAAAATGTGAGATAATTCTAAAAACGATGATTAAATTTTCTCATACTAACTATTTACTGTGTCACTTGACAGTCATATTATATTTATAGGTATGAAGTGCGTTCAGTTTATCTGTTTGGTTTATTGCAGAAAAATCGGCCGGCTTTAGTGGTTTAGTAGGTGTAGATGTAGGTTGTAGATGTTGGTGTAGGTAGATATTAACTTATTAGTCAAGACAGATCAACGTGTGTCGAGGCAGCTCTAGATTAAATAGGATATAATTTATTGTAATTTTTTTTAATTTATAATAAAACTATCTGACCCGGCAAACGTTGTTTTGCCATATATATTATTCTTATTATTTAGGGGTTGAAAAAATAGATTACGACCGATTCTCAAACCTACCGAATAATATGCAAAAAAACATTATAAGAATTGGTCAAGCCGTTTTGGAGGAGTGTGTCCCCGAACACTATGACACAATATAATATTTTATATATTAGATTCAATGACAATAAATTCACATAATAAAAATATTAACTACGGGTAACTCGATTCTTGCATACGTGGCAACACTGAATGGCGTTTTGAGTTCATGTAATTTTATGTTGAAATGTCGTAATTATACGATACTTACTGATGATATGTGATCCCAGTGTCCTTTTTATTTCTTGTCGTATTATTTTTAAATAGTTTCACTACGCAACCTTCAATTTTCAAAAGCTTTCAATTTGGCTCGGGTAAGCCGACCCATAGCTGACCTCAGCTGAATATTTATTGCAGTATTTGACAAGCACATCAGCGGTGTCTGGTAGAGCGTCCAGCGAGACAATGATTGTCTATAGCCCAAACTTTCTGTATATGATTTTGAACAACCTTATAAGTACCTAATATTCTAAGACAAATATGAAATAATAATTGTAGCGTTTATGGTTCCACCAATTTCCAACATGAATGCTTATCGTTGGGGCAATAATACTTCAAGGTAGGTATAACAATTTTCTATTATTATTAAAGTTATTTTACAAATTGTTTCTTTTTAAATTATGAATGTACTTCCAACTCTTTTGGTATTGCTCTTCTGGACGAACAGATGAGCGCCGATAGATATGGGCGCGTATCTGTTCGTCATATTTTAAAAATACGCATTCAGTTTCATTGCCACGTATATTTTTAATTTGATTGTAGCACAGTGCCATCTATTAAAATTATATGAGACTTCGAGATCAGCTCAAACGTTCAAAAGTTTCAGTTTTAAATCGTGTAGATGTCACTTTTTTGTTTGTTGTTCAAATGTTAATATAGATGGCGCTGATTATTTTGATTGCTGGTGACGTATTACATCGCTACTCCCTATTTTCCGGAGTTTTGTAATTGTACAAAAGGCCAATGGGAAAAAAAGTCCATACCCACCATCACACAGATTTAAACAGCGGGCTTAGCATGGCGATCCGAAGAAATAATTTTAAAGAAGAAATATTCTATCCAAAATAGTTCGTTACAAAATAGTTCTTAATCCATGGCAATAAGGTCGTCAATAGAAGTCAACATTTCTAAATAACCATATTTTTAAAATGGCTACCGGGAAATCTTCTGTCAATTAAACCGACTTCCAAAGTAAAAATGCAATCTCTACTCAATCTTCATAATTTTGAAGTCGGTACCAGCCCGAACAAAATCCTGACAAAACAATATTTTAAATAGAACACACGTTCAAGTTGGCTGGTACCGACTTCAAAATTTTGAAGATTGAGTAGAGAAATAGTTAAAATTTCAGCCAAATTTAAAAGGGGAATTATTTAGAAAATAAGTTTTATTTCATACTTTTTTGTGCATTTTTACTTTGGAAGTCGGTTTCATTTTTTGTTTAATAATAATAATAATTTTTCCCTTTTTAGGGATATTTTTTAAATTATTATTAGCACATTTTAAGAACGTTTAAAATAAACGATCGAATGTATAATTGAATACGCGCCAAGCTTCCATTAGGTATTGTATATAATATAATGATGATGATTACTGTAAGTTACACAATATGCTTGCAGTTCTTTAAACAATGTCGATATTTCCAAACGCGAATCTTTAAAGACTGAGGAGTTCTGTTCAGTGCTTTTGGATCCAGGGTGTACCTTGGTTCAGAATCTTACTTTTTGGTAGCATATGCTTGGGTTAATTCTGAAAAAGTCAAAATCACTATATTTGTCCATATAAATTTCTAGTAGTTCCCTCGATTCCTCATGGATAACATCATCAGGTCACTGCTTCGGTGACAACGAGACCAATTTTGGATTATAGCCAATACATCAAAAAATATATTTTGAAAATCGGTCCATAAACATCAGAGTAATGTTCAAAGATATTATGAGAAGTACCTATTATATCATCATTATGTCATGATTTATGGTGATGATGATGATTAATTTAATTGACATAGTAGCCTATGCTTGCAGTTCTTTAAGCAACACCGAAATCCCCATACTTACATGTATCTATAAGGAGTCAGGAGTTCTGTTCAGTACTTTTGGATTCAGGGTACCTTATACCTTGGTGCAAAATCTTACTTTTTGGTAGTATATGCTTGGGTTACTTCAGAAAGAGTCGAAATCACTATGTGTGTCCATATAAATTTTGAAGAGTTCCCTCGATTCCTCATGGATCCCATCATCAAGTCACCACTTTTGTGAAAGAGCGACCAACTTCGAACCCTTTACATCAAAAAAAAAATTGAATTTTGAAAATCGGTCAACAGACGGCGCAGTTATCGTTGAACATACAAAAAAATAAAAATAAATACATACACCCGAACCTATAACCGCCTCCTTTTTTAGAAGTCGGTTAATGGTCATATTTTCAAGTAGATGACTGAACGCAAAGAAACTATTTGTCTTGGACCGCCACGATGTGGATTAGTTGACATTATTGTAAGAATATATTTTGACATTGAAATAAGAAAACGTTTCTACTTTAGCTGTCAATAGAGGCCATTTTGTGAGCTCATTCTCGGGAAGAAAAGAAATGTTGTTTCTCATAACGACGACCTTGCTGCTTTACAATAAGACGTATTTTGCTCCGAATGGTATTAATGTTTCTTCAATCTGTCATTTTGTCGATTGTACGGTGTTTTTAGCGGTGTTTTTAGGGTGCGCATGCTAAGCCTGCCGGTGATAATTAAAAGATCTATCAGAATAGGAAACTTTTTACTATGGCGACATCATAGTATTTACTTCCTCTATGGACGACATTTTTCAAAAACTTGGCGTGTAGGTTTTATTACAGAGTGAATTTTTCAAGTGGGCATGGTACTTAGGCCAAATACAAAACTACAAGGAAAAGCGAAATATGCTGAAAGTTGCGAGATCGATTTTGATAAAAATTGAAACT
Organism: Phengaris alcon alcon; assembly: GCA_037179445.1. Lineage (NCBI taxonomy): Eukaryota > Metazoa > Arthropoda > Insecta > Lepidoptera > Lycaenidae > Phengaris > Phengaris alcon. The sequence continues at coordinate 1,015,113 of JAYRCH010000437.1, read as the reverse complement.
ACATCATTTTTCCTATACAGGAATCGAACTGTTATGTCCCGTACCTGTTAGGGTTGTTGCTGACGTAACGTCGAATCAGCACATCCCGTGTTTAGTCTGGTCTAGACTCTAGCTGTGAGTCTCAGTTGGTCTTCAGACCTCGGTCGTGACGGTTCTGCCCAAGGGTCCTTTCATATACGAGTACTATTGTATTTTCCTTTAATAAAAGTGGTTGTGGAAATAAACCTTTTTTTTAAAAAGCCTAATCCGAAAGGACCCCTAACAGAACCAACTGATTATGGTAAAAATTACACACCCTGCATTAAGTATTAGTACACGATTCGATAGTGTTGCTAATATTGTGGAGCAAATTCTAGAAAGTAAGTACCTAATATACGGCAAATGTTACGGTTCATTTTTATTAGCAAAATATTTTACATAATATTATTTTAATTCCGGAGAGACTAGAGATGTAGGATCCAGAGTGCACACAACTTCCAACCGCCAACAAACTGCTCCACAGTTTTATGTAATGGCGATTTATGTAATGGCTGTAAAAGTTGTTTTCTATTGTTAATAAAAAATAACTGAAGTAAGTATAATATAGCGCCCGGTTTCTGAAAGGTTAATCAAATAGTTGATGAACTAACACGTTGTTGAGTTAACAGGCTTGTTAAATCAATTTCCGTTTCTGAAACGCTGATTAGTGAAAAATTTACTAATCATTGATCAAATTGACATGACACATACAAGCGCATACAAGCCTTAAATAGCTTTCCAGAAACCGAAAACAGCGCTTGACATGTTGTTTGACCATTCGTTTGACATTTGTTTTGTTAACTAACACGTTGATCAAATTAAACGATTGATCAAGCTTTTTGCAACTCAATTTACACTCGACAAGAGTTTTGACCGATGATTAGTTGATTTTGGCGTTGATTAGCCTTTTAGAAACAGGGGTAAGTTTGATAATCGTTTCAGGATTTGTAATAATTGTGCAATGTATAGTATTTATTGTATAGCATTATTATTAATACGTGGAGCAAAAAATTTCAGTACAGTTTTACGAGAATTGTGCCACCGGAGGAGTACGAAATTTGGCCGGTAATTAATTACGGGTCAGTAAATACGGCCCAACTCGAAATCTGGGGGATCTAAAAAGGTCACTTTAGATGTTTCATATTATGTTTCATATACTTACCTATTTTTTTCCATACAATCATCGTGAAACGGTAAAATGGCTACATTCATAAGAAATCATCAATTTTGACAGTTTTCAACAGAATTAACATAATGATAACACACAGTACACACTTCCTCAGATTTTTAACACACACTACCGTGTGTTTGATAGATATAATTTTGTTACACGTTTGTCAATCCGTCGTCACATTTTAATTTTTTCAGTGGGGGCGAATTTTTTTTTCTCCCGTCTATCCCTTTAGGTATAAGTTTTTTAAAAACATACGCGTAAATTCAGTATCCCACGGAACCGCACATTTTCACGCAATAAAAAGTAGCCCCTGTGGTCTTTAACGTATGCCAAATTTCATGATGACCGGTTAAGTAGTTTTTCGTGGAAGCGTAACAACCAAAGAAACTCACATTCACATTTGTAATATTAGTGAGGTTTAGGATATCCGTGTAAGACCGTACGTACAACCGCAAGAATAGGCTACTTGACCTTGTTTTTATTTATGTCCTGAACGCTTCATAATTTTTTCATTACCTACAAAAAATATATTTTAAAAATACACTTTTTAAAAATCGCCGAAAACACTATTCTAGATTATCTGTTCTGTGACGTCATAGTAGTACTATTTCTAATGTGCTATAGTCCGTAGTAGTGAAATGGCGGTGTTACGTTCCGTTTGACTTTTTGACATAAATAACTTTCTAAGATGTAATTAACATTAACTATTTATTTACAGAAACGTTCCGTTAACACTCCTACATATGTGTTTAGTGTGTTTGTGTCGTCACATCCTTGCCGGAAATTACTTCGAGGTGTTTTCATCAGTGGAAATTAAAAAACAAAAATACATATTTTTAAATCAACTTTATTTATCAATCTTAAGTTTTTAATACGATATCGCTAGAATATGTTTTCCTAAGCCAAGTACTAAAGGAAATACTCCTACAATGTATGAAATTAAATATGAGTCAAGTAGCCTATTGTTGCATCTAGCGAAGCAGGCGAGGATACGACGTAAGTAGGTCTGACTACCTACTAGTAGGTACCTTCGTCTACTACCATACCTAAGCCAGCTATTGCGGACAGACAACAGACAACAGCCCTTGAAATAATTATCAGGCATGTTCAAGTTATTGGGCTCCGATTTTAATTTATTATAATTGTTTTTAATAACGACACAAATTATAGTGGTAGAGAATTAATATTAAGCGAATGAACTTTTGCAAGCAAGTTTTATTTTATATTATGTATAATCTGTACTCTGTACTAATATTATAAAGTGAAAAAGTTTGTTTGTTTGGTTGCATTGAAAAGGCTCCTAAGCTACTGGACCGATTTTGATGAAATTTAGCACAGATATAGAGTATACCACGGGGAAGGAACGAAAAATGTATGTTTTCCGCGAGATTAGCATTTGCGCGCGCGAAGTCGCGGGCAACATATTATAGTCGTCGATTTTCGACCACATCATGATTCATGACACGTGATTTAATTTCAAACCAAGAGTAGATCTTACATTACAATGGCGGATATGATAGCGATTTGCCATAGGTTCATCAATTTGTGTAAAAGTTATCGCCCATCATTGAGATGTCTTCCCTTCATCAACGTTCCATTTCCACGTCCAAAATATCATCATTGATGACGCTTGACCTTGGTACTAAAGTATCTAATTTAATTAGTTTAATATAATTTAATTAGTTAACTAAAGTATCTTCTTCTTCTTCTTTTGGCATAGCCTCCCCTGTAAAAGTATCTATAAAGAATGTATAACTTTTTCATTTTAATAGAACTGCTATAGAGCAAAAAAATTATACCAAGTCATAATAATATTATTTTAAACTGCGCATATCTCAATAATAATCGATTTATCAATAACATTGCTAAGTGGATAAGTATTTGATAGTAAAATTGAATAATTATAGGCTAAAATAATTACTACATTTCGAAGTAGTTAATAAATACTGCGCAATTATTATTAGATAATTGTTACTATTTTATAATATAAATTAGAGCCTGTGTCGCAATCTACTGATAAGTGTCAGCTTATTTGCATGTTTTGTCTCTGTCGCTCAGTATAAAATAAGCAGTGACAAAACTTCCGAATAAGCCACAGCTTATTAGGCGATTGTGAAGCAGTCCCTTAATCGGATAAAATAATTAGTAGCTGTAGAGACTGAAGACATTTGAGCCTCTAAAATAACGATTACTTAATTTATACTAAATTCAATTTTTTATGTGCACTCACTGTGCGTGCGTGCGTGCGTTCATGTGAGAGTACGTGCGTGCCTGCGTGTGTGTATGTGTGTAGACTGTAGAATAAAGAAAGTAATTATCTTTGTCTATTCGTCTGTCTGATGTACCTACTCCTAAATGCAAACAAATTGACAGCTACATCATAGTATTATTTAAAGCTCTTCTCCACACTTCTGATCTTTACCATCCCACAATATTTTGTTTTGAAGTATGTAGGTAGGTACCGATTTTGTAGCGGATGTCAAAATATTATGCGGAATGTATTGTGGGTGTCTTCTAAACAGTATATATTTTTACTCTGTGGTCCAAACATCAGTTCTGGCGAATGAATAATGTCTAACAATGTGTGGAGAGCAAAATAATATTCTCATGTATTTTTGATTCATTAAAACAGCCGAAATAGGTCAGTCACAAATTCACAATTCATTTTTTCATGATTTTATCTTTTGGCTGGAATTTATGGACACTCGATAAGTTTTAACTTCATTAAATATGATGAATATCGAGTGTCCGATACACCATAGAATGTAGGTAGATAAGATATTTATGTAGTGTGTACAATACTCATCAATATTATCTTCATAGACCACTTACTTACTAGCGTCAAGCACAAATCCGTAACGCACGTGTTTCGAAGTTTCGAGAATCGTGAATGTGGAGAGTGTCTCACCTTCTTCTTTAGCGCGAAGACTGCTCAATCTTACAGCATTAAACCAACTCAATAGTCAATGCTGACGAGAGATACTTCTAGCCATAGACATTAGACGTATTATACTAAGGACAAGGCATGTCAAACATTTATATTTAGCCAAAACAATTATAACTACTGGCATCTGTTACAAACTCCGATGTCTACAATCGAGCTACGCGTATGAAGATGACCGCATAGACCGCAAGGCCAAATGGCCTTCTTATCGGACCTTATCAGGTTTTTACTTTGAAATACCGTAGCTACTTTAATTACGACAAATAATATTGTGCTTCTTTTACCTATAATATTAATGGGGCACTCGAAGTAAGGACGTTTTTAGCCTAGATATGCCCTGTCTCTAGTATATGCGTCTACGCTTCTAGTCTTAGTTTGATTGCTGTTAAAGGAAGAATTTCCTAATATTCTTTGCAAAGATTGGTCTCGAGAGCGCCCAGCGAGACCAATGATTAGTCTACGCGACTTTGTAACTATCAATTTTATAAGATTGATCACATTCACTTACCGCTAGAAGCCACAGGGATTTCTGAAATTGAGTTCACATTGTGATTCAGTATTGAGACCACAATCCACGTCACTGTTCAAACAATGAGGGTTTTTAAATTCGTGACATCTGACAGCTTTTTGACACAACAAGGACCGCCGGGCTACCAAGCGCCGCCTGATGACAGAAAAAGAATCGAAAATTCTTATTGACCGTTTTTGATACCACTTACGCCACCAGATGTCGCTTTGTGTCCGTTGAATCTGCCCCCTAGCGGCAATAAAATATCAAACACGCTCATTCAAGGAAAATAGATATTTTCGTTGAATGAGGGATAATTTCCTGTCGTGTTATATATATTCTTTGTCGAAACAGTAACTGTAACGCGGATTATTACAAATTAAATTCAAAGTAGTCAGAACATCTTACGATTATTTATACATCTACCCCCTTACTAATAAAACTATTTACACAACGGATAACTTAGAACAATGTTGCTGTCTTTGTCTGATACGTTGGAAGTGTCACATGATAGAAAAAGATAGCGACGTTGTTTAAGTTATCCGTTGTGTAAATATTTTTATTAGTAAGAGGGTCAATAGATAGGCAATAGGCATATTAGATAATATAATATTTACTTACTTTTGACGTGATAACGTCTTATAATTCGATGGAGCCGGCTGCACGCACGAAAAAACATGACTCATGCGTTACCTGTTACCCGTTATCGTTACCAAGTACCGTTACCAAGTACCCAAGTACCAGCGTTACCTCGCATTGCCTTTACCTCATTATTATTATTATTGTTGTTGTTGTTGTTGTTGTTGTTGACGTTGTCACGTTCAACTATCTTCAGTAAACCGACTTTACAGACAACCGGTTTTTTAAATACTTTTGGGATCGTTTCGTTCGTCGTTTCAGCCTAGTGACGTCTACTGCAGGACAGGACCATAGATCTCCAGTGCGGTCGCTCGCGGCCTGTATCCACCGACTCTCTGCGGCTTTTCTCAGGTCGTCTGTCCACCAGCCATTCTACGCTTCGACGTCCAGTTCGCGGTCTCCACTCGAGAACCTTTCGGCCCCAGCGGCCATCAGTTACGGGCTATATTATGTCCAGCCCATTGCCACTTTAACTTGCTAATGCGCTGGGCTATGTCGGTAACTTTAGTTCTGCTATGGATTTCCTCATTTCTGATTCTGTCACCTACAGAGACTCCGAGCATAGCCCTCTCCATAGCTCTTTGAGCGTCACGAAGCCTATGGGTAAATCCACTTTGGCGATAGTATAATTTAATATTATAATCATCTACTGATTATGTAGTCTATAAATCAAACCCATAATCCCATATTATACTAGTATAATTTAAAACGGCAATTTCTACAACATTGACCGCTGAAGCCACACACACACACACACACGGTAAATGAACAATCGTGGTGGAGCTCCTCTTGGGACCCTTTTCTATCAGAGCTATTATAATTACTAGATACAAGATGTCATCCTGTCATCATCATCATCCGTCATCTCCTCATCCGTCTACCGGCACGACACTCGTGTGTTTGATTTTCAGCCCTATTGTATAAGCACAGAGTACTATTTACAGTGCATTCCGATTTTTGTTCAGTGTTCCAACTCTCGAAAATGTCTCCCATAACTCAAATAAAAAACTAATGTTCTGTAATATTATTCTGTCCTTTATATATTAAAAGATACTACCAAAAGTATTTTCCTACAGGTTGACTTTTCAAATCGCTTGTCAATATAACAGTTCAATAGCTTAATGAATTTAAAAACAAGAAAATACAAACCGTTAAATTAGCTCTAGAAACCCCCCTAGAGGACTTTTTCCCTAATTTCAGGGAGAAACCCCTAAGTTGGCAACCAAATCCGTGGTCTGTTCAAGCTTTAATTAGAGGATTCTATGTATTCATAATAGTATTATAAATACTACGCGCTTCTATGCTAGCAGTCCTAGCACATGTCCTGTGAGATGGGTTCCTTGTCATTACGAGTATGACAATTTTATACGTCAGAGTTATAAATCTACTATACGGACGGACTATAGTCCATTCAGAGTTATTTTACCTCGGAGTTTCTATGAGAGTGATAATTATGTCGCTGGCGTAAAGGTCCTATCAGCGGTAAAATATCTCTTATCGGACTGAGTAGTTTTAGTCGAACCAGCTGTCTCTCCAGCCTTGACCGAACCAAGGCCGCGCTACACCTATGCGCTCCTAGTACATGCAGCGTGCAGTTGCAGTGTGGACGGCGCGCGCACGATGATCGCGCGGATCGCGTGCCTCGCTCTGTGCGCGTGCGCATACGCGCGGGTGCAGGTTAGTTGATTTTGTGAAAATATGGAATCAAATAAGTTTGTTTGAAAGGCTCTGAAAAAATGTAGCCCACATTCGGGTGAAATATCGTTCAATGTAAAAAGTAGTACGAACAATTAAATAATTGCCCTGAATATTGTGAAAATATACCCTACGGTATATTTTCACAATATACCAAATTAAATTCATAATATTAAACTTATTTCGCATTATAAGCAGTATTAATAAAAGCCAAGAGATTATATTGTGTTGCTATCGCTCTCACGTGAAAATATAAATTATTAATTATGTGTTAATCCAGAGCCTCTACTACTACCATAACGAATTTCATTAAAATCCGTTCAGTTGTTATCGCGTGAAAGAGTAACAAACATCCACACATCCATACTTAAGAATTTTCATGTTTATAATATTTTATAGTAAGGATATAATATACTATATAGGTAGGCATCGTGCAGTTTAACATAATATTGTGTAAATAGTTTTATTTTTTATACTACCAATTATGTATTCTGTGGTAGCAGGGATACAAATAATACAAGCTAAATCTTATAGCCTTTCCAATTTATTCAAAAAAACTCTACTATAAGTGTACGGTCAACACTAAAAGTTTATTTTTAAATACCTTGTAATTAACAAAGGTGTTTTTTCTTTTCAAAAAATATTTTATAGCCGAGATCGATCGAGTTGCGACTCTACCATCGAGTTCCTTAACCGCAGAGATTTTTAAAGAAAAGTTTTTTCAAAATAATTTGACCATATTTTATGAACACCGTGTTGATGCACCCCATTGTACTAACCACGACGTGATTTCAGTGGTGGCTTTTGACAGGAACTTTTGAAGTAGCTTTTACAGTAACTTCTAACAATTATATTTTAACAGTTTTTTATTAGAAATGCGGAATATGGTACACATAACAATTGCTTCATTGTCAATTAAGAAAATCGTTAGAAGCTGTTAGTGTAAGAGCAACTTCTTGAAAATGTTTCATGGTACGATTCACTTAATGCGGCCATTTTGGACCTGCTGGTCTCCCGGGGTGGCGACGATCATTTTGATATCGTTTAGTTTCGATATGTTCGTATTGAACAGTATAGTCAGGGAAATTGATGTTAATCAGTTTGATCGAGCCTCATGATTCAATAATATTTCCCCGACTGTACATGCAAATGTTCGCGTACATACACTTGGACCAATATAAGTTATGAAGTCAGTTATCTCAGAGTCAGGACACACGATCGCGACCCGATGGCAACCGGCTTAGGGTTACACCGTGAGAGTCGTGGGACCCGCCGCCCATAGCCCACGAGCGCACAGATATGGCACACAATATAGATTTAATCAGTTTAAAATTATCGACATCAAACTAAGCTTATTGCCCTCTACTGTGTCATAGGACATTCTCAATCTAGGTTAAGATGGTGGACCCGCTACATGACACTAGCTTAGATGGCAAAAACGTATATATTACTTGTACTCATTCTCTTCTCCGCTGTTTATTTTACTGGATATTTGAAAGTAGTTAAAATATTAATTTTTGGTAGCAGAAAATCCAGGCTTTATAAATATTATTACAACTTAAAAATATATATAATATTTGCAACATGCGGCAACAGGGGTGTAAACTACATTTTAGCTTACAGCTTAATTTATATATTCAGAAATATTGAGGTAATAATACTTGATTAATGTAAAAAAATAGTTTCCTTACAAGTTCCATCATTTAAAAACATTCAATATAGTAAGTATGAAGAATGAACTCGGAGATATTAGCAATTGTGTTCCTGTGACTCATAACCTACTAATATAATAAATATGAAAGTTTGTGAGGATGGATGGTTGGATGGATGTTTGTTACTCTTTCACGCAAGAACTACTGAACGGATATTGATGAAATTTGGTATGGCAACTTTAGGAATATGCGACATCATAATAATTATGTTCAGCAACCTTTGTATGGAGCAGACTTGCGAAATTCTGTAAACAAATCGCTGTACCTTGGAAAATATTGATTTTAAATATACTGTTTCTTCTGAGAGCTTACACGTATTTTAGACTTTACACGTACTTTTCATTTATGGTATTCTTATTCGTAGCATTTATGCGATTAAAAAATCAGTCAACAAGGCTTTATTTGCTTGTTTACAATCGCCACCTGTCAATGCGCATCTACAAGCTGTGCTCTGTAGAGACAGACGCACTTGGCACATCTACCATTTCTTTGATCTATGTTTCATACCTGACATCTAACTTATTGTTTATTGTTAATTATTTTTAGAAAACTATTAGACATTAGACAAGGTAGGTAAGCTATTTATTAGCTTAGAGTAGGTTCAGACGTAATATTACATTACTGATTAACTGTAGTCGTAACAATTTAATATTAAGGCTGGTCAGAATGTTGACGAGTGGCAATGTAACGCGTCGCCATGCTAACGTGGTATCTGCTAGCTGACTAAAAACCGTTTAGCTTTACCAGTGGCGTTACCAGCTATGTGGGCCGTCTGCAGCTGTCACCAATTGGACAAAAATGAATTTGTTCCCAATTTGACACAAAAAAGGTAACGCCACCGATTGAATGCCATACGAAAACCTGGTTTACTCAGTTCATTTCCAATTTAATATTTTTGTAAACAAAAATTTTAACTTCGACCATTAATATAAATCATTACAGTATTTTTATTGATTACACGATTACTTTTTGCTTACAAAAAGATTAAATCGGTTCTGAACAGCGCAAAGCGCCTCCATGGTGTACCAGTAAGTGAGGGCCCTAAGCCCTATCACCGAGCCCTTGAAATGTGTACCCAAAAGGGCTATCATATGTAGATCAAGAGTATATGTGCTGTGTTTGTTTGTTCGTGATTAGTCTCACCTCATGTGACCGCACGCCATTCCAGCCGTTGTCACCGTGCATAAAGGACTAAGGTCGCGTGCACTGATAAGGACATTCCGCACATTATGTATTGTATTGTTTTACCTATGCCACGATGCCACCAACATAGTGTACATAGTACAAAGCATACATAACACTGGTAAATTAGAATCTAAAATAATAGTAAATTCTGTTCTAAGCGCTTCATAAAACAAAAAAAATAAATTCAGAACTAAATGGATCATAATGCTTCTTTCTACGAAGAGAGAGAATCGTGAAAGTGTGTCGTCGATGCGACAAAATCTTTTTTGGTGTAAAGTTGGCAGTCCGATCTATGCGACCACGACCGAGACTCCATATGAATTCATAGGAGTGGGTCTCGCGACCCGGTCGCGGTCGCAGGTCGCGGTTGCAGGTCTCGGTCGCAGGTCGCGGTCGCGCATCGCATAGACTACCGCATGTCGCATAGAACTCAGAAGGTTACCTTAAGGTGTCGCTTTTTGACACCTTTTTCACTGTCTTGCAGTTATCACGGCGAATAGGGTAGGTATTGAGTTTAATCTATAGTACCTACCTGTAACCTAGGTAACCGAGCTTAGCTTGGAGCTCTAGTAGAATAAAAAAAAGAATAAACGAAAGAAGAACCCACCACATTCCGAATTTTCGAACAACGCAAAAACTAACCAAACTGCCAATTGAAGTTCGGACTTATATTATAGAGTCGAAATTATTGATATATTGTTACACGACGAAAGAAAAAACATATGTAAGTTAAAAATACGCAGTTTCATCGGGATAAAACCTAGCTAGACCGATTTTTCTCCTCCAAAACTCCCTGCATACTAAATTTCATGTAAATACTTGCAGCAGCCGTTGCCGAGATTACGATTATATCACAAGATTGTCTCGTTTAAAGTATAAGAATTCAGCAATATTGAGATATTTCAACTTGATAAATGTAAAAAATATAAAATTTTATGTGTAGTTTTGTAACGGCATACATCCAAAAATTACAAAAATTAAATATATTTTTGCTATATTAGTAAAAAAACCCTAGATTACTAGATACTTACATCAAATACAAAAACATATTTTATCATAGTGAGAATGAACTTAAACGTATAATTTTCGGAGATAAGTGCCTATTTAATAAAAGGTAATCTTTGGAAAAAAATAACTAGTCACGGGTCGCAACTCGCATAACAGATGAGAAATAACAAAATTCAAAAATACGTTGTAAATATCATGAACAATCGAAAGAAGATATAAAACAACATGGCGTCAGTCGTGACGACGCATTACATCGTCACACGTCACACGCTAACTAACCGTCTCGCTTCATCAACGTTTCGTCCAGAAGCAGTCCTTCAAATTTCCCGCAGATGCCAGAATTTCGTGCGAATAGTTTTTATGTTTCCTCTGTGACATCAGAAACCCTGGCCCCAATGTAGCACATAAACGGGACGTATACTTCAGGTCCGGAAATAGGAATAAGAATAGTTTTAAGTCCACACTAAACCTTTCAGAATATTTTATGTTCTAATCTATATATTAAATAGATTTATTTTGTTTTTAACTAACTTTTGTGCGCGATCTTGTCCGCGTGGATCGAAATACATACGGGGGTGCCGTATGTATTTCGAAAAATCCTATCTGCGTGTCAAAATTCAACGCTATCCGTTCAGTTATTGATATTTTACAATTTACAAACTTTGGACCCCCATTTCACCCCTTTAATATTAAAAAAAAACTATAAAATATGTACTCAATAATTTGTATCTAATACCTCGGGTATTAAATTTCATGGAAATCGAGATAGATTTTAAATATTTTTCATACAAACTTTGAACACTTACTTCACACCCTCAGAGGATGAATTCTAGTAAACCATGAAACACAAATTTTATGAAATGTATTTTAGAGCGTGGTCCTCAACTTTCATCGAAATTGGTGCAATTAAAAGATTTTCCATACAACAAATTTATTTATTTTTATGTAGCTAATGAGTTATCTTATAATTCTTGTAGTAGAAGAATGAAATTAATTAAATTGGTTGTTTTTTTTTCTTTATGGCAGATCTAAAAAAATGATATACGAGTATAGCAGCTTTTCTGCAGAGATGTAGAAAAACATCTTAGCTTAAACAGCTATACAATGAAATATTACAATAGAGCGCATAATGCAATTTTAATTAGTACCTATACGAGTATATAATAACAATGTTACATTCACTTTCTCCTGAAAACTTACAGCACTAGTATGAACAATACACTTTCTGCTGAGTCTGGTCTATTTTATCAGAAGCTACTTGATACTTGATAATATTCTAAAGAGCTTCTTTTCTAGATTACTGCTAAAGCAGATTCTCAGTATCAACACACTGCACAGAATATATATTATTTACTGTGGTATCAGTATCTTTTCACCGTCCGTCTGTCCGTCTGTGTACCTCCAATCGTGACAGTTGCAAGACAGTTAAATTTTTTAAGCATATATATTTATATTGCCGCTATAACAAAAATACAATAAACAGAATAAAATAATTATTTAAGGCGGCTCCCATACAAAAAACTTGTTTTTTTTTCGCTGGTTTTTGCTCGTTATTAGCACCTACTTGTAGTTGTAAATAATATTATGTATGTGGTACGGAACCCTTCGTCAACACCCGACTCGCACTTGACCATTTTTTTATGGAAATATATATTAAATAAGTAGTTATTTACAATTAAAATCACACCATTTCGTATTTACTATAGACTCCTATTTCACAAAGAGTCTTAAGATTTCTGCTGTTTGGTGTCCTAAATTATTAATGATAGCTTATGAAATCATTGCCCTTAATAAATGACTGTCTTTTTTCTAGCCTGAAGCAAGAGTCTACGTGGATGTATCGAGAGTGACAGAAGAAGACGTGGAGAAGAGGTACACGCCGGAGCTAATAGAAGAGCTTAGGACCGTGAAGGCAGATGCTGTCCTTCTGTACACGGAGTACAGCGGGCAGACTGGATCCGAACTAAACTATTTCCTAAGAAATATCTCAAGTTTCGCCAATGAGACGAAGAAGATGTTGGATAGGCGACTCTACGACAGTGCGGTGAGTTTCTTAATATATAATATTATGTTATATTTTAAACGAGCAAATATTGTATATTATGTATAATCGGAATCTCGGAAACGGCTGGTAGTGTTTCCATTAAATTTAGAGTTGGTGTCTCAACTCTCAGGTTTGTATCCCGGTCAAACGAAAATTTTTGTGATTCTCTTTATTTTATTTTTTTAATATTTTCATATCTAAGCGCAAAGCTAGATTTTTAACCTAAACTCCCTGAATACTAAATTTGATGGTAATACTTGCAGGCTGCAGGCAGCAGCCCTTTTCAAGAAACCGATTTTAAATTAGCTGTAAAGACTATAATTCATCTTACTCGGTTCAGCTATGACTTCTGTTTTTTTATTAAGAATCTGTTTGTTGGCTACGCTCCTTAAATTAATTTGTGTAAATATTTACATAATGTTAATCCAGCCATAGACAGAAAGCCAAAGATGCCAAACGCTGACAATTTTATAGAACGGGAATCCAAGTAAGCCAAGGTCAACTGCAGTTGAGTTTGACGGATGCACTCTATTTATGTATTTCAGTATATATTTATTAGTGTCATTTAACGGCCTCCGTGATCTAGTGGTAAGAGCTTGGGTCTCGACTCGGAGGTCGTGGGTTTGATTCCCGCATTAGAACAACAAAAAAATTTGTTTCCAAGTTTGGTTATGACAATACAGGCTGATCACCTGATTGTCTGACAAGAAAGATGGATCCATACGTCGGATGCGCATGTAAAAAGTCGGTCCTGCGCCTAATCTCTCGTCAGTCGTGTCGGTTATCTGTCCCACTGGGTTATGAGAGTAAAGGAGGAGAGCGTACTCTTTTGTACTGCGCACACACTTGGGCACTATAAATAACTCCTGCGTAACTGCGTTGTTTCAATAAAACCGGCCACCGTCATTGAAATTGTTGTGGGGGAGTTTTTAACATATAATTTCAGTTAAAATTAAATCCAGATGGCTTGATAATGTAATTTTAGGACGCAAATTCAACATGTAAATTTCTCGCGGGTTAATTTGAAATATACGGAAGAAATTCCAGTGAGCATAGAGTAGAAAATATATATATTTTATAATTGAAAATTTTGACGGCCCACAATTTTTCCACACACCGTATGCTTGTAGTAGTGCAATCAAATCGTAAGCTAACTATGTAGCTGTTTATCTGTTCATCTTTCTTTAATATGTGCCGTGAGTCCTCATATCACAGACGCTCGTGCTGTTGCGTCTGCAAAACTAGTATCTTATATAATATTTTTTTGTTAAATTCGACGTCATTAAAAATTACTTATATTGATAGTAACAGTGATCCAAATAAAATGCTCCACTTATGGGTAAAGATGATGATCATTGTAACAATAGTAACACATGACGGTACTAATGAGTAAAATAAGCACTAACACTAACAACCGTAAAGACTCTTTAGCGCATCCATGGCATTCCATGGACAGTGGACACTATTCGTAAGCCTTTTTTTAAGTGCCAACTTACACACCACAACGATAGAACTGCACAGTTCGGTCACAGTAGACGTATACAGTACTACATCTTCATACTAGACCGCCCGAATCGGCGCACGCACACATCTGCTATACTAGTATAATAAAGAGGAAAGTTTGTTTGTTTGTTTGCATTGAAGAGGCTCCGAAACTAATGGACCGTTAATGAAATTCGGCACATATATAGAGCAGATCACGGGGAAGGACATTGGCTACTTTTCATCGGGGAAAAAGTACGGTTTCCACGAAATTAACTTGTGCGCACACGAAGTCGCGGGCAACATCGAGTACTAAATATGTCTACTGTGACCGACCTGTGCAGTTTTATCGTTGTGGTCTGTAGCGGGCATTAGATAGACCTCTTAGTCCTTGGTTTAGATGCTAGTAAGTTACAGAGTACATATCTTAGGCTGTTTGTCCATTGCCAATGTCAACGTGACGTCAACGATAAAGACATACGGTAGAACGGCACGCCCGTCCCGTCAATCTAATCTCGACCAGAAATAATCTCGTTCTCGTTGACGTCCTGTTAACGTTGGCGTTGGACAAACAGCGCTAGCCCGTTTGTCCACCGCCACCGTCAACAGACGTCAACGAGAAAGACATGACGGCGCCGAAGTAGCGATACATACATTTACTATAGCCGTCTGTCCACCGCACGCCCGTCCCGTCAACCTAATCTCGACCAGAAATAATCTCGTTCTCGTTGACGTCCTTAACGTTGGCGGTGGACAAACAGAGTTAGGCCGTTTCTCCACCGCCACCGTCAACGGGACATCAACGAGAGAGACATGACGGCGCCGAAGTAGCGATACATACATTTACTGTAGCCGTCTGTCCACCGCACGCCCGTCCCGATAATCTAATCTCGACCAGAAATAATCTCGTTCTCGTTGACGTCCCGTTGACGGTGGCGGTGGATAAACGGCCTTAGGCTGTTTGTCGATGAGATGACACCGCCGATTTAGCGACACATACATTTACTACGGCCTTAGTCCACCGCACTCCAGTCACCCGAGCGCCGTCATCCCGTCAAACGAAGTATCGCTTAGTTCGGCGCTACCGCTAGAAATCGGCCCAAGATTGTGACAGGCCGAAGTGGCGGCAATAAATAACACGTATAAAGTGTCTACCGCCACCGTCACCGGGACGTCCGCGTCACCGAGAACATAACAACAAGATAAAAATAGCCAAGAAATATAAATACGCCATTTATTCATTATTAGAACTTGTCGAACGTAAATATAATGTTTGTGGGATAAAACTAAGGATGCATCCAAAGATAAAATTTTGAAATGAAATGCATAACATAAATGTCGAACATTAAGGGGATGGACCAGAAAATTAAAGACTTAATCAGTACAATGTACATATTAATGTAACACACAGTAAGAACAAACTGAACCACCGAGTTCGCGGTGGACAAACGATCGACGTCACGTCAGCTTAATCTCGGCCTGAAATAATCTCGTTCTCGGTGACGTCCCGTTGACGGTGGCGGTGGACAAACAGCGTAAGACTGTTAATCACTATGTAGGTAAAGGAGAAGATTAACATCTAATTGGGCATACAGAGATATACCTGTGGTCAAAATTCGACCATAATTCATATTATGCTAAAGTTTAATAGGCTTCTTTTGCCTCTTGGATTACTACACAATAAAAATAATATGCGAATGATGTCCATGTGATTGACAATTGTGTCAAACCAACACCCACAGTTATTATACAAACGCATGGCAGTGTAGGTGAGGTAGTGTGTGTAACTTGTTTATCTAAGCCACGGAATATAAAACACAAGTGTTTTATATTCCGTGATCTAAGCATTTTAAAAAAATATAGCTTTCTGCATTTATATGCTTGCTGCTTACATTCATTATGTTTATATGTGCTTGTATATTGTATATAATATTATTATGTATGCAGAGAAATAGAAAAAGCTCCATGAATATTGTATGAAGAAATAGATCTAAAATATACGTTTTTCCTACACTTGAGTTAATCTATCGCACTAAACATTAAACACCACACATATTTTGAAGCACATCCTAAACATTCCACTTGTCTACATTGTTGGAAACATGAAATCATGTTCGAATTTTGTGGTTTATATATAATTTGTCAAGAGCTTATTTCCATTTACACCTACATAATATTATATTACGCATAAATTAACTATTACAATAAATACGATTTATAAATAATTAGATAGGTTCCTACATCCATTATAAATGTTATAATGACACTATACTGCTTGCAAATAACATGAAAAGCAAGGGCCGTAAAATCTACCCCTGTGGAACACCACAAACTCGACCATAAAAATGATTTAGATTTGCGTTTTAATAAACAGTAGGTACATATAGGCTCACGTTAATTATTTTTGGATTCACTTCCGTCATCCGATACTGTCGATTTGTAAAACATGCTCGAGCAGAACAGGGGACAAGGTTATTTCGGTGTGATTGTTCATCCATGTCCATTAGTGTTTGCTAATGCATTCGATTCAATCTATCTTCTTTACAATAAATTGTATTGCGCTGCTGTTGCATAACAACATTTGATAGGAAATACGCGAAGTAATTCTCGCAAGTTCGATATGAAAGCTTTTCGGAATACAGATAGGCGAATCGTAGATATAAACACTACTTGCAAAGTGGGTTACGTGCAGGCACGCATATGATATGCGATCGGATAGGAACATCTGCCGCACTAGAATGCGGCTAATACTAAAGGTACTAATTGTACTTGCTAAGCAAGCTCCAGTTACGACGGATCAGATAGTTGTTTTTAATTAATTATTATTGTTGTTTATATTGTTGTTGTTAGAACTTTGCTCAGCAGTGAATCTCTAAAGTTCGATTGACCGTGGGATACTTTCAGCGTGATGAGTGCGAGTTTTTGTCACTACTCGTCGTGAAGAAGTCAACTACAATTTGTATGGCATCGAATTAGTTACCATTGTTTGCCACGAGGGGCGTTGTTTCGATGCCATACAAATTGTAATTAACTTCTTCACGGCGAGAAGTATCAAGAACTTGCACACAGCACACAAATAAATTGCATTGAGATTTGAGAACCATGTGTAGTGTATGACTGTGTATGTAAGCATAGATATGATACTATCTCGAGGGCTCTAACACACACGTCCCGCTCGCTTGGCCGCTACATGATGACTGCGATCCAAACTGTCACCGTGATACGTCAACTGTCATCTGTGGCTAGGGCACTCGAGATAGCATTATATCTATGCTTACATACACAGTCATACACATACCATGCCAGAACAAAAACTTACAAATTAATGAAAGAAGTCAATTAGAATTTAGAATAATAATATCTCTGAGATATTATCTCATCCGGATAACTGGATACCTAGCTATTCAACTTTAAAATATCTAGAAAAAATTAAGAATTTTTAGCCAGGAGACATATCTAACTAGGCAGACGGCTGCTGCAATCGCTTTCCATTAGGTAATCCATTTGTTTGTTTGTTCTATGTTTGTACACACACGAGATATGAGTCGACCTTCCCGTATCCTGATTATCCCATCACCCATGCAATTGCGTGTCATTCCTGTCGCGGGCCGGTAGTGAGAGATCACGTTTGCATATAACCATCTCGAAAAATCATATCATCAATCGAAAAAAATTTGACATTAAATAATTACAAATAAAAATATAAAAAATGTACCTATGTATTAAATTGAATAATTGAATTGTATTAGTTGACATTACCATAATAATTGTGCTTATTGTTTTAATTAATAATTTATTTATTTTGATCTGACCTTTAAATGCCTATTATCAATATAAGTTACTCGGAATTCTAATGTGTTACTTTTAAATGATTAAAATAATTTATATACGCATTAAAAGAAATCAATAATCTGAATATTTCCACACCTCTAAGATGTAGAAATTGTGAAACTAATTAAACTTAAGAACACTGTACACCAAATTCTCGGAAATAAAGAATATTATTATTATTATTATTTTTATCTCATTAGTCTGAGTAAGTACGGTCAGAAAAGAATATCTCTGGTGATCGCTATGATATAGTTCTGAACATAGATGTATATTGAATATTCTGAAGGAACTCTCAATTCTACACATATTATTTTGTTATGTTACACATATTAGTTTGTACTTTATGAGGGTTCCTTTGCCTCTTACATAGGAAAAATAAAAAAAATGTAAATTGTATCTGACAAACGCACGGTAGTGCGTGTTAATAATCTGAGGTAGTGTGTTGTTGTTATTTTTATTTATTTTATGTATATCTAAGCATTACAAAAAATATTTGTTTTCTGCACGTCCAGTGTCCACATAAACTTTAACTGTGTCAAATATCATACTCCTCCTTTCGCACAATAACACCATAACAAGCACAAAACTGTACTGAAAGTTTTTGCTTCAAGTATTAATATTTAATATGATAATTGGAAGTTTTTTGTATAACTGCCAAGCCATCAAAAAGTGAATTGGCATATAGTTAGAGATTGGCGTTTCGTAGCTAAATTAAACAAACATGCACTCACATGAATCGCTCCCGAAATAGCACATTATATAAACCGATTTGGACGTTTCTGAGCTATTACTCATGATGGTCAAGAGATAGGTGAATATACTGCCAAATTGATTAAGAGGGCGATCGGTCAGTGAAAATATTATTTAGCATCGTTGTGATAAAGTTTCATACTTTAGGAAATTAAAAAGCGACAGCAGAAGAGATAACCACATAGGTACTTAGTTACTTCTATAGGATAGACGATACGTACTCGTATAATACGAAGATTGAGTAGGGTTGCCAAGTCGCCAAACCTAAGACCCGGACAGACCGACCAGTTTGGCCGGGCATTTGGGTAAAAAGGCCGGACACCCTACATTATTGAAGATTTTGTCTCGGTATTATTAAGTATGACAGTAAAATAGTTTCTAAAAACAAGCCATTGGATTTTTACCATAAATATTCTTAAATTATAATGAAATATAAATAAAATCGAAGGCCAAGTCAGTCTAAGTACTTTATTATTAATCAGTCCAAGTATTGTTATAAAGTCATCAATCCAAATTTCTAGATAAACATTTTTCAACATTTATAGGGCTTTTATAAGGCTTTTTAGAATAAAATAAATATCCGGATAAGCCAGACACCGTTTATTTTGGCCTGACACGCAATCAAAAAGCCTAACTATGTCCGGCTTAATCGGGACGCCAGGCAACCCTAAGATTGGGAATAATTTATAGAGGGCATATTTATAAATGACTCCTCATTGCAGCGTATAATCCAAAGATTTCAAAACTCAAGATAGGCTATGACGTACATTTGACAGAACAAATCTACATACAAGAAAAAGTTAAGCCATCTTAGTTTTCACCATACCTCAAATATCTAAATGGCCCCAAAAATTTCAAAAGTGGGGCCTCGTCTATAATATATACGTCTATGGTGTAATCAGCATAATTATTTGTTTTTTTTTTTAAGTGATAACTAGAATGAATTGCATGAGATCGAAAGCATGCCTTTTTAACTCCCAGCGGAGACGTTCGTTGTTCGTTTACGGCTTACGCTATAATAACGCTACGCTATAACACCTAAAGATATCGTAAATGTCGAATGACTACGTCGAGCAGTCTGACAGCATAACACACTGTTGATTATCGTCTTTGATGATTCTCACTAATGTCTTACTGCAAATTATGTATTGTGTTTTGTGTATCGAAGGTTGGATCCGCCTGTAAACTTTACGTGAGTAACAAGATGACTAAATAAATATATACATATACAATTTACATACTTCAGTTGTGTCATCAATGATTATTGTTGTGTAAGAAGTTTCATCATTTTCAAGCGTGTACCACTGATATGATTATATCCCCACTTCACATCCAATCCTTTACATAATTCTGATTATTAAAAATTATGACTTAAAAAATGAGGTTCTTATTTTATATGAGCAGTTATCAGAAAGTAACCTTGTGCTAAGTCTGTCGGTCTGGTAAGGGTAAGCAGTACCCAGTAGCCACTGGTCGCATATGCGAGGAATGCCGCTGACCGACATGACACAACTGCGACTTGCGACGTAATTATCTGTGCATTTCCCGCCATTTCCCGCGACTTTGACAGTTTAAGGCCAGTTAAAAAAAAAGAAAAAATAGAACTATTTCTAAAACGCGAAAAAGCTTTACCACATATTAATAAAGAAAGACGGGCAGATAAACAGCTACGTAGTTACCTTTCGAGTTTGATTGCTCTACTACAAGCATACGATGTGTTCAGGATTGTGTCAAAAAGTTGTGGCCGATTTGGATCGTTCTGCTGCAAATAAAAGCTGTTTCTCTGTACGTAAGTATAATAATCCTTACTAGTATTATAAATGTGAAAGCGTGGATGTTTGTTACGCTTTCACGCAAAAACTTCTGAACGGATTTCGATGAAATTCGGTATGGTAGTAGTTTAGACTCTGGATTAGAACATAGGCTACTTTTTATCCCGAAAAAGTAGTGTTCCCGAGGGACACTATACTTACGCGGGCGAAGCCGCGAGCAACAGCTAGTATATAATATAACTAGCTGTTGCCTGCGGCTCTGCCCGCCCGCCGGCTGCGGGAATACTGTAATTTTTCGGGATAAAATGTAGCCTATGTTTTAATCCAGAGCCTAAACTACTACCATACCAAATTTCATCAAATTCCGTTGAGTAGTTTTTGGGTGAAAGAGTAACAAACATCCATCCATCCTCACAAACTCTCACATTCATAATAATAGTAGGATATTACATTTTCTACTTTGTGACTCCACCACTAGTAACGGTTTAAAGGTTTATTATTGTCTTAACATGCAAGTGATGTTAAATTTCTAGAAAAATAATAAATAGAGAGTTAAATACAAACCATTGAAATTATAATTTATAAATAGAGTTTGCTCTATATTCTCGTTCCGTTCAAACATTAATAACAAATAATATTTTTTATATCTTTTGAACGACAACTTTACCTCTTTGAAATCGTAGAACGGCTACGCTTATAAATTTAACTAACTATAAAAGCAAATGTCTGTCGACTGCCAAGCAGATCGGAGCGGAACAGATGAAGTCGGAAACAAAGCATACAGCACAGTCCATTAGCTAAAAGGTCAGGGTGAGATGAATGCATATCTAAATATAATACATGAACCACACGCTCTGATTTGCCTATTTATAAATAGATAATGCATTTTTGCATATTGTCTGTCGATTCAGATACTTCGGTTATATATATTATTTGCTTCGGGCTAAGTGGGCAACACGACGTCGACGACGACGACGCCAGGGACGCCATTTGCGGTGATCTAGATTCTAGAGCATCTTAATATAATCAAAATAACTAATAATAAAAATAACTAATAACTTAAACTCATCTTAATAATAATATCCTTAACTTTAATGATAATGGAACGTCAAACAAATACCTATTATCTTATGGCACCCCTTAAGAAATCATTACAAATTTTAGTTATAATTCCATATCAAATAAAAATAGCGCTATTTGTTATTAAATAATGTTTTTGACAGAAAAATTCTTCATACAAGAAAAAGTTACTCTTGATTTCAGAAGATTTTGTCAATTATATGAGGACTGATTATACT
Source organism: Phengaris alcon alcon (assembly GCA_037179445.1). Classification (NCBI taxonomy): domain Eukaryota; kingdom Metazoa; phylum Arthropoda; class Insecta; order Lepidoptera; family Lycaenidae; genus Phengaris; species Phengaris alcon. Next base: position 993,053 of record JAYRCH010000437.1, on the reverse strand, counting down.
GCGGAAAGAAAATATCAAGGTGACTAATGACAAGCCTCGACTGCCCCAAACTGCCCCAAAAGGGCAGTTTAAGCGTGGACACTTTTTGCCTCGGCTATAATATGTGTTTGTAGGTCTATGGCTAATAATAAATAATTTTGGCGGATCCCTGATGACTATTTTACGGAACCCACTATGGAAATCCCTAATCTTGAGCTACCTGCTAGCATAAGGATCCTCATACAGAGATCCATTTGAAATCACGGCATTCTCCATAGATTATATAGATATATACTAGCATTCTCGTTAACATTTGCCTGTCCAAAACTATAGAAATTCGAATTTTTACTTTTATAATATCGCATAGCCTTAAGACTTTATTATATACTAGACGTTTCCCGCGACTTCGTACGCGCAAAAGTAAATCTGGCGGGAACCGCACATTTTCCCACGATAAAAAGTAGCCTATGTTTTATCCCGTGGTCTACTCCATGGTAAATTTCACCCAAATTGGCCCAGTACTTGCGGAGCCTATTCATTGCAAATCTTTCCTGTTTATAATATTAAGCATAGATTAGTCTAAGCGTATAGTGTAGCCGAGGCATAACGAACCGATAACGTGTAGTCTATCCTGTAAACTGTAGGTATTATTTCATAGCGAACCCGCGACCTTGACAGTGACGCAACTGCATAGGTGTGGCTATGACACAAGCGTCTTCACGAGCGGCCAACATCATTAAATATGTCACAGTTTCTGTGTACTAAAATAACAATAAAATAAGTCATTACTTTTAATGATGTCCTATAAATGAACATTACGATTGATGTACTCTTAATCATCTACAGCGTTTGATCTAGTAATGATTAATGTTTCCATGAATTTCTACTTACGTAGGAACTATTCAGTAATCTGTGTTATTACTGTCGATGGATTACATTTACGTTTACATGGCGGCGAACGTAGCTTTTAACTTTACTGACAATATTTTAATTAAAGTAATAATTTTTATGGTGTAACCGCGATAGTTAGGTATTATTTTATTTGATTTTGCCTATGTAACGAAGTGGTCACAGTATTTTTTTTTTTCAATTATAGTCAAGTTTGTAAATGAATTTAGCTAAGCGCATCTCACCGCTGTTGTCGTGGCTTCATGAGATCATCTGGAGGTATTGATGTTTGCCGATCGATACTGTCGTCACTACACGCGACTGTCGCAAAAAAAAACAAGAATTCCGCGATGAAAATATCTTTCAGAATCCCAAGGCAAAAACGTAAAGAGTCGAAATAAATGAATGGGCATGACGTCATTGTGTGTTTAGGTACACGACAGTGCTTGGCTCTCGACTCGGATGTCGTGGGTTCGATTCAGGCATTGGAACAACAAAAAATTTTGTTTTCAAGTTTAGTTCGGACAATGCAGGCTGATCATCTGATTGTCTGACAAGAAAGATAATCCGTGCGTCGGATGGGCATGTAAAAAGTCGGACCTGCGCCTAATCTCTCGCCAGTCGTGTCGGTCTGTCCGTCCCACTGGGTATCGAGAGTAAAGGAAGAGAGAGTGCTCTTATGTACTGCACACACCCTTGGGCACTTTAAATAACTCCTGCGTAGCTAGGCCTGGTATCAATGAAACCGGCCACCGTCACCGAAATCGGTGTGGGGAGCTATTATTATTATTATTGTGTGTTAAACGCAAACGGATTAATCCGAATTTTGGATTCGTTATTTTATCTCCATTTTAATTTTTAAATAGAACTTTAGTCTCAATATTAGGTAAATCAATACTTTGTAACTGGACACAATTTAAATGAGTCCTACGGTATATTGTGATAAGTGTAAGAAAGTTCCGAAATCCGCCGCTGTATTGCGCTTTGGCACCTACACTCTAGCGCTTATTGGTTTAATGAATCGACTTGTTTTACTAGAATTCCCTATCTTCCATTTCAGCCTGAGCACTGCCGTTCCGAGTTCGAGAAGCGACTGAAGAAGATCGAGTACGATGTCCACCGCGCCGCCAGTTTCAGCGCCGAGAACCACCACAAGTTCCTCCTCGCGCACATGTTGGTCTTCCGCATCCACCTGAACAAGGTAACAGAGGTGTACCACATATATTGTGGTAGCAGCGGTGGCGTGGGGTTCCTATAACTCCACTTACCACATACCTTATGAAGACCCTCATCCAAATCCTTAACTGTTATACAGGCTATAGAGCCTATGAAGGAGAACCAGCCTTCGCCACTGGTGTAGGGTTAAGGAAAACGTCGCTTGCCTATAATTTCAACAAAGTCATTTTATATTTTATAATCTAGGTCATAATATCTGGTAAGTGTGAAGAGTACTTCATTCTTTAAGCATATTTCACCGAAACTTTGAATAGTTATAATCTAGTTTGTATTATTTTGTAACATAACAGACCAAAATATCATCCGTTTCAGAGCGAGGAGTTCATCAATAAATGTGAAAAAGTTTACAAAACGTGCGGTATACCTTGTGAGGTGAGAATCGTTTTAATTTGCAATCTAAAATCTATAAACATTGTCAAAACTTGTAGCATATAATGTTGATAACGAGGCTTAAACGCAAGCTTTTAAATTCAGTTTTTCGATAGATTTTTAAGCCTACAAATTTCTAAAAAGTAAATAAGGTTTAATTTTAGTTGTGACCCTTTAAACCCTTTTTCAGACGCAGCCTAAAATGATTAGATGGCGTAGATGTGCGATGAACGAACTAAATCGAGTGAAAGATGACATCATACATTCTAGAAGATCGTACAAGGATCTTCTCTTGCATTCTAGAAGGAGGTTGCGCCATTTCCACAAAGTAGCCAAAGAGAGGGCAAAGCTATCCTCTCATAGCTTAGAAGAATGTTCCCGACGAGGCTAAATCTGATCATTGATAGTTGAATTACATACCTATTTCATATTTGAATGTGAAAACTCAGCGCAAACATGCTACCGACTAGCGTGGACGGTCGCAATCTCTACATAATAGTCAAGCATTTTTAACAAGTCGCCTCTGCCGAATGCACTCGGTAACGCAGTGTAGTCGGTCGCGGCAACCCAAAATGTATGAAAATTGTGTAGCGGTGATGAGCTATCGCGGTTCTCGGTAAGCTGTTAGCGCCGAGCCCAATGTATTTGATTATGTCTTAACTTCTAAATGCTAAATGTGTTGAAAAATCTGTAAACGAATGTTAGTCCAAATCTTTGGATATTAATGCGATTATTCATTGTTGTTTTAGCTTGATTAGGTGAATATGGTATTAATATAGAAATATTAGAGGAAGATATTCAAAACAGAGCTATTTTAAGTTCGTGTTCAATATAATATGATCTCCCTAAACTACACATCCGTTTTCAGCTATAAAATTCATAATTACTTACGTCATACGTGTAGGTTATTTCACATTCTATCGGTGGGGTTAGCAGGAACAATATCGGTAACCACGTATATGTAACGTAATCTTTCTATAACGTTACATATACGTGGTTACCGATATTGTTCCTGCTAAAAACAGTGCGGCGCCGTTACGAATACGTAGTTGTCCATTGTTCCTGCTTAGGCTACTGTTAATTGGTTAAGAATTATGTATACGATTAGATATTTACCAAAATTATTCAAATTGTATATAGAATTGTCAGTATGTAATTAATCCAAACTTTGTGGTTGAGTGCGAAGAGAGATTAAGTTTTTGGTAAAGTGATTTTAAATGTTGTTAAAGCTGGTTAAATATTTTATTGCTTTCTAAATTTTACTACTTAGAATATTATAAAATTTTTATGAGGGCAAATGGACAATCGTAGAGATGACAAAACATATAATTTTAATAATAATATTATGTACTTACCTAATAATTATCAATTTTAGTGATTGTCTATTTCTAACTTAATATTTAGTAGATTTTGTATGTATTTACACGATCGGCTAAAGATGCTATAGTTTTATTAGGTCGTACGGCGTACCTAAGGGTTCAGTAGGGTAAGCACGAATTTGAGAGCAACGTATTCGTAACGTTATCGAATGAGAATTGTATAAAACTCATGACGGGCCGCGTCTATACAAATTTCTCTCGATAATGTTACATTGCAGTTAATTGTTCGTGCTTTCCCCTACATACATATACATATACATATACAAAACTAAAACATTTTCTTAACTCCTGCCTGTCTACCCGTGTATAGCCATATTATTTGCCATAAAATTTATTATAATATAGTAGCTAACTAGGTAATATGTAACATACTGTACTTAGTCCCACTGTGATAGTTTTAATGTTAAATTATTTAAATAATAGATTGATATAATAGTGCAATTTATAATGTTTATATGACAGTAGTTACTAATTTTGTAATAAATAATCTAACTTAAGTGTATACTTTATTTATAAAATTCTGAGTCGGAATTTGCTTATTTGCAGCCAAATTCCCATGCGACCAAACTGATCCACTGATGGATAATCGAAACACAAAGGATTCACAACTGCGTTACCAGCCTGAAGTGTTAATTAATTAACGTAAATTCTAATCTCATTTTAATTGATTTCTCCTTGTGAAACATACGCGTATAATTATCAATTGCATTCATATTGTAAATATAGTTAATGTCACGTGTCAAGAATAACACGGGGTTATCAGATTAGCAACAAGTACAGTCGGCAAATAAAAATCCTGAAATATTAATTCCAAGCGATTTTTTTTTTCAATATCCATTCGATATCCAGATTAGTAGATTTGAGAATAAGTCTGATTAAAAGTAATTCTATCGTAAATTAGGTATGTATGTAAAAGAATATAATAAAACCTAACTGACAAAAGTGAAACCAGACATTAGCTCCGACCTCTGTGGCGTATTCGAATCCCGTCAAGGTACATAAAGTTTTCTGTGTTCCTTAAAATATATAAAAACTTTAAACATAAATAAACCTATAGTATAAAAAGTATTAAATATATTTACGTTGTCTGGTACCCGCAACACCAATTCTTCGAAAACTTACCAAAGGACCAGATTGACGTGGTGTAAAAGCGTCAATAGATATTAATTTTGTTTTAAGAAACCTACACACACAAAACTAATAATACAGTGTGTGTCGTCTCGGGGCTAAGAGATTTTAACAACAGATTTAATTATCTTAGGAGAAATCCAGAGGGATAGCACAGGTTACTTTTCATCCCGAAAAAATACAGTGTTCCAGTTGGACGCTGTACTTGCACGGGCGGAGCCGCGGACTAAAGTCATCAATGACTATTATTATCGTGTCTGTTTATCGTGCAAAGTGCGACACGGCTTTGCTGTCGGTACTGCACTTGACAATCGGCACTGCAGCGCTAATTGTAGAGCACATGCGCAGTGTGAGCGAGCATGGCGCGGGCGGGACGATTCATCTTCCTCCTGCTATTCCTACGAGTGTCGGCCGAGGTATGTCATAATTGTCTATGCTGAGACTATTGTCTTAGGCGTATCTATAACGGTCAGTTCACACCGCGACGATACGTGCCGCTGCATTTTTAAGATAGCTATTGCAAAATTGAACTTTGTTCACTACACAAAATGAGAGACGTTTCATCAGTGCAGGGCGGTGCAACCTGACATTCGAACTCTTACAATGAATCGTGTATCTTATTGTGTAATGAATAAAGTTAAATTTTGAATATCTTAAAATTTGCAGCGCCATGTCGCGTATCGTTACGTTTCCGTGTGAGCTGACCCTTGCAGGTTACTAAATAAAGTGGCTAAAATCCATCGCGCTAGTCTACGTTGCTGACTTCATGAGCCTTCGTAGATTGTTGTTTAGCGAGAAATCTGCAAATTTTTTTTTATTGATTTGGCCAAAAACCAAAATCGAACCTGCATCCTCGCGAATACCACTAGAAACAGTGATCTATAGGCTACAGACGCTCAATACTTTATTACTTTAATAACTTATGAAGTACCTGAGTCATAATCCAAAACGCATAATAGAAAACATGTAGTTGTTATGAACCAACAAAAATCCGTATTAGTTTCCGAAAGCCAACATAAATATGGACCGAAAAATTCAAATAGTACAGTAATCAGTTACTGAGTTAAAAAGTTACAGGACTAAATAAAAAACGACGACTTTTTGCTATGATTGAAAAACGAAAATCTCTGTTCAAATCCTTATGTTATTTGTGACATTTTTTATTTATACAATGATATACCTACATAAGCACAATATTTAAGTTAATAAAATCAATTTTGCATTAATCTTCATACGTCATTTTCAACTGCTGTGACGTCACTAGTGCATCATTTTTTTTTTTGTTAGAACCTTTTTAATGCGCTCCAACGATCTCACTTTTGTGATGACTGTCAACAGTTGATCGTAGCTATGTTGAGTGAATTCGCGAAGCAAAATTTAACTTTTTGCGAGTCGCGCGGGTGATTTGCCGCTGCACGTCAAACGTGGCGCTGGTGGCCAACGAGTTGCTGACGTCCATCCAGCACGCCATCGACACCATGGACGAGGTCAGCATCATGCAGATCTGCAAGTCAACCTTCATCAGTGAAGAGATTTGTTTGAGCAAGCAGCTGCTGTACGAGACCAGAGCGCGAGCATGCCATCACGGAGGAGAGATAGCGGCGAACGAAGTGTGCAGGACAATACTCCCTGCTGAAGCAGACGGATCCAGACAACGTGCCGGCGTTTGTGGCGAAGCTGCCGCTGGTAACGATGCACCATGTCCACGTCTCCAGCCTGCTGAAGTATGAAGGCAGATTTGGACGAGATGCGAGGTAGATTGGATGCATCGGAATCTACCGTCCGTGATTTGCGTAATGAATTACTACAATTAAAATGTAATAATTCATTAAGCTTGGTCACCCGAGCAATAATTTTTTAATCTGGCCGACGTGTGTGGTTTATCGGAGCTTCCGGGGGAAGCTCCGGAACGAAGAGTGCATCACGTCGCCGACGACACGTGACAAAGTGTAGTTTTTTAGTATACTTATAATATGTATGTTAGTCTGTAAGGTATTTATCATATGGTCCTGAAATAAAAGTTATTTAATTTAATAAGTATATTAATAAGTATATACCATTGCAAAGAATTATCTTTGCAATGGTATATACTTATTAATATTAATTTCCTGGCTTAATATGTACTTTTTGAAAAGCCAATAAAAAAACTATGCATGTTTCCCTGTTCAGCAGGCAGTGTCAGCAATTACTCGTGTTGAATTATTGTTTTACTGGTACCTACGTTTGACAAAAACAGGTGTTTCACTTGGCGGGTAATTCATGTAGGTAGGGACTGTCAACTCCGGCAGTGTCTATAAATATGGTCATACTATATTGACTTTTCCGAAATTCATCATCACCACGCGACCACTAACGTACCCACTTGTCACTGACAAACTAAAGTTGAATTATTTTTAACTACTCGTAATAATATTAATTTAGGTACTTGAATGCTACTAGGAGGCCACTGGAGCTAAAAAAATGGCGAAGCCATCGTTGACATGTTTGTAAAGACTCTATATATTACCATTTACCATATTATGTTGGTGATGGCTTATCTAATTCATATCCGTTTTGTATTAATTCGAGTATTTAGCTCGGCGCAAACGAGCGAATGATCTGGTATCTACCTAGACAGTAGATACCAGACCACGAACACCCACAACTTTTTATCCATCAGTTGGACTTGACCGAGACACCGGAGGACACGGAGTCTCTCCTGCAGATGTACACCAACTACGTGAACTCCTCGCTGGAGCTGGACAAGAGCGATCGCCGCATCATGAAGGACTGGGCCACGGACTTCCAGGTTATCTACAATTTATACTTCAGTACCTATAATTAATCGAAAGCAATCGTGAGGCCCCGCGCTCATTGCAGACATAAGTAGGATACCTATAATCAAGCGAAACAAAATTTAAAAATGAAGTAACCCCCGAATTGTCAAGCAGTGAGCGAGCTGATGATGATGAATTATTGCTAAGAACACTCTCGATCATGCCAGATTTCAAAGAAAAAAAACTAGATTAAAATCGGTTCATCTGTTTGGGAGCTACGATACTACGGACAGACAGACACCTCACACTTATAAAATACCTCTGTTTTCGTCGCGGGTAAAAAACAGCTGTTTGTTATGTGGTCACTAATCACTTTTAATAGGGAATATGCATGTGAAATGGATAAAATATTTTTATTTGTAATCTTTATCGCTAAAAAAACATGCACAAATGTTTTTAAAATTTATCGTGAATCAGTAGTGAAATTTAATCATCAAAAAGTGTTTTTTTTTCCTCGAAATTTATGTTCTTTTTTAATTCGTATAATGATAATGTAAATAAAATCGAAAAAAAATCTATAAATTCTCAATACTGGCAGAATGGTGCAAAACCTTTGCAATTTGCCATTGCCATTAAGTTAATTCATGTTTTATATGGTTTGTTGTTTTCAAAATATGAATATTTATTTATTATATTTATTTAGTACTTATCACTAGGATATTACATAAAAATTAATGAATTAAATATGTTTACGAACTTTTCGTTAACTAGGTTGTTTTCGTCGAGGTTTGTAAATAAAACAAGTATGCGTAGGAAATCTATTTCAATATACGGACTGATCTTCACAACAAGATACACTGTCTCTTCTCATCGCCTTGCACCATTTTTTCGAACATACTTGCACCTTTCGGCATACGAAAATAAACTTTGACAGGTGCAGTTTTGTGTTATTTTCGCACATAGGGACGACACAATATTTATAACATGGGTTGCTGTGCTTTTCCATGGTAATAAGTTGATTTTATCACTTATTTTATAACTTTGTGAACTATGTAATCACTTCGTTGTTTGTTTACATCGAACTCATGGAGAATAGAAGTAAGGAGTACCATCTCTCTAAGGCAGAAAAGCTAAAAAGTGTCCGACAAAAGTAATTAAATAATAGTTTCAAAACTGGCCATAATGGCGCTAGAGTAGCAAGGGTGTGTGCTATGAAGTTAGAATTTTTGATGACTATGACTAATTTTTAGTAGTTAATTCAGTAAATCATGAATATTCTAATTACTCGTATAGTCGAAAATATTTTTATACATTAAACCGAAGAAGATCCCCCCCCCTATTTAACGCTATTTTACGGACACTTTTCATGTATGGATATGGTACTCCTTACTTCTATTCTCCATGAATATTGTTCTCCTTGAATATTTTATTAGTGTAAAATATTGTGATTTTAAAACATTTCTTCCAGCCTAGTGGATAATATTTTTGATGTGTTATATATATTATATGGTAATGTTATAACCAGTAGAAACGTTTAAAAAAATATTAAAAATACATGCATATATTCAGTTTGTGGAGTTGTCTCCCGTGGATAGTGAGTAGTGACTGATAAAAGGAACGGACTACCGATTTACATGACTAAAAGTTCTGAGAACGAAAAGGCAGCTACAGTTAAACCACGTTGCTAATGGGCCTCGACAATGTTCGTTTTTCCATTGAAATGAGGGACGATGTATGAAAAACGACGATTGCCGAAAGACATTGAGGTCGTGGTCGTCACAGGTGCAGCAGATCAACGTCACGACGCACTACCGGCTCCAGATGATGCGGCACAAGGAGCACAGCTACAACTGGATCAACGGCAGCGCCAAGGTATTGTGAACCTTGAGTTCTGAACTCAAATTCTCTCAATTTCGAAGCAAGTAAAATTAACTTACACTTAAATTTTACTTTCATTGAATTAAGAATGAATCGTCTTGATATAATTAACTGATTTTTAGAGTTTGGACTAATCAAAACGCGTTTGTAGTTGGTTTGACTTTATGAGAATACCATTTTGGAGTTTTAACGTATCGGGACTGGATTGTAAAAGTATTGCAGGATAATTAGCAGAATCGACCTTCGGGTCACTATTTAAAAAAATAGTGCACAGTACACAAAAGTACTATCAGCGAATCTAATTCAAAAGCCGGTTGACGGTTGACATAATTTGTTCGTATTATTTATTATTATGATATCAAACTGCCATGTCAAACTGAATTATATTGTGAATTGTGACGGCATGCAGATTTCCTGATAATATTATGAAAATGTTGAAAAAAAAACTCTTCGAGATCGAAAAGGTCTCATAAGGTTTCAGTGGAAGAATTGTTCTAACACCAGATAAGTTTTAGCTTAGTCTAAAGGTTTATATACAAACTAATCTTGGTACATAGTCGGCATTTAAAATATCCTATACCAATAAATATTATTAAGTCATGCTTGATTTTTCTGTGTTTCAGTGGCACGAATGCATCCAAATTCATAGAAAAGACATAGCAAATTCAGAGCAAAAATATTACTTAGTTGAAAGTCACTGTCTTAAAGCTACCAACGCGAATGAGGGAAAGAAAAGACACGCTGTATACCAAGTGGAGAAAGAGGTACTTGTAAACCTAATCTAAGGTACATTACACACTTTGCATGTCAAATTTTTAAATAATTATTATTACTTATCAGTGTAAATATCATCAAAATGGCTTATTTTATTTGGTTAATGTGAACACAGCATAAGCGTTATTTGTCAATTTTGACATATACGCTGCAAACTTTAAAGAAAATATTATAAAACTTATTTCGCAGATCAAAAAATGGCGTAAATCCTATCGGTATCTATTTAACAAGTGCAAAACTAATAATCCTGGCGATGACGTCGGCACAGGAGAATGCCTAGTAGATTATGTAAGCACATATTATTTTAAAACAGAATTATTATCATTCATATTCTGTAGAATCATATTGACTCATATTGAAACAATTTCATTATTTATAAAATGTATTTATTATATAACCTTACTATCGAAATACACTTACATCAGAATGCTGTAGTTCCATTATAAATTTTTTGTCTTGTTTTAGGTAAAAAGAGACAACTATCACATTACTTTTCAAAGATTAATTCTATTGAAATTGGAAGCTATGTCAGATCTGTTCAAAGAAATGAGGGACTCCCTACTCAAACTGCAAGATTGCTTAAAGAGTACACTGTCACATTATTTGAGCCAAGTAAGGGGTATAACAAACAATCTAAATCAATGTTACAGTATAAAAAATAAAGATTCTTGGTTAAGCTATTTTTCTTTTTAATTGTTGAAAAAAGAACATCACGTTTATGTAATCTTTTTAAGTGGAGGAAAATAGTTATTTAGACTATAAAATAATAAAGTGCAGTCGCGGTGCTCGTAGAATTCCGTACATTGACTAATCACTACTTGTCTCGCATCTGCGCACGAATTTATTCCTATCGAATTCGGAACTCCTATCGCGTATCTGTGTACGATAGGAATATATTCGTACGTGTGAAAGAGAGAGTTAAGTCAATGTACGAAATTCTACGTGCTCCGTAACCGCACTTTAGTCAGGTAAGTTATCTAGTTTCAAAATAAAAAAATTAACACATTCAAATTATTTAATACTTCGATGTTATAAAAATACAAAAAATATATATACAAATTAATATAATGTATTAGGCATGGCATTTAAAATATTAATTGATGAGACACATTAAATATATTTTGTACAAAAAACACCACACAGTCCACACAGTCATACTTAATAATTTGTAAATGCTAACTTCAAAAACGCTGTGTAAAAATGTCTTTACATTTTAATTAAGCATAATATAATTTAAATTATCACATGTTACATACAACACAAACCTGACTATGGTTCTAATTTGTCAGATATAAAATGGTTTATAAAATTATTCAATACTAAATAATAATAACTTACAAATTGAATTAAATAATTTTAAACAATCTAGTTGGAATGTAAAATAATCTAATATCTACGGATATGTTGTTCTTGGTAGTAAAACTCGTATAAAAACAAATCAATATTTGTATTTATTTGCATGAACATAATAATAACATTATTCGAGTGTTCCAGTGTTCCAGAGAGTCTCAGTTTGCTTGTAATAATTGTACAATTTAAGCATCTTACATCTTATATACTTAAAAGACACCAGATTGTTTAAACCAGCAATACTCTATCCCCCTTACTAATAAAAATATTTACACAACAAATAACTTCAACAATGTTGCTGTCTTTGTCTGATGCGTTGGAAAAGTCACTTAACAGACTAAGACAGCAACGTTGTTTAAGTTATCCATTGTGTAAATATTTTTATTAGTAAGGGGGTATATCTATAAAGTTAAAAAAAATCAGATTTAAATGTAACTTGAAGTTAGAATAGTTATCTTAATTTGAAAGTTTAATTATCAATTTAAACTTTCAGTTGTGATTGCATAATATCATTAATTTTAAACCTGAATTAATAATCACTAATGGGATCGGAAAAGTAATATTAATATACATACATACGTTCTGATAAGGTAACTGTTTAGAAAACATACATTTTACCCTCATTTGTTATTTTCGAGAGTACCTAATATGGGACTTAGTTTAACGAAACACTCATAGCAATAAGTGAATGAAAAAAAAATACAATAATCTTGGGAGGTCCTTTAGGCCTCGCAAATCGAAAATACGAGGCCTCCAAGACCTCCTTTTATTGGAGATCACAATTTGTCTCCTATCAAAGATATACAGCTTAAGTATATTTTAATGTATTAATTTTTACTCTTTCCCTATTTATAATATTTCATCGTTTATTTTACTATATTATTATGGTAGAATTTTCTTCTTTGTACACTATGCTCAAACTTTTACAGAGTGATCTCTTAATTCTATCTGAGTACAGCGCCACCTAGTTGTGAACGCGGCAACTAGGTCAAATCACATACAAATTCCTAGTAAACGCGCTCACGACCGAATGCGAAAAGAAAAACTCACACTTAGCACTCGTGACTACTGGAAAAGTATAGATTTCATTTACTGCTGTGATTGACATTTTGCCTTTTAATTTATACATGTGCCGTAAAGGGTAAAAGCGTTGTAAATGAAATAAATCACAAGTGGAAGTGTTATAGTTGTGATTTCATTACATCATAAATTGATATCATACCCTACCACTTGACTTTACCCAAATTGGCTACTCGTTTCATGTACATAGTACTTGACTAAAAACTCACTTGTATCACTCACTAAAACACGTTTTCGCTAATTCACAGCTCTATTTACACTCGCATATAAGGTTCAATTTGCACTATCATAGCGGACCTAAGCCCGCGGACGGCCGCGGCGGCGGCTCCGGCGTGTCGGGTGTTGGGGGCTTGAAGGTGCTGCCCTGAAAAGAAAATTACGATTATAAGTAATTACAAGCCATAAAGGAAAAAAATATTCGATCTAATTTAAATACATTTTTATTTTAAATTCGAAATAATTCATTTTAGAGAGAACTATGACGTATCACGCGCCTCAAGAAGCGCCGCCATTTTGAGGTAATCTTGCTTCGTACGCATACGACATTTCGCCGTGACCATGGCACATCTGTACCGGAATTCAGCACGTAAAATTACCTGGAACCCGAGCGCGGCCTCCAGCGCGGAGGGCTCCTGCTCCCGCAGCGAGCCGTACTCCGCGCCCCGCAACGAGCCGTACTCCGCACCGCGCCCCGCAATCGTCGCGTACGTGTTGTCTGTCACTAGCTGAAATATACATTATTATAATATGTAATATGCATTACAATATGTCTCAGACCAGGGTTGCCATCTCTAAAATTTGACATCCAGGACCAGACGCGTGAAACCCCCGAGTACCCCCGGAGTATACAAATGAATTACATGGCTACATAATAATTACTTATTGTTTTATTATTTCTGCTAATCAAAACTAAACAAAATCGGAAATAATAACGCCTACCAAAATCTACCTACAAAAAACCCGAACAGCACATGAAATCCGACCAGGGGCCGTATTATGATATTTTATAAAACCAGCTTGTTTCCAGGCAATTCAATATACGGCCACAGTTCTTTTTCGTATTACAACGACATTTCATTCTGACTGGATTCATCCTGGTTTGGTTGTCGCTGACTGGTTTAGACGAGCATGAAGGTGACGTACGGAAACGTCAAATTGCACGTAATTACAGTACGTTTTTTTTATGGCATGCCCTTAGTAGGTACAGAGTTAATTACGAACGGAAAACTTGTACTGTAAGATTGACTTGTACTATATAAAAAAATGCGATATTTGGATGATGCAATAATGCGTGGGGCGATATTTGGAACGGCATTTTAAAAGTAATATATTTTTAACTATTAATAGAATATGTACAGTTATAATAATAGTTATAAAAAGAAAATTTTAAAGGCTACCCAAAAAAGAATGGTCTATGTTAATAAAATAGCTGTCGTTTTTGCCAATTTAACTACTTTATAGCTAGATTCTGGCCAGCGAATGATGAATCTTAAAAATGGCGGCAAATTTAAAGAATCCGGTGTGGTAACACTAATCTGACCGGACTGTAGATTATTTGAAAAGTGCAAATTCTTTTATAAATTACTAGCTGTTGCTGGGCTCCGCCCGCGTGAAAATAGTATCCCTCGGGAACACCTACTGTACTTTTTCATGATAAAAAATAGCTTATGTTTTAATCCCGAGCCTAAACTACTACCATACCAAATTTCATCGAAATTAGTTCAGTAGTTTTTGCGTGAAAGAGTAACAAACATCCATCCATCCCTACATCCATCCTCACAAACTTTCACATTTATAATATTAGTAGGATGATCTTAATAATTATTGTTAATTGAAATTATTAGGAATGGTGAATTGCTTGGTGATTTTGGTGCTTCTCGTGTGAAGCATTATTTCTAGAAATTCAAATATTTCTAACTCGTCAGTCGTCACACATGTTTATTTTCTATGAACCTATGAATAAAACCCACGTCTTAAAAATAAATCAATATTCGCAATTATTTTAGCCATATTTTACGTTACTAAAATACACATAAAAATATTAAAAGAGAACGCAAAACAAGTCAATAAAAGCTAATGAATTGTGGCGTAAATAGAATGGATTTGTAAAGACAGTTTTGACGTAAAAACAAGCCAGCTAATGTCAAATGTTTTGTCATAATACGAAAATACCACGCAAGTTTCAATGCAGAAGTATGTCAAGTGTCACGTGACTGCTGACTGTCTGGCAATAAGTGATCGTAATACGAAAATGCAAGCCAGTTTTTTTCATGGCGTAAACTGACTGGAATTAAGAGCTTGTAATACGCCCCCAGGACGCCCCTCAGACGCCTCCTAAACTAGGACAAATCCGGGGAAACCCAGACGGATGGCAACTCTATCTTAGGCTAGCTTATGTTCGTGACCTTCGTCACTTTCAGTGAGGTACCTAGCTTTCTTCTCTTAGGGGTGAAATTTAGAAAATCCCTGTGGGATGACTGCGTCAACAGCTACTAAAAAAAAAAATTTAACACAATCCTAATAAGTGATTTGAGCTGTGTCACCTGTGTGTTGATAGCTCTGTAATTCAGTGAGTAATAGTAGCATTTTGTACATAAAGATATATCACCTTAAACCAACCTTATATTATTATTAAACTATACGAGTAACGGGGAAAAAGTTGGCATATAAATTCACATTAAGCACTTCTAAAAAAAGGCGCTCCATACCTGAGGCTGATCAGAATTCTGCTCATTCTGATCTCCAAAGACGTTCATAGTGAGTTCCTGTTCCTCATACGGCCGGAGTTTAGTCTCCAACCATAGAGGATTCTCAGTCGTACTCAACTCCTCCAATATTCTCCTCCTGGCCAGACTATCCCCTTTACTTGACTGGAGTGATGGTGGTGGTATTACCCTACAAACAAATTTTATTTTACCATAATATAGGGCGTAACCCCTACTTCTCCTCAAACGATCTGATAGATGTCGATGGGCTTGTGTGCAAGTGTTACACACAAAAAGTTCCCGAAATAAAATCAAACATATTCTTAAATAATAGGCTAGACGACTGATTTTTTTTATTGCACATGTGAATAGTACTCTCAAATATGAGTAACCTCCCTTTTTTTTAATGAAATGAACCAGGGAACGACCAGACGGAGCGCCTGATGGTTAAGTGAAACAACGACAGTATTATAAGTTAGTAATGATAAAATAACACTCAAATAAACTACATAAAAGGCTACTTGACTCATATTTAATTTCATACATTGAAGGAGTATTTCCTCTAGTAGGTACTTGGCTTAGGAAAATGTATTCTAGTGATATCATAAATTAAAAAGTTAAGATTGATAAATAAAGTTGATTTAATAATATGTATTTTTGTTTTTTAATTTATACTGATGAAAACACCTCAAAGTAACTTCAAGCAAGGATGTGACGACACAAACACACTAAACACATATGTGTAGAGGGCTACGACCTCTTGGTTTTACATATCCCTCTTACGCTTGAGTGGTGATAATAATAATACATATATATATATAGCCTTTTGGCTAACTGAAATAAACTAAATAGGCTGTACCTGTGACATCTGTCAATGTGATATTGACAATTATACTTCTTAAAATACTGTTGACATTACGCAACAATATGTAGTAGTGAAACGGAACGTTTCTGTGAATAAATAGTTCATGACATCTTACAAAGTTATTTTTGTCAAAACGTCAAACGGAACGTAACACCGCCATCTTACTACCACGGTATATAGCACAGATTACAAATATTACTAGTATGACGTCACAGACACACAGATCGTCACGTCGATACGTCACAGCGATCTATCAAACCTACCGCGGCGAATAGTGTTTGCGGCTGTTTTTAAAATGTATTTTTAAAATATTTTTTGTTGGTTTCAAAATATTGTAATATTTTTGTTTTGTGTAATGACACAATTATGAAGGGTTTATGACATAAATAAAAACAAGGTCAAGTAGCTTATTCAAATCGTTGGAATAAAAACCAGGAAACGAGCAGACGGATCACCTGATGGTAAGCGATTACCGCCGCCCATTGACACTCTCAACACCAGAGGAGTTATACTTGTAACTCCTCTGGTGCTGGTTGGTTGTAGTAACAGCGATTTGTTTACAAAATTTCGCATGTCTCGTGATAACGAGACATCAAGATTAGGTAAAAAGGCCGCAGGAACATATTTTTAAATATCTCCGAAAGTGCGTTTAACTTCGTACTAACTTAATTAATGTATTTGTATAATATGATGACAGTAAACCAATTATGTAGGATGTTTTTACTAATTTTACAAAAAACAAAAAACATTTTTGTATTTTTTTAGATTTGTCTAATAACTAAACTACACATAAAAATTATAATATATTTTTACGTTTATCAAGTAGTAATACCTCAATATTTCTGAGTAAATCAATTAAAATAAATATTTTACATGTCGTCATCTCCCCTATTGTAGCAGTAAATAGTAATGTACTTTAGTGTAGCGTAAACATCTTACTAAATTCCAAGATAAATTAGTTCACCGCTAGCATATTGAACAGATACTCTAGATTCTAGAACAAGACTTACCAATGCTTGAGACATGCGCACACGACGACGAACGTAACGATGCCAGTGAAGAGCACTATCAACAGGGCTATCAGAGCCGCCAGTGCGGGGTCGAAGCTATCAGCGGCCTTAGAAGACGTGCTAGCAGCTATAAGCGTCTCCACTCCGTACTGTTGGTACACATCTTTGAGATCGTCGTATTTGGAGTCAATGGTCTGGAGAACTTTGTCTACAGATAGAACTTGATACGTCACTGGGTCTACCGCATGCATGTGTATCTCACACCTGAAATGAAGATATTATATATTATATATATTATATAATAGACCATATTAAGGTTTAATAATAAAGAAATTAATAGTCCACTTTCAGGACATTCCAAAAGCCACTTTATTTCGTTTATATACGGTACAAAATACTTATTTCTTACCAGTCATCGTATCTGGTATCATGGTGCACCAGTGGTAGCGTGCGTGCGGGCACCAACAACGCGCCGGCCGCGTCGCCAAGCCGCCTCCGCAGTGTGTCTGTCTCGCTCGCACCAGCGTCGCCGAGCCGCCGCCGTGAGTCTGCCTCGCCCGCACCCGCAGCGCAGCTTCGAGATACCACCATGCGGATGAGCGAAGCATGCTCTACGACCCATAGCTATAAGAACGAGAGGTAGATTCATTTGCGACAATAGTTTATCACTTAAAGACAAGACCGAACTACTTAAAATATACGGACGCGAAACAGAAACAATTTCGCGCATTATACAACAATTACATGGTTTACAAGACTTTACAATTTGGCTGTCAATGTCATTGTATACACAGATAAGTAATGCTTTTTTCCAATGGGTTTAATCGCTTAAGTAGCAAAAGCTAGCATGCACATTTCGTAGCGTAACTTACGTATAACATTGCGGTCGCGCTGCGATGGGGCGGAGCCTGTTCGTGTGCGCGTATCTCCAATGCGAAGCGGTCACGAGCGTACTCTGCTTGCGGCGTCGCGGATGACACTACTCCTGTTGACATAATACTAACATTTTATAACTAAACCGTATTAGAAAGAGATTAGATTGTGTGTTGTCTCGAGTTTATGAGATGTTAATAGCAGATTAGCCTGTAAGGCTGGGACTATATGCTCCGGAATCAGGAACGCCGGTTAAAATTCAGAGCACTGGGTCTGTACCCGACCGGACAGTAATAAGGCTGGGTATATATACCCAGCCTTATTACTGACGATCCTTATCACACGGAAGCTGCAGTGGTTGAAATAATAATAAAGGGCCAAGATCTATTTTATTAATTTTTACTTTCTTTGATTGTTTAAAGATAGAAAAAATGACCTACCATCTTGACTGATATTAAACGGTGAAGGCACGATACTTCCAGAAGACTTTGAATCTCCAAACTTATAAAGGTTCGAAGCGGCTATCATATAGATGAGTGTGCCGTTTTCATCCAGGTCCGGATCTTCAGCCATTATTGTTATAATCGGTTCATTAACCCGAGCAGTGTGTTTTACACCTGAAAATTTTTTTAATGATGTTTTAGAAATCACTCTTAAATGGTGGTATTATATACAATGGATTATGAGCGCGAATGGATTGGCTCAATCAGATTGATATCACCCTAGAGAAAGACTCTATAGAAACAAAGTCCAAGGCAACTTTTAACATGAAAGATAGGCAACACACTCTTACGAGTTACAACTCCACTGCTAATACGAGCGGCATGTAAGCGGTAAGGGGATTTATATTGACCCCTATGCCATGTGAAAAGGCCACCAAAATCTCACCAGCATAATAAACCTTCTTCGGGAACACGGGCTCGTTGTCGTTTTCGTCCAACACGCGCACGGTGACAGCGGCAACAGCGCTGTCCGACCCGTTGTCGACGGCGTTGAGGAGCGCCGCAGCGTTCTCAAGCAGAGGACTGTTACTCGCGTAGATGGTGAGGCTGTATTCGTCTTGTTTCTCCCTGTAAAAAATAATATTATCTCTTTACGTTGTCTATGTTTCATAGTTATTTTACAAACTGTTCAAGTAAGGTACTTTCATTTAATTTATAATCAGATGTTAAAAAATTTAATACAATATTATGGAAAAGCTGCCCAATGTTGGTCACTAGTCAGACTTTCTAGTTTCTTGGCGGTAGCAGCACAATAAAAAAAACTATATTTTCCATGTAACAGTCTGAATGCGGCTCATTTTTCAAGTATTATATTCATCATCATCATCATACCTGTCAAACGTGATGTTAGCTCGGATGATGCCCTGCGTGCGGTCCACGGTGAAGGCGCCTTCTTGGTTGCCTTCCAATACGTGGTAATACACCTTTCCGTTCTCGCCAGAATCTCGGTCTATCGCCTTTACAGTTCCTGAAAAATATGTTTTTAATTTTAGGAATAAAAGTGAGTGTTTTTACAACTTATTTTTTATAATATGATTAACGAGCAGACGTAGCTTGATGGTAAGCACTCCATACATTTCTTTCCCTCCACCACGCGCGATGCGTCGCAGTCCTCTTCGCCTTTGCGAAAAAAGTGAAACCTTACCAATAATGATCCCCGGAGGCAAGTTCTCGCTGACAGAAAACTGGTGTTCTCTTACAGGGAACCGCGGCGCCGTGTCCTGGTCATCCACGAGCGCCACCGTCAGAAGTCGAACGCTCTCGAACTTGGCTGGCGTACCGTTGTCTTCCGCCGCTACGACCAACTGTAATGTTTTAAATGATTTTAAGTAACATTAAAATCTAGACTTCGAAAATCAAATCTTGCAGAAAAGCAATAATAGAAATATCACTTGCAAAATTTACATAAAATTTAATTTGCATATTTAAAAGAAACTTGTTTTTACGTTAATCTCACTTTTGCCGTGTAAAATATTAATGGAATAAATCTCAGCCGAAGGCGCTATGTGAACCTAAAGCGTCTATATATACCCGCCGCCGGATTTTGTATGGATTCCGGTGCTGGATTAACGAGCTGCGGCGCTTCACCGCCGGCGCTGCGGTGATAAACGACAAATCCTAGTACAACGGCGCGGCGGGACCTGCGGCACGTGTGCAAGCGCACTTAGCACAGGGCTCTAGTAATCAGGGTATCTAGTTAAGTTATATAACATAAGGATCAATTCACACCGAAACTTAACGATAAGCGACATGGCGCTGCATGAAAGCTATTCAAATTTGAATTTTATTCATTACACAAGAAGATACAGGTTTCATAAGAGTTCGAGTAAGTCAGGTTGACACCGCGCTGCACAGCGCATGTGCAGTGCATGACTGATGTCATATGAAACGTGTATCTTTTTGTGTAGTGAATAAAGATCAATTTTCAGTAGGTATCTTAAAAATACAGCGCCGCGCAGTGAACTGAGTCAACAAACACATATTAAAGTTGACGAATTTGTCATTATTAAATTTAATTCGCTCGCTGTCATATCCACCTGATATTCAGTCTGCTGCTCCCTATCCAAGAACGCCTTAATTCTCAACTCCCCGGTCTGCGGGTCCAGCCTGAAGTCCTTCGTCTCTCCGACGTTCTGATTGTCCACCTTCAGGTAGTATGATACTCTGCCGTTCTCGCCTTCGTCCTCGTCAGTGGCCAGGATAGTGGTTACGAGGTATTCCGGTTGGGCTGAGTGCTAGAAGATTTAAGAACAATTATGTTCAAATATTTTACTAACTAGGCTTTTGTTGTACAATATCGACAAATTTCCTTGCTCGACGAGTTTCTAAAGTAAACATTTTCTCTTGCACTAGAAGTGACCGCAACGTCTGCGGACGTAGTTGAACTACGTATTTACTCGTGAGTATGTGTGCGCGCACGCACGATTCAACGGCGCTGTTAAGCGATTTTCATCTTATGCCTGGCCGAGCGCCAACTTGTTCGAGAGTACTTTTTTAATAACGCACCCGAATGCCCTGTCTAAGCTTGAACGCCGGTTTTCGAAGGTGTTACTACTGAGCACCAGATTTTTTTTAAATTCTAAACTGTAAATTACATATTTTCATATCGCACGTATCCCTAAAATTGCAACTTCGTAC
Source organism: Phengaris alcon alcon (assembly GCA_037179445.1). Taxonomy (NCBI): domain Eukaryota; kingdom Metazoa; phylum Arthropoda; class Insecta; order Lepidoptera; family Lycaenidae; genus Phengaris; species Phengaris alcon. Next base: position 971,643 of record JAYRCH010000437.1, on the reverse strand, counting down.
AGTGGCATCGACCGTCGACGTCACATTATGAAAACCATCATTTTAATAGGGCAGACTTCTGTTTAACATCCATGCTTTAATCGAATACAACTTTGTCTGGGATGAAATGTTTAAAATTTTAATTTATTTTAAATAAGATGTTGCCCGCGACTTCTAGCGCGCTTAAAGAAATCTAACGGGCATCGTACTTTTTGTCGCGATAAAAAGTAGCCTATATCCTTGACCGTGGTCTGATCTATATCTGTGCCAAATTTCATCAAAATCGGTCCAGTAGTTTCAGAGCCTATTCAATGCAAACAAACAAATCATTCTAATATTAGAGGTTGTTTATAGTCACGTCATTAAACAGCACTGTAAATAGAACTCTGTATACACGATTTTCAGCTTTATTGTATTAGCGCAAAACTCTATTTACAGTGCTGTTTTCTGTCGCGACCACTAAGAAACGCTCGTGGGAACGTAGCCCTAAGATCCTCACCTCGGGCACATCTATCCGCCTGTCGAGCGGCGGCCGCACGAACTGCGGACTACGCTTGTTGACGCTGAGCACGGCGACGTCGACCCGAGCGCGGTCGCTCAGCCCCCCGCCGTCCCGCGCCTCCACCGTTACCGAGTACGCCGCGCCGCCGCGCACTGCCCGCGCGGGATATATTATACCGCTGGTGGGGTCGACGGTGAATACACCTGGAATAGCAGAAAGATTAAACCCGCCATCACACCGCGCTTCTTTCCCGAGCCACTTTCTTTTTTTTTTTCCAAAAAGAGGGGAGTGTTGTGTGCGTGTATCTGTGAACAGAATCAATTTGTTGGGGTTTTTGTATTTGAAAGCAGCTTGCTTGCTGATTGATAACCCTACATTGATCTTTTTGTTTGTTTTAATGTGTAATGATAGCGAATATAGCATAGACTAGTAGTATATTTTATAGACTAGTATATGTTAAAGACGAGGCATGTTGAGGCAAAAACTGTCTCCACTTAAATGGCCCCATTGGAGTTTTTGGGACCATTTTGACATTTGAAGTATGGTGAATTAAAGATGGCTGACATTTGAGGTATGGTGAAAACCAAGATGGCGTAACTTTTTCTTGTATGAAATTTTACGTCGAATGTACGTCATAGCCTATCTTTAGTTTTGAAATCTTTGTGATATAGTCATCTTTTCAGTAAAAAAATAATCCAACAATATTATGAATGAATTTAGAAAAAACATAAAAAGTGTCTCAAAAATTTTCACGTCTTTTTTTTATATTATGCATGAATCTTAATGCGTGGCAATTGGGTATATTGTTTTCGTCAGTAAACGCGTCCATTAAAAACAGCTATAATATCAAACATTAAACTTTAGTAGTCTTATTTGAAAATACTTAAACTATAAACTACTCAAACCTGGGTCAGTCTGCTCCACAATCTTGTACTGTATCTGCGCGTGCACCCCTTCATCCTTGTCCTCAGCCAGCACTTGCAGTATGGTGGCCGGCGGGTCCAACTTGACGTTTTCAGTGATCGTACTCTTGTACACGTGCTGTGTGAACACTGGCGGGTTGTCGTTTATGTCCTTTATTTTTACGTGCACCTGAAATACATCGTGTTAAATAATTAAGCTATAACTTATAAGAAATTTGTACAGCCAGATAATAGGCATGTTGACGAAAAAGTATTTTTCGTCTATTCAATGTTAGACAACATGATAATAAACAATCTAAAACAAACTTTTGTAAATCTTAAAAAATAACGAAGATACAAACAATATAAATTTACAATAAGAAAGAGAGCGATATATCGGCCTGTGACGTCACGATGTGCTACCGCGATACATTTGTCTGTATGGCAGTAGCAGATTGTGACGTCACAAAACGTTTTGCGAGAACGAGATGGGCAACATTTTTTAATTGCTTATAATTTTTAATCACGTCGACCTTTACTAACTTTTTCTTCTAGATTTTTGTATCTCTATTGAACAATTTTAAAATTTAATTAGTAAAAATGTAATGTTTGACGCTAGGGTTTAGGGCAACATCTCTATTAAGTTTGTCATCGAATCAATCTTTTAAGAACTGTCTTTTGTATTTTTAATAATAAAAATAAATATATTGGCAAATAAACATCTTTAGATTAGGTATTAAACCCGCCAAACTGCGTGACAGTTAATCGGGTATATCCCAAGTATTTCAAGTATGTTGTAACATAAGGACAAAAGTTACATTTAAATACTTATATTTAAAGATTTAAATATTACTTGTGATAACTGTCGCAGCATAGTAAGTTTTGGTACTTATTGTACTTAGAAATACATTCAAAATAATATTTTATTTATTTGGAAAACATTTTTTTACTTTAAAAGTAAATGTCATGGGTTTATTTCCATACCGGCACACTTGCAGACTTGGCCAGCTGCGACGGTGCGTTATCGGTCGCCACGACTCTGAACCACACGTCGGTGGTCGTTTCTCGGTCTATGTCAGTCCCCTCAGCCACCGTCACCACACCGCTGTCGGCGTCCACGACGAACAGTGACGCCTGTTCACCGCTCAGACTGTATTTCACTTGACCGTACTCTCCTGCGTAGGAATACATTTAATACTTGATAATGCTTAATTTATGTAGAACAAGCTGGTGAAACGGAACCCTATTTTTTAACCCTGTGATAAAAGAAGCCAAGCTACGCCTTACATCCTCAGCTATCTGCCAGTGAAAGTCCAGTCCGTAACCGTCCAGTCGTTTCAGAGATTAGCCGGAGCAAACAGACAGACAGCACGGTGTCTCATCGTTGATATTTTTCAGGTCAACTAACCTTCATCATCATCATCAGCGTGCACAGCAACAACGACTGTACCCGCTGGGGAATGCTCTGGCACTTCGGCTTCGTACTGCGGCAGCTGGAATCGTGGCGTCTCGTCGTTGATGTTGGTGACGTCGACCAGCACGGCGGCGGTTGCGCGCCGCTGCGGCACGCCCGAGTCGTACGCGACCAGTGTGAAGTTGATCGCGTGCACGCTCTCGTAGTCGATGCGCTGCGCGATCTTCACGACACCTAGAATTGCACAAGATATAACCATAGACGTATATATTTATAGATGCCCCCAATTTTGAGATTTTTGTGGCCATTTTGACATTTGAAGAATGGTGAATAGCAAGATGGCGTAACTTTTTACTGTATGAAGTTTTTTTTTTAATCTTTATTTAAAGGCTCTTCATCATATGATTATGTCAGCCTTCATTTCACAATGGTGACAATTAACTTAAATCTAATTTCCTTAAATGTAACAAATTAATTACATAACTTAGAAATATATCACTAAATACTATTTTAAAATTTGACGATGCAACGCTATGTACGAAAAAATACAAGTTGGTACATTTAGTGTGTTGAACAAATTCACGCCTTAAACTTTCGTTCCTCTCGCATTCCATAAGCACGTGATACAGGTCCTCGTATCGGTCACAAACGGTGCAATTAGGATTATCTCTTGTGCCCATGAGGAAAGTAAAATTATTTAACGGAATGTTATTGGAACGGATACGGAAGCAGAGTTAAATCTCTCTCACTGAGGTTGGCATCTGCGAACCAAGGACGTTTTGGTGGTTTGTCTACTCAAGTCCTATACCAAATACCCGACTTTACAGATTTTTGTTGAAAATACTGATCCCACATAACAAAACAAATTTCTCTAATGTATCCTAAATAATCAGTAAAATAAGGAGTTACATTAATAGCTGTACCTTCCGATCGTGCTGCACATACCAAAGCGTCAACAGTCTCAATGCCTGCAATACCTACACGAGAAAGCACCCATTGTAGACGAACGTTAACCCCATTACGTATTAGACTATAAATATATTTAATAACGAGGAAAGCCTCAGCCCTACCCGTGTTACCTTTACTACAAGAGGGTAAGTGTAACGGTCCACTTTTAGAATCAGTAATGATGACAACATTTTGATAATCAGTGGTTTCTATGTATTCTAGTACTTTAAGTATACCTATAATTTCAAAAACCATAATTGGTATGTCATTGATATTAATTAAAAATTGCGATTTAGTCTTAGATCGAGAATTATAAAATGCACATCCCCCGAGACCAGTAGACTTTGAACCGTCCGTGTAAATATGTACATAATTAAAATACTTACTACAAAGCAGTTCGACGCTAACTTTTCTAAGTTCAATTGGTGACATATTTTTTTTAGACTGGTATACGAATGGAATATCAGTGAAACATAAGTCTTCTAATGGTATCACAAAATTATGTATATTAAGTTCATATGAAGGCCAAATGTCATATTTAGAAATTATTAGCTGCTTAAGATTTTTGCAACTATCAAATATTATAGGAAAACCATGTTTGTTCCAATAAGGTACACCTGAATTAATTATATTATCGAAGTCAATAATAAGCTTAATTAAACTGTCATCATATCGCGAAATAGTTTTTATAAAAAATTTGTCTGATAAGAATTTTCTTCGAATTTTTAATGGAGGCATGCAAAATATGTACTGGGGTCGATTTGAAAAAACCGCCACATAGCCTTTAAAGACTGGTTTTGACTAAATCCTATTTTGTGAGAATGTTTTGACTGGCATTGGCAAATACAGCAGACCCGTATTCCAATCTACTCCTGATAAGGTTTATATATAATTTTCTAAGGTTTATGGGATGAACCCCCCATTTGTAGCTACTGACACAACTTAAAATATTACTGTACTTTAAATATTTTTGGTGCGTTTCATTAATATGTTTTTTCCAATTAAATCGTTGGTCAAACCAAACACCTAAAATTTTTACAAATTTTATAATTACTAAGGTAACATTATACAAGTTAATTTTGACTGAGGGGACTGGTAAAAATGCATATTTTCGTTTTATTAAGGGATAGCTGTAAACCAATTTCGTGTAAAAAAATTTCAAAATTATTGAGTTTCCTGCATGAGTAATGTACATTCACTTATATCCTTATTACTGCAATAAAATATAAAATCATCTGCATATTGTATTATTTTTAAAGTAGGAGAAGCTAGACTGTTAATTTTAACAGTGACAATATTAAATAAAATTGGGGCAATCGGGTCCCCCTGTGCCAAACCATCACGACATATTCTAACAATCTCCTCACCGTTCAACAATCCAAAAATAATAAATCTATGTTTAAGAAACTCTCTTACATATTTGTAAATATGCATATCCACACCATATTCAACAAGACGCTCAGTAAGCACGTCGACCGATACACCGTTCTATGCATCCATGATGTCCGTAAATGCACACAAAAGGTATTCTTTATTAATAAAACTGAGTTCTACATCCATGCCGAAACGAGAGAGGCCATCCAAACAGCGCTCCTGTTTGGACGCTCCTCGACGGAAGCCTATCAAATAGTCTGGAAATAATTTATTTCTTTCGAAGAACAATTCTAGTCTTTTTGTAATAATTTTATTAAAAAATTTGCATCGACAATTAATAAATGATATCAGACGATACTTCAATTCGAAGCCATAACGCTTAGGTATAGCAATAACTTTAATATTTCGCCATTGATGAGGTATTGTTGAAGTGGTGTAGATCATATTATACATTTTTAACAACATATTTCTAGCGTTTAATGGTAGGTAATAAGATCATAGGATAAAATATACCATCTAGACCGGCAGAAGTATCTTTACGCTTGATTACGGAAATTAACTCGGCCTATATCGGCCATAATATGAGAAAACATTTCATCTTGGAAATTATTCAAACTAAGCGGTGGAGAAGCAACACTATCTGGAGTTAGTTTTCCTACGAATTCTCGTGCCTCCTCCTCTGTTCTGTGTGTCTGTGTCTGATCTAGTGGGATATCCTTTAATCCATCGAAGTTTTCGCCACATCTCGGTGCAAGTAGTTTTATAATTCACGCTATCACAAAACTTTTGCCACGAATCTAATTTGGCTTACCGTATTAGTTTGCGAGCTGCAACTACCTTATCTTTAAAAGCCAAATAATTTTCTGTCGTACGATTTTTGCGAAGTGTCTTAAGAGCGAGCCTCCTTTCTGCTACTGCTCTCGATAAATTTTGATTCCACCAGGGTTTAGGTTTGATTGAAACAAATGACCTTTATTAACTCGAGCAAGGGGAATGAAATTATCTGCTGCGATATTAATAACATTCAAAAAGTTATCATAATTTTCCTGAACATTATTACTAAGTAAAAATGTGTTACATTTAGATTCAATATTTGATTTATACCCTTACCAATCTGCTTTTTTAACATTGCGTGTTGTATAATTTCCACATAACAAGTGATTTTTAATTTTTATCTCAATAATTAAATGATCACTACCAAGATTTTCGTTAGTAACAGCCCACGAACACGAAACCACTAAATTAGAACTGGCAAATGTTATATCGGGAGAAGAGCAAACTATCCTATCTTGTAATTTTGAAATACGGGTTGGGCTACCATCGTTAAAAGGGAAAAACTATGATCCGAGCAACTTTCCGCGATCAAGCGACCTCTGCCATCAGTAGTATAAGACCAGGAGATATGATGAGCATTGAAGTCACCTCCTATCAGAGTTTTGCTGCTAAAAAGGGAAAACAAATCATCAAAATCACGTTTACTTGTGCGAATATTACTGGGCGAATAAATACCTAACACATATTTAAGTGAGGATTGATTAAGTAATTCTATACACAAAATATCTTATCTATTAAAAGGTAAATTAATATTTTTTAGTCTAACCGGAAGTGATACATGAACTAAAATAATCAAACCACCAAATCCATCATTTCGATCTTTCCTAAAACAGCAGTAGCCCGATATGTTAAAAGTTCTATCTGCAGAACGCCATGTTTCTGAACAAATACAAATATGAACACTTTCCCTATTTAGAAACGTTCTAATTCAACTTTCTTCGGTATAATACTGCGGTTGTTCCATTGAATAATTTTTAATTCCATTTGATCATACGAGCTATGCGGTTTTTTACTTTTCTTGACGAAATTTCTTGTATTTCTTCTTTTAAAATTTTAACTAATTGGCCTATAGTGTATATTGTGAGACTTATTTGTAGAATATTTTCTTTACCGTAAGACTCATCTAGGAAGCTAATAAAATCTTTAATTGTCATTGGGTAATCACTACTGTCCAAAATCTTTTCAATCTCTTCTAATTCCGAGGGTTGCAATTCATGTGAGGGAGCCGTTTTTTGTTTTTTGACCATTTTTTTAGCCGATCCAGTTGTCTACGGAAATTTCGCTCGAGTCGGACTCACTCGACTCGGCATAACCTCGCCATCCGATATTTCAGCGGGAACATGAACGCTTTGCGAGGAGTCGGTCGTAGTAGGTGGGTGCGGTCTTTTAAATGAAATTGACGAAAATCTGGTATTTCTATAATCTCACAGGCATTATCATACTTGGAATTTGGATTGGTCTTCATATTAACAGGACACTTATTGGCCACGTGACCTTTTTTGCACATAGGAAGCAGGTTCATTGAATCGTTAGAAACGTAAATCCAATAAGAAACACCATCAAATTCTATTTGTATTCGTTCGGGTAAATTATTGATTTCATCTGGTGGTGCGTAAGCTTGTCGACGAAAACTAAGAATATGACTAAATCCAGGCTCGGTTATACCGGCTCTAATAAAAGACACCGGCGAAACTAATTTAATATTCAATTTTGCTAACTTAGTTTCTATTAGATTATGTGGTATTATCGGACACACATTAGATATAATAATACGTTTGTTTTTCGTTATAAGTGGTCGAATAGGTACTTTAATATTGTTCAAAACAATACACTGATGAGCAACAGTCAACTCTTCAGCCACTTCTTTCGTTGACACAAATAAACAAACTCGGTTGTTGGACATTCTGCTCAAAAACCTAATTTTTGAGGGGTCAACAATTTTTCCGAAAGCTTAGGCATAATCTTTAATTTGCATATCATCCATCGCGTCTACGACTGCTTGATCTTTAGTGGGAAATGGAAACGTTTGGGTAACAGACGAATAAGTTTGTTTTGGTACCATCGTCCCCGTAGTCAGAAACGATGATGGGCCGAGCGAGTAAACACTCGAACCGATAAGCGCGGGCGCCGCGCGGCGCACTCGTAGGTATCACACGCGTAATCGATACTGCAATCAATAGGCGCACGTGCAGTTTCAGCGACGTATCGAAAGCAACTGGTATGAAGGTTTATTCTGTCAAATGTACGTCATAGCATATCTTGAGTTTTGAAATCTTTGGTTTTAACAGAATATACACCAAACTGGATCTATATAAAATAAGAAGGTACATACTATTATGTGTATTTCAACTGAAATTAATAGATAGATAGGTACTCATCTTTAAAGTGTAGATAATAATAAAGTTTTTTGCAAAGTTGTAGGGCTAATAATGACAAATTTACAAAAATTACTGCGGCAAATGATTTTATTTTTGCACAAATTATATTTTTGGAAAATCTTAAAATTTAGCCTAAAATATGGCGTAAAACTTGTGTTGTTCCTGTGAAAAAAAACATAATAATTTACCTGTGACATTATCGATCTCGAAGTATGGGCTGGGGGGATCTATTGTAATAGCCGCAATAGGCGACTCCTTGTCAGTAGCGGTGTAGGTCCCCAGAACGCTGCCGACGGGCGTCTCCTCGGCCACGCTGGTGAGGTACGCGGGTTGGCCGAACACGGGCGCATTGCGATTAACATCTACTATGTTGATGATTAGTTCACCTGGAATAAAAAGCTTTTTAAATTGTTTTTTTTTTTCCAAATCCAAAGTTATGATTGTTTATTAGGCGGTAGCTCGTGTTAGTAAAGTATTAATAAACGTTTAAAAAATATGGCACATAATTCATCGATAATGGCCAAAGACGTTTTGGTATATATGGCAAAAGAAGTAATCAGCTTATCTCTGGAACCGTCTATCTGTCTTACTTGCATGGACAAAGTTTTAGTGACGTCATTGGCTGCTATAATACGGCCTTACCATCAGCCCGCTGCTGCGTGGGCGCGGTCGTGTCGGTAACGGCCACGGGGAGCGTCACGACGGCCGCGCGCTCACGGTCCAGCTTCTGCGCCACCTCCACAGTCCCGTTGGCCAGGACGTGGAACCAGGAGATACCGTCTCCCGCTACCTGGATACGAATATTATGTAATTAATAAATATTTTACTAAAATACAGACACTGACACACATCTTAAGGTAGTCTTCCGATCTATGCCACCCGCGACCGCGACCAGCTAACCAGCCAATCAGGTTCTCTGGCCAATCTCACCGATAGCGCGACGCTGGTCGCGAGGATTGTTTAGTGCACCATATAAATTCATACTAAGCGGTGGCTATTAGTGGCTAGGCGACGCTATTTCGGTCTCGTATCGCGCGTTTCGTGCGTCGGAAGGCTACTCTTAAGCTGTATTTTTTCTGACTTTTTATTAGAAGAAATTATCTGCCTGCCTATCTACTTCTCTGTGATTTTTTATAGGCTATTTCTTAGGTAACGGTAAATATCTATTTTGTATCTTACCTCTTTACCGTGCTTATCCACCGCCCTTATAGGTCTATCCGTAGCCAGCTCATACATCAGTAGCTCATGATCAGTGATATCGGGATCGATGGCGACCAGCGTATGTAAAACTGTGCCGGGCTCCGCGTCCGCCGACACCTCGGCTCGCTGTATAACGGGCGTGAAGTTCGGCTTCTTGTCGTTCACGTTTATCACGTGGACAGTCAGCTCCGTGGTGCCGGTTAGGGTTGGTATACCTGGAATATTTTTACCTCAATTATTTTACTAATTGCAAAGATAAATTTGCTGAATGATTAATAATAATTATTATTATTATACCTACACAAATTGAATACACAACCATGGCCCAGAAACACAGAAAAACATTCGAACCCGCGACCCCCGGCTTGAGCACTAACGACCTTAACCACTGAGCCACAGATGTCGTCGAACGTCACAAGTCACTTTCAGTTTACAAAAGACAAGCTACTACCGGCTCAACCCTTAAAGAGAAGAAAAAACCGGTAAAGCAAACTCGTGGGGTCTCATATTATAAGCATAAAATATTACAAATATGGAACTATTACAATGGAATCATTTTGGTGAGTGACCGTGAGTGCATAATAGTTGTCTTTAAGAGCATCTTACCCATATCAGTCGCAACGATATGTATCCGATAAGTGTTTCGCCTGTCGTAGTCGAGGTGTGCGGCGACGGTGACGACGCCGGTGCTGTTGTCGACGACGAAAGACTCGAGCGCGCCCTTCTGTATGGCATACGAGAACTCCGAGTTGATGCCGCTGTCGAGGTCCGTGGCGTGTACCGCTGCCACCTCTGTGCCTGAAAATGGTGGAATTATTTATGTAGTAGCGATGGTCAAAGACAAATTATTAAATAGCACACAAATTATTATTTTTTTGCTATTTAATTTGGTCTTTGACCTATTTGATTGTTCATTGAATGACTTCACTAGGGCTGCATATTTTATAGTATGTTAAGATGTCTGAAGTAAGACATTAGTCACAGTAGTTATATGAAATTGTTATCTAGATATCTAAGAAATTTACTTTATTAGTTATATGTTTTTGATGTTTATTGTTTAATATTAGTTTAAGATATTAAACTATAAAAATAAGTAAATAAAAATAAAAATTGTATGTAACTTTTTAATTACAGAAGCCGAATTCTCGTAACTTAACTTTAATATAATCTAGGTTCGCTCAACGCGCTGACAAATTCGAAAACGAGTCATTGCGTGCACGCGAGCGGGACAGCCTAACGAAAATTGGCCCTCTGATAAAACGGACAAGGACTGAAATATAAGAAGTTTACATACAACACGTCAACTGATAACATAAAAATTACATGTCTCGCAATGGAGGATTTACCTATAGGAGCGTCTTCGGTGATATTAGCGTTGTACTTGTCAGTTTCAAACACCGGCGCGTGGTTGTTGACATCTCGTACCGTTATCTCCACCAGACAAGTCGTGTTGTGCACTCCGTCTGAAGCCTGAAACAATGTTACAAGAACAATTCAAATTAATAAAATGTTTATTACACTTTTTTAGAAAGTAAACGTAAATCCACCACCGCCTGGCCGAGAGTAGAGATATTATTATAGGAGAGAGTAGAGGGATCTTGGCTTTCTATAGAATCTGATAACCTTTTTTAACGCACCCTATATTCATCTGGGCTAAAATTTACATGTAAATATGTCTATTAGCAATTAGACATCGCGCCTTCGCTTGCATGCGGGGATGGGCGCGGCGGGGCCAGTCAAAGACCGGTTCAACGGGTTCAGTGACCAAACGGGCAGCGCGGCCGCGGCAATTCGATATTTTGGCACGTAATACGTTAAACTGTTGTACAGCGTTTGACAGCCCACAGTCTTTTATAAACCCCAAAAAAGTGACATAATATTATACTTTTTACTGCAAACACTGTGCTGCGTTCCGAAATATAAATATTATGTCGGTAAACGAGGTGTATGTTTTTCAAGTGCAGAATGTACGTAGCTTGTTAGCAGCTTGGCGAGCAGCTTGGCGAGCAGCTGATGGTGCCGCGCCAACACGCCTCTGCTGGCCGGCTGTACCCCGAACGGTGACGTCGAATCCATTAGCGTGTAGCGGATGTCCGATGTGGCAACCGCTTCGCGGGCTTCGACACGGTGGGAGGACTCACCATAACAGTGAGCACGGCATGGCCACCCATCTCGGCGAGCAGCTGCGGGTGCCGCACCACCACTCGCCCGCTGGCCGGCTCCACCCAGAACGGAGATGACGGACCCACCAGCGCGTAGCGGATATCCGACGTGGCGTCAGCGTCGCGAGCTTGGACCTGGAAACGTGATTGGTACAGTCAGCAAAAAAAATATCCATATAACTTCTCAGTAAAAATAATAATTAGCGCTGACAACTTGCTTTTCTATCAATCGTAATTCATAGCTGGGCGAAAAATAACTAGCTAAAATATTTAGAGCAATAATGAGCACACATGTGGCATGTGTGTGGCATGGCAAATCACATGCGTTAATCAAAATAATTCTCCCAAAATAGAACTGTGATAATATTATGTATTTATTGCCAGCAACAAATTATTGCTGTCACATTCGAACATCCATGATATTTTTACTTATTGTGCACAGTTTAATTAATTGATTAGTACAATATGTAGTGCCTAAAGTGTTAGACATGAAATCTGCAGTTCTGATACTTTTTGTTGATTGTGCCCAGTAAGCCATATTTGATTGATATAATTTTTTTTTATATAATAGTATTAGACGTACCTGCAGTTCCGGCTCAAACTTAATGGCGTCTTCGTCTATGGAGGCCTTGTACACTGGCGTTACGAACACGGGCGGGTTGTCATTCGAGTCCGTGAGTGACACTTGGAGGGAAACCACTGACATTTGGCCTTGACCGTCGTCGTCCGTAGCCTAAAAGGATACACAAACGTATGAAATAACTACAATTTTTATATAAAAAAACCCGACCACGTAAATTATATAGGTTACCCGGGATATTATTACGAATCTATTGACACCTCATTTATTAAAATCGGACCAGTAGTTCAGGCGCTACGGTGGAACCAACATACATACATAAGTTATAGACTACCAAAATCATCACCTCTCTTTTTGGCTTCGCCTTAGTTGGGTAAAAAAGAACAGTTTAAAACAAGTAAACGTAATAATGTACAATATACTACCTACAGGGCACATAAACTCTGTTCAGATCCAATTTAATCTAAACGTAAACAAAAAGATGAACATCGAGCAAATTATTTGTATTATAAATTCTTTATTCCACAGTAAATAAGTGACATTGAAATTTGTAGCATTATAGGCTCTATGGTTGTTTGATTTTATAGATTTTTTTCTGCCAAGAATAGTTTTCTATAACAGTTTAGGTACCTTATACTGCAGGAAGTAGTCCTTCCTCGTCTCGTAGTCGAGACAGGGCGGCTGGCCGGGCGTGGGACAGTCGGCCACGGATATCACGCCGCTGCGGTTGTCCACGGTGAACAGCTCGGCACCGCTCCCGGATAGCGTGTACACTATGCCTTCTGTACCGAATCTGGGAAGAAATTAATAATCTTTAATCATATATTTTTGGATATTTTGCCATTGACTCAGAGGAGACTCGGGTTGTTGCTACAAAGGCAGATTACACAATCATGAGGCTAAATGGTACTGTCACTTGTATTATGAACTATAATAACGATAGCTGCTGTGAACTATAATAACGATAGCTTATGATTGTAATATATGTGTCCACATGGAACACAAATGTAACACCCTTGAAAAATTCTGGGGTTACAAACTTAGATTACTCTTCCTAGATAGGCCACTAGTTCAAAACTAAGGGACCATAAGTACGCCTCACGACACTGCGTTGCGACGACACATCGCCAAAAAGGACGTCGCATTGCAATTCAATTTACAAGAATGAGGATCCATCACTTAGTAGCGAATCTGATTTTTACTTTGTACATCGTATGTGTATTAGCTTACCGAGCATTTTATTTTAAAAATTATTAAAATCCGTCAAGAAATGATGAATTTATTAAAGTTTTTTTAAACGGCTAGTTTAAAACGCGCGCTTCCGCTGAATTGGTTACGATGACGTCATCTGTCGCGATCCGTGCGACAACGGCTTGATTGTACTCATACCTCATAGGCATTGCTTAAGTATTCATTCTCCGATTCTTGACGCTTGTGCCTCGCGTGCATTGTTTTTGTTTGCGTTATTAATTTTAGAGGGGAGGTGACGACGACAGATGACGTCACAGCGAATCGATTCATTCTCGGGCGCGTTTTTGAAACTAATGCACTAAAATTGCTATATCTTCGTCATTTTTGATCAGATTTAAATAATTTCCTTATAGTATTTACTAGTTTTTTTGTCGCCATAAGTCTGCATACCCCACAAAACACATGACTGATCCTCATTGTACGACGTCGTACAATCAGGATCAGTCATGTTTTTTGTGCGATGCGTCGTCGCAACGCAGTTTTGTGGCCTCGCCCTAATATAATTATCTGTTACTTTTTACTGGTTGTATGACGTTGCTTTATATTTGTAACCAGATGTTGCCCGCAGCCCGCGAATTCGTTCGCGCAATGGCCTTATATCAGAGTTTTATGCACGACTGATGCACTATGTAAGCACTCACCTCCCAGTGTCTTTATCCGAAGCCCTTAGCGCCGTGACTCTCGTCCCGGGCACTGCGGCCTCCGGCAGACTGACCGGGTAGGCCTCGTCGCTGAATTCAGGGGCATTGTCATTAGCGTCCACCAACGTTACTAGCACTGACGCGCGAGAGGACAGGCGAGGGGATGTGTAGAGCTCTTCAGCGATCACCTGTGAAAATAAGGAGGTAATCTCAATCATAAGATTTAGGGTTCCGTACCCAAAGGTTAAAACCGAGACCCTATTACTAAGACTCCTCCGTCCGTCACCAGGTGCATCTCATGAACCGTGATAGACAGTTGAAATTTTCAGATTATGTATTTCTTTTGCTCAAATACTAACAACACAATAAAATAAATATTTAAGTGGAGCTCCCATACAACAAACGTATTTTTTTGCCGTTATATATTAAACCTTTCGTGCGCGACTCGCGCTTGGCCAGTTTTTAATAGAAGACTATTGTTTTTTCAAATTTAAAACAAAATCAAATTGGGCATGATTAATAAAATTGGACTTGTTCATTGATTGACACAATTTTCACTGTCTTCCTTCAATCCAACACGTCTTGTATTTACAAAAATCCATACAAGCAACACTTGTTTCTTTAAATCTTTATCTTGACTTTGCTTACTTAAATCTTAGGTCTAATTACACTTTATTTCACCTCAATAATAAACCTTCTCTGGTTAGGGTCTTCATAGTCGAGCGAGGAGTTGAGTCGCAGTGTGACCGTGGCTTTGCCGTTGGCCTCAGCCGGCTCCACCGTCCAGCCGGACTCCGATACACGCAGCGTGAATACAGAGTTCATGCCCTGAAAATATAAGGTTTATTAAAACTGCAGGCAGGGTCAAACTAGCCGTTCAGAAAAACTTTAATAAATCCACCATTTCTTGACGGATTTTAATAACTTAATAAAATGCTCAGTAAGTTAATACACATACGATGTACTTAGTAAAAATAAGATTTGCTACTAAGTGATTGATCCTCATTGACATCTTCCAGTTCTTTGTAACCAGGAGCTGGCCGCTCCTTCGATGGTGACTACGACAGTCACCATAGTTAGGTGACGTCACTTGCTACGCAACACTCACCACATCAGTATCAGCGACCACCATGTCCAGGTTGGGCAGGGGTGTGCCAATCGGCAGGTTCTCCGGCAGCTCCACGCTGTACTCCCGCTTGTTGAACCGCGGCGGCTCATCGTTAACGTCCTTGATGGTGACGGTGACGGTCGCTACCGTCGAGGTTAGATTGGATATTAGGGGAGCACCGTTTACTATTTCACTGGCCTGGAAAAAAAAATAGTAAATTTATAAAAAGGGGCCATCCACATATTATGTCACAAGAATTTAAGGATTTTTTAAGCCATCCCCCGTCCTTGTCATAGTTTGTCACATTTTTAGCCCCTCTCCCTTGATGTTACGTAACACATTTTATCCGTGACGTCACAAAGCTTTTGAACGTGTGACGTAATTTATAGATGACCCCTAAGAGTCCTATTATATTACATATAAGTAATATTTCCTACTTCCAATATAATATACGAAGTAATAAATTTACAATATGTAAAAGGCCTGTACGAAAACCAATACGAGTCTTACCCGAATTGTGAGATTTAGAGGAGATGAAGGGTCCTCTAATGCTTCTCTGTCTAGCGGTTTAGCGGTCTTCAAGTCACCCGTGGCACTGTCCAGCCAGAAGAAGTTGTGTGGATCTGTGGAATATAAATAAATTAAAGTTTGTGATATTAACAAGCTCCTTAAGGATTGTTAGATCCGACAAGCGATCAGACGCATTGACTAGTGGTAATATGAGATATAATGTACAGTATACACTCCGCAACACCCAAAGAGCATACATATTTACATACACTGAGCCTTTAGCCAAGTAGCCATCGCTGTGTCACTTTAGCATCACTAAGTCACTGAGCGATGCTTATGTCAAACCTCATACTATTTGTTTGCGAACTTCGTCGTCGTAATTATCGAAGGCAACTTGGCTAAAAGCTCTGGTTTACCGTAAGACGTTGATAATTTCGATCAAGCAGACAGATTACTGCCGAAACATGGCTCATCCCATACAAATACTCACTAGTTATAAGCTCCAAATGCACATCTCTAGGCTGCGCTCTGTCGGGGTCTCGCGCGGTTATCTTCAGCGCGAGGGAACCAGCGGGCACGTCCTCCGCCAGCGACGCACTGAGCGAACCACTGAATACGGGCGGACTGTTCTGAACGTCTAAAACTTTTACTTCGATCACCGATGTCGAGTTCTGGCTGCCATCCTGAAAAGAGAAATGTATAAGTGGTCTGATGCGTGGGAGATGTAAAACGTCTGAATTGGTTTGTATAAAAAAATGTATTAGCAACGAGTTACTCCACCATGTTATGAGAATGGTTGCATGCAAACTGATATACTGTCACTTGGCATATTCAGTTGTTTCACATAAAATAAATAAATTATATTTTTATCTTTCTTAAAATTTTACGTTTAAATAATAATAATAATAGCTCCCACACCGATTCCGATGACGGTGGCTGGTTTCGTTGAATCCAGTCATGCTACGCAGGAGTTATTTGTGCCTAAGTGTGTGCGCAGTACGCTAGAGCACTCTCTTTCTTTACTCTCGTAACCCAATGGGACGAACGACCGACACGCCTGGTGAAAGATTAGGCGCAGAACCGACTTTTTATATGCCCATCCAACACATGGACCATCTTTGTTGACAGACAATCAGATGATCAGCATTGACCTAACCATGATGAAAACAACATTTTTTGGGGATCCAGCGCGGGGATCCTACGACCTCCGGAGTCGATTGCCAAGCTCTAACCAACTGGACCACGGGCCCCCGTGGTCCAGTGGGTTAGAGCTTGAAAAGTCAACGTTTGAATAAATACAATTCCAATGTTAGATTACTTACCGTTGCGTAAATTTGTATCTGGTAGAACTGTTTGTCATTATAGTCCAGATGTCCTCTCACTACCAAGGCCCCTGTGAAGTGATTGGCTGTTGACTGCAGCGTTACCACCTCAAAGAGATTACAAGCTTCTGGCCACTAAAAAAGAAACAAATATAATTTGAAGTTGCATTGTTTCCAACTTTTCTTGTAAGTTTTGGCTGGGACAAAAAGCAACCTATAATATGTTTACCAGACAATAAACTTTGCATATTAATAATTCATCAATTTTTATTGAATCCGTTAATCTTTTCCAGCAATTACGAGATTAATATATCCTCAAACAGTAGAGAAATAATATATATTCACAATTTTCATTCATTTTACCAAGCATGCCTTTAAGTGCTGTCGTTTCTATATTTCCCAGCAATTTTGAATTTGGAACTGTTCTTTATTCGAATGTGTTTAAATTTTGAATCTCAAAACAGTTGAAAGTATTAGGATTAATGCTATTGTTTAGTCACAGCGTCGATTGGAATCTGTCAGGTCACGTACGAAAATTAATCTTTCTAAGGAAAATGTTCGTGCAATAATTTTCTACAACTTTAGAAGAGACCTGACACGGCTTCAGTGTTTTGAAGAGCTAACATCTGTGTTCAGTGATGAAGCCCCATGTCTGCGGACTGTCGAACGCTGGTATTTAGAATTCCAGCGTGGACATACTAGTGTTAGTGACAAATCTCGCGAAGGACGCCCAAAATCCGCCTTCACTGAAGATAACATCATTGCTGTGAGACAACTAATTCTCGAAGATCGTCATGTGACGTATCGAGAAATAGAGGCTCTATTAGGCATCTCAGGGACAAACATTCAGAAGATCTTGCATGAAGCGCTTGGTGTGAGAAAGCTAGTTTGCCGTTGGATACCGCATCTGCTTTCCGACGATCACAAGGCGGCCCGCGTCAGATGGTGTAAGATAACTCTGCAAAGGTTCAACCAAGGAGAGTCAAATCACGTCTACGACATCATCAGTGGTGTCGAATCTTGGATCTATGCCTACGATCCTGATTCCAAACAACAATCTACAATCTGGGTCTTTCAAGACGAGCCAAAGGAGACTAAAGTTGTTCGTTCTCGAAGCACTTCAAAGAAGATGGTGGCCACGTTCGTTGGACAAAGCGGTCATGTTGCCGACTATTGCACTTGAAGATCAAAATCAAAATCAAAATCAAAAAAATTTTTATTCAAAATTGGTATTTTTAAATACTCTTTTTGAACGTCGATACTACGTGATGCCTACCACCGGTTCGGGAACTAACCCAGCGAGAAGAGCCGGCAAGAAACTCGTCTGGGGCCATCTTTTACCAAAAAGATGGAAAATTATTCTTTTAAAATCAAAATTATTACAATGTTTACTTATGTCTATGTAACAAATAATAAGATAAGATAAGGAGCCGTCTTGAATGAAGTCATTAATTTTATGGCACACAAACGTTCTTTAACTACTTTTTTAAACTTATTAATGGGAAGGTTTTGAACCTTTTCTGGGATTATATTGTATAAGCGTATACATTGGCCTTTAAAGGATTTACTAACTTTGCTTAGTCTGAACACTGGCATATCTAACTTGTTCTTATTTCTAGTGTTTACACAATGATTATCACATTTCTTTTTGAAGTTGTTTAGATTCTTTCTTACATATAACACATTTTCCAAAATGTATTGAGATGCGACGGTCAGAAGTTTTATTTCTTTAAACCTTTCCCTTAGAGATTCAAAAGTCGACATCTTATAAATAGAACGTATAGCACGTTTCTGCAGCACAAATATTGTATTAATGTCCGCAGCGTTTCCCCACAAGAGGATGCCGTACGACATTATGCTATGAAAATAGCTAAAGTAAACTAATCGCGCGGTCTCTATGTCGGTAATTTCTCTAATTTTTTTAACAGCGTATGCTGCAGAACTCAGCTTATCTGCCAATTTAGCAATATGTGGTCCCCACTGTAACTTACTATCTAATGTTATACCTAGAAATACAGTGGTGTCTACTAATTTCATTTTCTCATTATTTAATAGTATATTGGTTTGTGCCTGCGTAACATTTGGCAAGCTGAACTTTAAACATTTTGTTTTATTAGAATTCAACAGTAAATTATTAGCATTAAACCAATGTACTATTTTTGAGAGAGCACTATTTACCTCGTCATTGTTAGATTGTCGTCGCTTCACATTAAAAATTAGTGAAGTGTCATCAGCAAAAAGTACTATCTCATGCTTATCATTAACTAGATAAGGTAGATCATTTATATAGATGAGAAATAGAAAAGGGCCCAAAATAGACACCTGTGGTACTCCTAGTTTAATTTTAGTACCATTAGACCTTTTGGAATTAACTTCTACAGTCTGTGTTCTATTTATTAGATAAGAGCTTAGAAGCTTTAGTGCCGTGCCCCTTATACCATAATGGTATAATTTCCTGAACAGCGTATCATGCTCCACACAGTCAAATGCTTTGGATAAATCACAGAATATACCAAGTGCATCCTGTGACCTCTCCCAAGCTTCAAATATACTGCACAGAAGACTGATGCCTGCATCTGTTGTGGACCAACCTTTAGTAAAACCAAACTGCTTACTATGTAACAATTTATTCGAGTTGAAGTGAAAAAGTAATTGATTTAGAATAATTTTCTCAAAAATTTTACTTAAAGTCGGTAATATGGATATTGGTCTATAGTTAGCTGGGTCTGATTTATTCCCAGCTTTAAAGAGAGGCATCACCTTGCTGTGCTTCATCAAGTCAGGGAACACGCCACTTTTAATACAATTATTAAAAACTAATGCTAGGTGAGGGACAATGATGTCAATTACTGGTTTTATAACTTTTGTGGACATACCCCAGAGATCAGTTGTACTTTTAATATTAAGTAATTTAAATGCCTTGATAATGTCTCTAGAGTCTATTTCTTTGAAAATAAAATTTACATCACATTCCTTCACATTAACTCTAAGTAATTTTCGTAGAACATCGTGATAACATCGAGTATAAAGATCGTAGAACGGTTAACGCAGAGTGGTATACAACAGTTTGTTTACCACAAGTCATCGCCGAACTTCGAAAATCTAACTCAAAGCGACGCATCATCCTGCACCACGACAACGGAAGCTCACACAGCGCGCGTCAAACGATTGAGTATTTGAAGCAGGAAAAAGTAGAAATTCTTGACCATCCTCCATAAAGTCCTGACCTAAGCCCTAACGATTTCTTTACATTTCCTAAAATTAAGAAAAGTCTTCGTGGTCAAAGGTTCCAGTCCGGGGAAGAAGCAGTCGACGCTTTCTAGTCAGCCATTTTGAACACCCCCACTTTAGAGTGGAATAAATGTTATAATAACTGGTTTGAGCCAATGGAAAAGTGTATTAAGCTACGTGGTGAAAACTTTGAAAAACAATAAAAAGTACTATAAGGTTCCAGTTGTGTTTTTTTCATCAAACGACAAAACTTAAAAGGTATGCCTCGCATCTACGTAAGTATAAAAAAATCTTACTTGACTATTAGGAATGCAGCCGACATCCAGACTGTCTCCAACAGAGTCTTGATCCTCCACTTCGATGTTCTTTAGTATCGTTGTACCAATTTTCTCGTCTTCTGGCACATCTACTTCGTATGGTGTCTGAAAACAATAAAACTCATTACTACAGCTGCTATTTTGTATCAGTATCCTGGCGTCTTTAAGGGCCTGCTTCGAAATCTACTGATAAGTTTCAGATACCATAGTTGCATATTCTGTCTCTGTCGCTCGATATAAAATAAGCAACGGCAAACTTTCGAATAAGCTATCCGACACTTATTAGAAGTGTGTTAAACAGGCCCTTACGGCCGCGTACTGAAACGCTAATCAAAACTAAGATCCCTTCTATTCACATTTGTCTGCTAGACAAGGACAGCATGTGACTTGAGCGTCACTTAATTCAACTATCGTTTCAGTATTCGCCGTTAGACTGATAAATTGAGATTTACATAGATTCGCGTGGGATAATCCGTCGTTAAACATGAACAAATAGAAATACCTGTTGGCTAGTATGACGGCAAGAGTCTGTTATTGCAGTGTTTCTATGCCTCAGGGCATATCGTTAGATTTAAATCTGTGATTGGTACTAGGTAGGTACCTACTAATGATAATGATAATGGAATTCTGTGCTAATGCACGATTCCATTTAGATTTTAAGATATTATAAACATCATCATAAAAAATATTATTTCGTGATACAAAAACTCTGTACCTACTCCCGTTTTACGAAAATTATGCTAAAGAGGAGAGGAGTGTGAAATTTGGCACACTTAAATTTATATGCAAGATCTTTTACAATAATGCTTAAAAATACATTAAATAAAAAAAAATACGTTACACCCACTATCTCAGATTACTCACACTACCATGCGTAAATGGCGTATGATACAATTTTGTCCCACGTTGACAATAATATGTCTTTCACACTCAATGGACAAGATTTACATTTTTATATTTCGTATCTTGGCAAAAGAACCATAACAAACTTCAAAGAGATGAGAGTGGCCAGCTGCGTGGCCAGTTTACGTTTGGCACGTATACGTTATAGCGTTTTGGCACGTGATAACAGTATGACAGCTACCGATAACGTCAGATCGCACAGGCCTGGTGGTATAGTTGTAGTTTAGCAACACAAGCTTTTACTTACATTTTTAAACATAGGCGGGTTGTCGTTTTCATCCAATACAATAACGCTGACGGGCTGCGTCGTGACTAGAGCCTGTTTTGTCTCGGGGTCTTCGTTCTCTATCGACACGAGGAACTTTATCGTGTCCTCTCTCTGAAAGTTTACTTTCGTTACAAAAACACACGTATTTGTTTAAAAATATTAATGCCTTTAGGCAACAAATCTGCCATTCACACCGCGCGGGGCGAAATATCATTTTGAGAGTCTCGACCACGCGCGGGGTCGCGTTATCGGTGTGATTATAAACGCCTTAAACAATACTTACCTCTCTATCCAAACTCTGCCTTAGTGTAACTTCTCCCGTGTCTGGGTTCACCGAAAACTTATCTGTACCAACGAGTCCATATTTTATCTGAAAATTAAGTAAATTAATTGTTATGCTTAAAATATTGTTTACAATGACGATCAAATAGAATCGAAATGTAACAATTTTCATTCAAAAATTTAAATCTTTTTTTAAATAATAAAGCGCGAACGTGTAGACTGTCGGCCAATCAGAGCTCCGCGAACTTTTTATTTACGTGTGCGTCGGACGGGTACAGGCTTATGCATATGGAGCCACAAATGTATTAACTTACCGACAAGCCCTCAGGGTCGGTGGTGCCCTGCAGTGTGTAGACCACGGTGCCCAGAGGAGTGCTCTCCGACAGCGGCAGGTTGTCCATGTCCTGCGTGAACACCGGCAGCTTGTTCGCCGCGCCTGGAGCAAGAGTGGAAATTAGTTTCTATTCGATAGTTTAACAGTAATTGCTGCATTCCACTGGCGAGGCGGGCATACAAGCTGGCTTCCCTTATGAATATCCTTATCTATAATATTTATTATTTGCGTTTCTTCACAAACTTTTTCCAAATGTAGCAACGGCTCAAGATTAATTTAGATCCTACTTGACTATCCGTTTACTTATCATAAAATGGGAATATAATATTGTTATCACAAATTAAAACTATCTACTTAATTCTGTTTGTAACATAATACCTAGGTATATCCTTAGATAATTAAAATATATGTAAGTAGGTTGTAATAACTTGTACAACACCAAAGCATTTTAATAGGTTACAGTTTACATACTCATGTTCTAGTTGCAATATTACTTTTACATGCAAAAAAAATTAACATTTTTAATGAGAAATATTCACCAAGTAGGTTGTGTGTCCCGCTATAAAAAAATCTTCGTTCGTTGAAAAGCGAGTTGGTGTTAATGAACGTAGTTTTTGTGCCAGTTTTTCTGTAAGTAGCTATTGTTTGAACTCACACGTCTAATCATTTACGGTACATACATACATATACATTATATCACACGTCCAAGTTACTCACGGTCATTCATTAAATACATAAGACTACTAGAATACAGTACAGTTTTTTGGAATTACTTTCTTTCTCATAGTCCGTTCAGAGTTTCGACTATTTCGACAAGTTATTTAAATTAACTTACTTTTGTTTGTGAGAGTTGAAGCTGTGTAAGTTTGTAAGTACTTCTATTAACTTTGTAGGTGTTTTTAACTTTCGTTTAGTCACAAAAGTTAAGATAAGATTAAAGAGGCGTGTTGAATTTATGTACAAGTGTTTACAAAAATCGATCAATCATTATTTTTTATTAATGTATAAAATTAATGTTTGAATTTTTAAAGTGAGCATCCCAAATTCTAAGCCCACTCATAAATTCTCTTTATTTTTTTGTTCACACCTACGTTACTTGCTTTCTAGTCAAAATTATAGAAAATATAAAATTATTTTATGAACATTTAAAACGGTGTTTGGAGTCAAAAATAAAACCTTATTTCCCAAAGATGACTACAATTGACTATCTCTATTATGTTAACTGCAAAGCTGATATTTTCAATTTTTTTTTGCTACTATATGAAATTGAAAATCACAGGCCTCAACTTTGCAATTGGCAGGCATCCGACAAGTAGATTAACAAGGAGAATAACAATTGACAAGGGCATAAGTGTACAAGGATCCAAAACATAAACAATCCTACTAATATTATAAATCCTACTACTATTTATTATAAATGTAAAAGTTTGTGATGATGGATGAATGGATGTATGTTTGTTAATCTTTCACGCAAAAACTACTAAATGAATTTGAATGAAAGTTGGTATAGTATTTTCAGCTCCGGATTAATACATAGGCTACTTTTTATCCAGAAAAAGTACAGTGTTTCCGGGGGATACTGTATTTACGCGAGTGGAGCCGCGGGAAAAAGCTAGTCTTCAATAAAGCGAAAATATGCACAAAAAGCTAGCGACGTAAGTCAATGCACTTAACTGTTATCATTTAAGTATGTAGTCATTATTATCGGATATTACGGGAATAAATCTCGTAAAAACCGATAATTCCCGTAACGGTTAATGTAACTATCCATAGTATTGATGGAAAGTTCTATTTTTACCACACGCTACATTTGTGTACGTAATTGGCTTTTTCATTTCGTAATGGGAGATTGTTTCATTAACCATAAAGAAATGAGCATTGCCATGACGATGTTTAAAATCGTCATTATCTTAAACCGTTATCTTAAACAACTGGATGACTGGCCCGTCCCCCTCAATCATAATAAAAGAAAAATACATCGCCTACTTTACATTAGGTAATAATAATAGGTCTTTACCTATGAAATTGCCGTTCCGCAGTACTGGCCATTTCAAATCAAAATAATTTTTGTTTGGCTAAGAATTCTAATTTCAAATTAATTTTATTTTAAAAACATGGAATTATTTTCCCAAAAGTAGTCATTTGTTTATTGATTAGTGTTACATTTTCATCGCATTTCAATATTTTTCGTCATCATGGATACGTTAAAAATTCGAGTAATTATGGAATATGAGTACCGTCGTGTCAGCAACGCGGCACAAGCCGCACGCAACATCAACGACGTTTACGGAGCTAACACTACAAACCAACGCACCACCTGTTATTGGTTTGCTCGCTTCCGTTCTGGAAATTTCGACCTAAAAAATGAACCTCGCGGTCGTCCGAAGACTTTGGTCGACAATGACGAATTAAAGGCGACTGTGGAAGCTGATGATACACCTACGGCTACGGCAGCAGCTTTCGACGTTAGCGTCAAAACAATAGTGGTCCATTTGCGTCAAATTGGCAAGGCAAAAAAGCTTGACAAATGGGTGCCCCACGAACTCAATGATCGCCAGCGCGAAGTACGCGTCGAGTAAGAGTCGATTGCACTGCTCAACAGACACACAAATGAAGGAATTTTGAACCGCATTGTTACCTGCGATGAAAAATGGATTCTGTTTGATAACCGCAAGCGCTCAGCAAGTTGGATGGATCCTGGTTCAGCACATAAACAATTCCCTACAAGAAAACTTACCCCTAGAAAAGTGATGGTCACTGTTTGGTGGTCTAGCGCCGGTGTGATTCATCATAGCTTCTTACCAAACGGGGTGAGCATTACTGCAGATGTGTACTGAAAACAATGAAGGAGAAGCTGGCACATCTCCAACCAGCATTGGTCAATCGCTCGTCTCCGCTGCTCCTGCACGACAACGCGCGACCTCATACTGCACAGCAGACGGTCTCCAAGTTGCAAGAACTGGGGTTGGAAGCTCTCCGTCATTCGTCCTACTCACCAGACCTTGCGCCTACAGACTACTACTTTTTCCAGAATTTGGATAACTTCTTGACGGGAAAAAAATTCAATACCCGAGAGGCAATACAAAATGCCTTTGAAGAATTTGTTGCCAGCTGATTTCTTTAAGAAGGGAATCAATAAACTGCCACTGCGTTGGCAAAGATGCATTGATTGCATGGGTGATTACTTCGATTAATACAAATAAAAAATACATGAAAAAAATTCGTTTAAAGTTATTCATACAAAACGGCAATTTCATAGGTAAAGACCTAATATTTATTGGTAATAATCACAAATGATTAAAGAGAAATTAAAGCCTAAACGTAGGGTGTAGCCTGTAGGGTTAAAAGAAGGGTGACCAAATCTACTTACTTCAATTGGAATTTAAACCCTTTTTTAGTGAATTACAAAGTTTTGCCTTTGGCTCATTTTCAAGTCAAGGTCAAGTCCGGTGACCGGTCACAATATATTGTAATGTTGAAATTATTATAAATCAACAAAATATCGATAAATTTCATAATAATATTCACGTAACGCATTTCATTCTTACGTGAATTTTGCTTGCAACAGCTCAATAATCATTATTTGATGATAAAATTATCACACAATTTTTCTTACAAAATTGTTGCCGTATCGTTAATGTTATCCTCCAGTTCAGGGATTCCTTCCTTATTAAATATTTTTGAAATCACTTTACTGCGTTTTTTATCAAGAATAATAAAAAAGTATCCCGAGATCCCTAATTTTTAACCGACTCCAAAAAAGGAGGTTCTCATTACGAATATTTTTGTGTTTATACTTACTTATACAGTATAACCACGTCCACAGCACGACGATACGAATATTTTTGTTTATACTTACTTATACAGTATAACCACGTCCACAGCACGACGATACTCCTCCAGGTCGCCATTTTTAATCTGGAAAGAAGAATTTTTTTATTTCTGAATTTGAAATATCTTTAAGCTTTCTAAACTTCTGCTAATATTATTTTCTTTTGACAAGAGTCAAATAACATCACACGAAGATATATAATAGCATGTTATGAAATTAAACAATAGAAGTTTTCAAAGAACAAGGCATTAATATTTAATAATATTTTTAAATTGTGCATTGAAATTGGGTATGAATTGTTCAAAATTATTTTATAAGTAAAAACCATTGTCAAATTGCAGCTATTGTGTTAAAAACAAAGAATTATTAAACCTTTAGACTTTTAACAATATAGGCCCTAACTAAGGGCAACAGGGCCCCTAGGCCCCGCAATTTCGGCCCTCTTAGCTGTAAACAGTATACGTCGTTATATCCCCTATGTAAAGTGGTCAGATCTTTTATAATTTCGTAGTTTATTCATGCAGTATGAAATGTTTAAATAGTACTTGCATTATTTGTTTTATTAGCTTATTTATGCATCATAAGAGAAACCACTCTATTTAGTCATAATAAGATAGAAATAACGAAAAGCTAGTTGTTACAGCAAAATGTACTCCTTCAGAACCCGCACTGTCTGGTTTTTAGGAACACGTAACAGACAGAAAATCATTTTCTTTGTAAAGTATGAGATGGAGATTTTAGAAATGTTTACTAAAGATGTAAGCAGAAATAATTAAATCGTTGACTCAAAATTGTAATTACTTTTGAGATAAAAGCTAGTGGTGTTACTTTCATACTTTCGGAATTATATTTTTAAACATGTTGCAAGTGCAAATACTTAAGAAGACTGTCAAAATTGTGTGTTTAGGTATACTGGTGAAAAAATATAAAATTTCATCATGACATAATATAACCAATTAGACTACTAGTCCAAGAAAACCAAAACTCGTATGGCCACTCGTCAGAAATTAGTCATCTTCGGCTCTGAATGGAACAGGATACGGGCACTATTTGGCAATATCGGCAATTGGTCCAAGGACTTAAATGCGGGTTTTATAAAGACTGACTGATTCGGTACCTCTGGAGTACCGTTGTCCGTTACTGATGAGTATGTACCTACTGACGAGTGTACCAAGTACCAACAGAAAGTTTTTTATTTGAAATGCCACAATGGCCAAGAATATATTATAATATTACTAACGTAACAGTGGGTACCATGCATAGTGATTTTTAATTGGCTTTTCGAAAAGTGCATAGTAAGCCAGGAAATATTGTCTAATAAGTAAATATCTACGAGGGCATTAAAAACGCTCTATACAAAAAATGATACACTAGTGGCGTCATAGAAGTTGAAAATGTAGGAAGATAAATACAAAATTGATATTATTAACTTAAATATTGCGTTTTGGCGGATTTGAACAGTAATTTTCGTTTTTCGTAAAAAAAAATTAGTCCTTTTTAATCCTGTAACTTTTAAATTTAGCAACTAATTACTGTGATTTTTGCATTTTTCGGTCCATATATTTTATGTTGCCTTTCAGAAAATAGTTATATATATAAGAGTTTTGCTAATTTAAAACAAATGCATGTTCTCTATTTGACAAAGGTCATAGACAAACTAATGGCAGACAAAGTAACCTGTCGGAATGCCAACGTAGAGACTAGAGAAGATTCACATCTGCCAGTGTTTTAATTCCCGCGATGCGACCGTTAAGTAATTTTTTTCTTCTGAAAAGCACATTTACTTTGCCGACATGAAAATATCATTGGAATTTTAAGAAAATAGTACTCTAGTGATGTAAGTACCTAATAACACGATTATGACTATTATTATCTAAGATTCTCTATCTATTACAAAAGAAACATGACCTGTCCAGAGCACCTACACGTGGCAGTTTCGCCTTTAAAAACCTAACCAAGAGCGTCTCAGGACATGTCTAAGGAGGGTTCCGTAACTACTAACAACGCGTAATAGGTTTTTTTAAATTACTTCAAAAGTTACTGTCCGATTTTGTTTAAAATAATTTTCCTAAAGAGTATTTACCATGATCATGAATCATTAACCTCACAGAAACAGCTGACTTTAAAGCGAAAGCAAAGTATTTACCTAGATTATATCGTTTCAATCAGCTGTGTGAACCTAATGTAGTTTTAATAAACTTACCTACTTTTTTTTCGAAATGTTTTAATTATTTGTCTGCCTAAACGTCTTTACATAAGCAGTAGATCATATGCCCAAAATATCCGTAATAATTGATTTTACCAAACCTTATAGTATATCTGTGGCAGCCATCTAATAAATTTACCAGCCAATGCGACGCCTATACCGTTCGTTATACATCGGCATCCAATGAAATGAGTAGACCGATATTTAAACTTAAATCACTGATGTATTGGAAGTTAACCTGTTGATTCGAGAGGAAGGTTTATATTATTATGTTTGTGTATGATATATTTCACCCGTTCTAATACAGCAAACAGTTGTCGTACATATTTTGTGAGCTTATGGTCACCCTAACCGAAACATCGTAAAATCATCAAGGTGCAATTCAACTAAATGACTACACGACGTTCAGCTATCTGGTTAAACGTTGCGCCAATGAATTGTCTAGTTGTTATTAACATCAATTTCATTGGATTCTGGCGTATGACGAATAGCCTAGCCTAGGCGTCCCATCGTTTGGCGGATAATAACTAGATATTACCATCCAAGTATAAATAAGGTCAACTATGAGTGATTATGCAAAACAGTTTGATATTTGTCAGTACTTTTTGCAAACAAGTCGACCACTCTTGATACTTGAAGGCCGTTTAGAGAAATCGAATAAGTACAATATTACTTAATTTTGTTTCTTGATATTTTTATTAAACTATTTGCATGCACGAAAGATATGAATGTTCCCATGCAATGATAATTATGTAGATTATAATTGCAAAACATTGTTGATGTGATGTGATGGTACATTTTACTTTTGTAAAGTCTCTTCACGCAAAAATAAATGAATGACCTTTCATATAATCAAGCACAGAGGAAGGCTATTTATTTATATATTATACGTATGTATGTCCTATAGCCTATGGGCCTATGTCATATATTCTGAGTTAACATATTATAGACAAACCTTGGCCTCGGAGAAGAGTTTCATGCGGCAAGTTTATTTCGTACGCTATTTTATGGTAACTGCAAAAATATACGTCAAACTGGTTTTAATTACAACAGTAGGTCACGCCAACGGCTGTGGGCTGAGCTGGATCGAATTCTGTGTAATTAGTGAACCTGCAGATAGGGTTAATTGCAGGAAGGTCGACCCAACTCTACTGAGCATAGAGTGATTAATTATTACTACTACCTACCTACGTTATTTATATTCTTAATTTGTCTCTGGTAGGAAAAATAATATTAACGTAAGGAGTTTGTCCATCCAGATTCGGCTTGCGTAATTTGTGGTAGAGTCCAACTCGGGACTGTGATATTGAGGAAAGGGTAAAGAGACACGTGCCCCAGTAGACGATAATGGTCGTTGATTATATTTGACCAATAAAATAAAATTTTATTTTATACTCTAAACGATACAATCTTGTATATATATATAATCGTAATCTCGGCAACGGCTGCAAGTATTTACATGAAATTTGGTATGCAAGGAGTTGCAAATCTCGGTTACCCAGGTAATACTTTTTAATTAACCTGGGTATTTTAAAGGTAAATAAATATTCTTGTGTAACTTAATAATAATATTATTGTCTGTTTACAAATTACTTATTTATCATAAGCTTCTCATAGGTACTGTGTAAAGTAAGGCCAACCAGACGAGATAAAGAATGTAAACAAATTTTCAGGGGTTCAAAACATTTTTATTTGAATAAATTATTATAAAGTTCGAATTTTAATCGCTGTCGTCTGTACTAGACAAAGATGATTCGTCGGAAGAGTCCGAGTCAGCTGTGTTTATGATAAAACTATCTATTGTATTATCAATCATGTTGTCAATATCTCATCCACAGCGTATCTTTGGTAGTTCGCCTTTACGTCATTCACTTTCTTTAAAAGTTCTGCCTTTACGTATTTTTCATCATAGCTTAGTTCTTTATTACGCAGCCATTCTTGAATACTTGCTTTTCTCCATGCTCTGGTGGGTGTTTTTTCTTGGCGTCTTGAGTGGTAAGGAGCATACATTTATCATATCATAAAAAATATGTATCACTTCGAACGCAATCCAAACAGGAATGAACTTGTTCACAATAGGGAATATGCACAAAATTTAATTTGGTCTCAAATTTTTTTTTTCCAATCTTTATTATCGTCACATTATAATTAAAAGGTATTTTTTTTATTTAGTTATTATTTAAACCCATAAAACATCGTATAAAAAGTGAAAATTAAGGGAGGGAATTTCTAAATTTCTAAACGCGTCACCATTGGTCGAAACGAAATGTGACGTCATTTGACACAAATTGGATTTATCGGCGTCGATATTCATACTGTGTTAGTAGTGTTTGTGAGAAAAATAGTTTAAGACTGTGTTCCTGTGGTGATTTCTAGTGAATCTCTATTTATAATAAATCTAGGACGATGACTGAAGCTGGTTTTGTCAAAGCACAATCAGACAATTTACCGAAAATAGATGCATTTATGATGACAGCATATTTTGCATCAAATCTCGATTTTACGAGCGCAGAGATCAAAGGAGTGAAAGCTGCAAGGTAATTATTATGTCACATGGTATATTTTAGTCAATAACATAGATTTTTTTTCATAGATGTTTATAATATACCAAACATAACCTATACCTAACAATCTGTCATTAAAACTGCTATTAAACTCCTATTTAACGTTTATATCATAATAATTTAAAGTAATATCATTGAAGTTCACTCAAGTATGATAATGTTATTCTATTTTTGTAAATATTAGATAAATATGTAAAGACTTGATGTAATTCTAAACTGATATTCCAATTTACATGAACAATTTTCTTTGAGTACTTAAGTAGGTAATTGTTTGTTTCAGATCTGAACGAGAATCTTACGGTGATTCAGCAGTTGGCTATGTCCAATTGAAACGAGATGGAGACATATGTGTGGTTAAAGCTCGGATTACACCTGAGCATAATGTCCGACAGAAATGTTATGCTGTTACTTGCACTTGCAATGAAACGGAAGAAACTATTCTCTCTGTTCAATGTGAAGATTGTGCTGCACATTTAGGTAACTGTTTTACTTGCTTAACTTCAGTGACCAGCGCTTAGGCCCACCAAGCTAGCTGGTTGTCAAACCACACCATAATGATGTACCTATGTTTGTATGTTACACTTAAGAGTTAGTTAGATTTAGCAACTTTCTTTCGGCAGAAGGCAATTTTAATTAAAAACAGGATTTAGCGAGATCACTAAATGCTGTTTTTATTTAAAAAGAAACATACATACTAATTTTGATTTGGAATTTTCTATTTTTCAAGTCAATTTATGGAGGAACTTGTTTATTATTTTAAGTAGGTATTATTTACATAACAGAAACATCAATGAATTTAACATTTGTTTTGTTTTAGGTGGATGTAAGCATTCTATAGCTTTTTTAGCGTGGCTACACCGGCGTAGTGAAGATCCAGCAACAACTAGCGTTGAGTGTTATTGGAAAAAATCAAAATTATCATCAATTGGTACTAGCCTGAAGTTTATAAAAGCCAAGGAAATTTCTAGAGCACCTACACGTCAGCTTGTGCCAAAATCATTGAATACTAAAAGTTTTCTCACAGTGGTAAAAAATCATTGTACAGAGGTTGGTGACACAAGCAATCATTTGATGAAGTTTTATAAAGAGCCAAACGATGTGGAAAAATTGTCAATGCATCATCTTCAGTCTTCAAGCAAAGCTACTAACTCTCTTGCTTTTTTAGAATATTGTAAACTTGTAATGACTGTAGATGCATGCGAAGAAGCTGCATTAGCAACTCTGGAACAAAATGACTGTCCATTGTGGCACGAGCTAAGGTATGGAAGGATCACAGCTTCCAAAGCTTATGATGCTGCACATTGCAATGGTCTTGATGGAACATTAACTCAGACCATATTGGGAGCAAGTAAATTGAGGGACACGGAGGCTATGAAAAGGGGTAGATTCTTGGAAAGTCAGGTTTTAAAGGAAGTAGAAAAGATAAATAAAATAAAAATAAATAAATGTGGATTGAAGTTAAATAGTACATATCCAATTATGGGTGCTTCTCCAGATGGTGAAAGTAGTGTGTACAGTATTGAAATAAAATGCCCAACATCAAAAAAAGCCATGGGACGATATGTCAGCTCAGGAAATAAAGTGACTGCAAAATACATGGCACAAGTGCAACTACAGATGCATTTTTCTAAAAAAGAAAAAGCTCTGTTTTGTGTTGCTCACACTGACTTTGAAACAACAAAAAAAGTAACAATCTTAGAAGTGGATTATGATAGGCAACTGTGTGAAAATTTGTTGGAAAAATGCAACATTTTTTGGAATAAAGCCATCTTTCCTAAATTATGTAGAAAATTCAATTTCATTCATGAAATGTTATTTCTTTTTTGTTTACTGTAGAGGTACTTCATTATTTTGATTTATGTCTTTCTAATTATAATTATCTGTTTTCTTTGTCCTATGGAAATTATCAATGAGCTTCAATAAAACAAATGTAAATACATATTTCATTTTTTTATTAAAACATCCTGCATATTTACCAATCCACAAGCTACTATTATTACATGATCTATGATAGGAATTAAATTATGGTCTACACAAGCATGCGGAAGTAACATGTGAAACTCTCTTAACCTATTTATAACCCTTTCAACATGTATTCTTAATGCTGCTATCTGCTTTGATAGTTTTACTTCATCTTTAGTGCTGGGGGTAGACTTTGAGACAGAAGGTGGACGTATGAGGGTAAATTTTTTAGCTTCTAGCAAACGTGACAAGTCTTTAAATCCTCTGTCAGCCATCACTGCTTTGTTAGGAGGTAAACACTGTAAGTAATTACAATCTTGTACAATCATAACATCAGTAGCCCTGCCACTATATCCATCAGAGATAAAATTGACCAAGCCAACAGGCGTACACGAAATTAAATACTTTAAGGTGTTACATTTTTTATACTGTGACCAAGTAAGTGATTGGTGGACTGGGTCTGATGGCTTTTCAATCTGAATTTCTAGGCAATCAATGATGGAAACGACATCCGCATACTTACTCCTAAAAGATATGGGTAAATTTTTGTAAATGTCTGATGGTGTTGGCCACACAATCAAGTCTTTCAGTTTTTCTGCAATAAGAGGTATGCTTTTAGAGAAGACTCTAGTAATAGTGCTTTGTGAATAACCAAATTGTAATGCCAATATGCTAAAGGACTCATTTAATTTAATTTTCTTGAGGGTTATTAGTATATATATAGTAGGAAGTGGGATATTTTCACTTAAAAGTTTTATTAAATGATATGATTGTTTAGGTAATCCTAGTAACCATTTTTGGCTCTTTTTGAATAGCAGTTAGCATGCTACTACACATTACATTTTTAAAATGTTTCTCGTCCTCTGAATCATCTTGCTCTGAACTGAACTCAAATGAACTACTTGATTCATAATCAGGGGATGTCACAGAAGAATAAGATGATATAGAAGTGCTGTCAGATGGGTTATCTGAGAACAATTTTCTTTTTAAAACAGATAGTTTTATAGGTGAAGTTCCAATATTGTGTGATGAAACAGGAACCGGTGACAGTCCTACATTTTTCTTTTTAGTCTGTAAATTTACATTGACACTTTTACTTCTGTACTTTGGTTTCATATTGACTTGCACAGCTTTGTCACTCTGTAATTTATCTTCAATATGAGAAGTGCAGGGCTCTGCTTGACGATCATCACATACTTCAATACGGGCAGTACTGGGTCCTGCATTGTTAATATCACAGACATTTGTATAGGAAGTACTAGGATTTGCTTCGTTATCACTTCTTTGTGGAGATTCACCAATTTCAGTAGTTTTTAAAGCAAACTGTGATAGGGCTTCATTTACTAGTGCTAATCTTTGCCTTTTAACTACGACCGTTCTTTCAACTAGTGGTGGCATATTCCGTTTTTGGCACAAAAATATATGAGGCACAATTCCTTTCTTTAACCGCAGATTACATTTTTCTCCCTGCTGTTTCATTATGTCATATTCAATATAATTCGCCGTATCTTCTTTAACCTGAAATAAATCATCAATCATCAAAAAACCACAACAGGAATAAGAAAGTTTTACTGAACTTTTGTAAACTAGGTTAGGTTAGTTTTAAACCGAATCTTTACTGTATAATAGCTAATACAATACTTGGTCGGGGTGCACTTATGGAGGCAAAGTTTTATTTTTGTATGGCTGCCCCCATAACTGCACCCTAACCCAAAACTTACTTCTGACTAATTCACATATAAAGCTGTATATAAATATAACATACTTACGTTGAAATGATCTTCACAACAATATAAACACGATAATGGAGATACATTATCCCTTCTCATCATCTTACACCATTGTTTTCGTACTTTCGCATCATTTGGAAGACGAAAAAACACTTTACCGGGTGTATTTTTGATGTTATTTTTGCACATCGGTACCATACAATATTTGTAAGCAGGTTTTTTAGCTTCTTCCATAATCTTAATAACGATTAAAACCTTGATTAAAACTGAAAATATAAATAAATGAACAACTGAAACGCTAGTAAACAAACACAAGAGATGTCATGTGACGTCATCGTAATGGCGGCGTTTCGCGCGCTAAATGATGGCATTTGAACGGCTCAAATTTAATCAATGTTTTGAATTTCATTTCGAAAATTAATTTGAATATTTTCAAGCCAATTTATATTTTTTTCTAGTTTATAAAGATGTAAAGGAATAATTTAAGTCATAAAAAAAATTACGCATATTCCCTATTGTTTGGCGGACCAAATGTTGACAACTGCGGCACTGGCCGCTTTCCTGTACCACGAAACACGCTACGACAGCTGTCGTTGACCAACTGACGTCATTATTGCATACGAGTGATAAGGACATATATAATATTAACTCACTTTCATAATGCAACTCAGTAGCGGTCCGTTTATTTACGTTTTTTATCTCGTCTCGTTGGCCTTACTTTAG
Organism: Phengaris alcon alcon; assembly: GCA_037179445.1. Taxonomy (NCBI): domain Eukaryota; kingdom Metazoa; phylum Arthropoda; class Insecta; order Lepidoptera; family Lycaenidae; genus Phengaris; species Phengaris alcon. The sequence goes on along the minus strand of JAYRCH010000437.1, from coordinate 936,186 downwards.
CTTATTCGCTAGTTTTGTTTCTGCTTACCTACTTTATTATATCGAACGACAGAGGCAAAATATGCAAATAATCATTTCGGTTAGTACATATCTACAAAATAATGATTACGATACGGTGGAAACCACTTTTTACAATTTTAACACATAGATAACTAAAGGATAAACTTAATATATTCATAGCTATGCGAATTGTGAGTCATTTTTGTAACATTTACAACTTTCCGCTTTTGTGTAAAGCGGAAATTTTGCATTCAATTTTTTTTTCTTAGTGCTAACTAAGAAAAAAAATTGAATGTTAATTTTAAAGTCATATAGACTAAAAGTAGTTTGTTTTGTAGACTAAAAATTAAACTGACTTCCAAAGTAAAAATGCACAAAAAAAGTATTTTAAAACAAAACATATTTTCTAAATAATTCCCCTTTTAAATTTGCCTACAATTTTAACTATTTCTTCACTCTATCTTCATAATTTTGAAGTCGGTACCAGCCCGAACGACATCCTGAAAAAACAATATTTTAAATAGAACACACGTTGAAGTTCTCTGGTACCGACTTCAAAATTTTGAAGATTGAGTAAAGAAATAGTTAAAATTTCAGCCAAATTTAAAGGAGAATTATTTAGAAAATAAGTTTTATTTCATACTTTTTTTTGCATTTTTACTTTGGAAGTCGGTTTAATTTTTTGTTTAAAAATAATAATAAAAAACCCTTTTTAGTGATATTTGTTAAATTATTATTACACATTTTATGAACGTTTAAAATAAACGATCGAATGTATAATTGAAGACGCGCCAAGCTTCCATTAGGTATTGTATATAAGATAATGATGATGATTACTGTAAGTTACATAATGGCATATGCTTGCAGTTCTTTAAAGAATGTCGAAATTTCCAAACGCGTATCTTTAAAGACTGAGGAGTTCTGTTCAGTGCTTTTGGGTCCAGGGTATACCTTGGTGCAGAATCTTGCTTTTTGGTAGGATATGATGGTTACTTCAGAAAAAGTCAAAATCCCTATATGTGTCCATATATATTTTGAGGAGTTCTCTCGATTCCTCATGGATCCCATCATCAGGTCACCACTTTTGTGAAAACGCGACCAACTTCGAAGTATACCCTTTACATAAAAAAAAAGAATTTTGAAAATCGGTCAACAGACGGCGGAGTTATCGTTGAACATAAAAATACATACAGCCGAACGTATACCCGCCTCCTTTTTTGGAAGTCGGTTAAAAATTGTTAAAATTTAATCATCGATAAGTAGAGACTAGAGACTAAAGGTTAATACACAACGAAACGATACGCGACACAGCGCGCTGCATTTTAACGTGTATCGTTGTGTAATTAATAAAGTTCAATTTTGAATAGCTTTCATTAAAATGCAGCGCCTCACGTATCGTCGCGGTGTGAACCGACCCTCATTCACCGATTAAGGGCAAGGGTAATACCTAATAGATCAAAAAGGTAGACCTTTTGTAGCGAAGTTGATGTAAAGTGTACACAGATACAGTATGACCACGACATCAATGTCTTTCGGCAATCGTCGTTTTTCATTCATCGTCTGTCAGTGATTGCCGAGGGCAATTGGCAACATGGTTTTACTGTACGTCCATACTTAGAGCATATTTAAGTGAGTACTTACCTAGAGCTTTTTAATCGAAGTTTATGTATGTACCAAAACTCTACCTACTTCATGTTGAAATGACTCTCGACGACAGTTCATCCTGTCCTTTGCGACTGCGAGGCAAACATTACTTGAATGTAACTCGTAAGCAGTTTATCGTTAGTCATGACCAGTTAATAATACCTAGTGTTAGGCTCGTGGTTGAAATTCGACCATTACATCATTGAATTTATAAGTTTGAACTTTGTAAGGGTTCTTTTGCTTAAGATACCTACGCAATAAAAATGTAAATGTTGTCTATTGAATGTGAAAGACAGATTGACGAATGTCAACGTGTGTCAAAATAAGGATCGTATTAAACGCATAGTAGTGTGAGTTATTAATCTGAGGTAGTGTGTGTTGTTGTTATTTTTATTAAGCGCCTTACTCACCGTCCAACCTGCAAATCCTAGGTCGCGGACTCGTAGGCAAAAATTATAAATGATTGACACTATTGACACCAATGGCGGCTATTAGTAGCGGTGCTGGATTTGCAGGCTGGACCGTGAGTAAATCGCCTTAATTATATGTTTTTCTAACCATTATTTTGAAAAACATTAGTTATCTGCACACCTTCCTCCACATAAACTTTAGCTGTGCCAAATATCATACTCCTCCGTTCGCACAATTCTCGTAAAACTGTACTGAAAGTTTTTCCCTTACATATTAGTGAAATAATGACTAGTTGGCACAACAGACGTCGCCGGTCGCGCGTCGTGATCTTAACTATGAACTGGAATAAATAAGTCATTGTATCTACATCTACCTACCTAGTACCCATCTACTAGTGGCGCGGGGTTCCTATAACTCCATTCCTATTGAAGACCCCCATCCAAATTCCTACCTAGTACCTATTATGCAGGCTAGGGCTTCCCTACGAAGGAGATACACCTTCACCACTGCTACCTACCTACCAACCTACCCACATATAAGAAGATGATAATAATAATAATAATAAGTGTCACTGTGTCACTCGATGAATAAATACTAAACACAAACACAAGCCCCCTTACTAATAAAAATATTTACGCAATGGATAACTTAAACCACGTTGCTGTCTTTGTCTGTTAAGTGACTTTTCCAACGCATCAGACAAAGACAGCAACGTTGTTTAAGTTATTCGTTGTGTAATCTTTTTATTAGTAAGGGGGAAGGACTATAGGTGGTGACAGGTAACTAAACTATATTAGTAACTACAATACCGGCGCCCGGCGGCTTACGCAATCAATAGAGCAAGACGTTGACCTGGGTTATTATCTTACAGTTATTGGCACTTCACTAGTCACTGGTCAAGTAGGCACTACATAATTTAAACGAGAAATTCTTGTATATATATTTAATCGGAATCTCGGAAACGGCTGCAAGTATTACCATGAAATTTAGTATGCCGAGGTTTTTGGGTACAAAAATCGATCTAACTAGGTCTTATAACTAGGAAACCGCGCATTTTCAAGTTTATATAATGAGTTTTATTCTTTCGCCTAGAAACAATTTATCAATATTTTTGACACTATTAATGTGATGTTAATGAATAATGTTAGCGTTGTTGGCAAATTGGTATATCGGGTTCGAAGCCCGGTCAGACGAATATTTTTTGTGATTCTTTTTTATTTCTATTAATTTGTTGTAGAACTCCGAGCAATGCTAGGTTACCTTAAAGCTAAGTGGCCAGTTTTCAAAGCACAAAGTAGAAAATATACAATATTCACGTACAGAGAGAAACAGCTTTCATAATACGATACAAATCTAACCATATTTATAAATTTTGACGTCCCCTTCAACGGACCACAATTTTTCCACACAATCGTGGACACATATGCTTGCAGTAGTGCAATCAAATCGAAAGCTAACTATGCAGCTGTTTATTTGTTCGTATTTCTGTAATCCGTGGTTTGAAGTGCATTCATAGTGGATTTTTAACCCCCGACGCAAAGTTTTATAGGTTTGATGTGTCTCTGAGACTCTGTCATCGTGGCTCCGAAAAGAAAAGACAGAATTTGATTCGGTTTTCTAGCTATCTATCAAGCTATATCGCTTACTGCTTGACATTGTTTTTTTTTTCAATACTCAATAATGGGTGATTCTACGATAAGAGGTAGCTGGTACGGCAATTAAAAGTGGATTTTTTATTCTAAATTCCTGTAGTATGTAGGTACGAGTGTCAAGTTGGAATAATCTAGTTTATAGGAAAAAAAAAACATTATTTCCTTGTTATTCAATACTGTTGGAATGATTTGATAACGTAAATTGTATTGTAACATTTGCATTATTATGTCAATTATTACACATTTTAATTTACAATATTATATAAATATTCATACAACTTGAATAAAAACATTACCTAGGTACTTAATATTCTTTAAATTCACGAATTGTTTTACCAACTACGGCGAAGCCAAAAGGAAGGGTAATGATTTTGGTAGTATATGTATGTATGTATGTGTTTGTTCCCTCGTAGCGTCTAAACTACTGGTCCGATTATAATGAATGAGATGTCAATCGATTCGTAATGATGCCGCGGGTAACATAGGCTATATATATTTTTTAAAAATTTTGTACTTCGAAAATTGAACCTCAAATTCTAACATCAAAAAAAATTAAACCGAGATAATGTATAAATAAAAAAAGGTCCTGGCAAGCACATCACAAATATGCATATGACCACGGCTCTCGCTTGACTATCTTGTACCTAGTTATGCATTTCTTGATTTCTATCTGAATTATTTACTTGTTTCAGCCTTTTTAGGCCCCTTTTTATTACGTAGTCGGGTTATAGTTTTTTAACTTATTTTTTTATTTACATTTTTATGCGCGGCCAAACCTTTTAATCTTATGATATCCTTGTGCAATAAAATTTAGTCAGCTCATTTTTTGTCAATGGAAACAACAATAACATAATAGCGACAGTAATGCGGCAAACCAGGTAAATAGACTTTAGTTAAAGTTCATACAAAATAGTTTACCTACATCTATTATTAATTATCGAATGCCCGGTTTCTGAGGTTTTTTGTCGGTAGTTTATCTATTCAATAGCGCTTTTGAATGGATGACGCAAACGCGTTAACCAATTAAAACCGCTATTGGATGGATAAACTACCGACAATAAACCTTAGAAAGCGGGCATAAATGACATACATTTAACCAGCTGAACACAAACAACATAGCTGTATTGCTTTTAGGGTTACATCTCAGACACATTATTGGCCCTTTCATCCCCTTATATACTACATGATCCGGAATCTGGCGGGCCCGGGAAAATTCAGAGCACTGAGAATAGAAATCTGCGTTAATACATTAGAGTTGAAATTCGAAATCTCGATTGTCGAGCTGCCATTGACATTTCACTCGACAATTGTGTTCGATTTTCGGCTCTATTGTATTTAGGTAGCACAGAGTTCTATTTTCAGTGCTCTGAATTTTCCCCGGGCTTACGGATTCCGGACAACATAGTCCCAGCCTTGGGGGTGAATTTTCAGAAAAATCTTCATTGAAGTCCCCGACCAAACCAAACCAAAACCAAACGTAACCAAATATATATATAGTAAGTACTTTGCGCTGATACTTATCTTTGACAGATAGCGCAAAGTATTACAGTGCTTCGATATGTATGTTGATATATCTGCAAACTAGCTTTTGCCTAGTGCGTTAGTAGGATGGAACAGAAAAACGTAACACTACCATTATCGAGAAACTGTTTACGTAAAGCCTGAACGAGACGTATTACGCAACCAGCACTGGCTGTGAGCCTGCGAGGTTTTTACACCATGTAGTTAATAGCTATTGCCACATTCCAAACAAATCTTATTAGCGGTTTGACAGTAGCGTCTACGATAAAGATACAAGTTTTGACGTGATAACGTCTTATAAATCGACGAACACCGGCTGCACCCACGAAAAATTGTCACGTTCCGCTTGATTGTCACGTTCCGCCTGAGCCAAGCGTGCAAGCGATAGAGAGGCACGATCGGCCTAAGCGTTCGGCTTGTGATGACGTTATCACGTGAAATTATCGTCCGTAAACCGACTTAACAGGCAAAAAAATTTTTTACATAAAAAAGCAGGTAAGTTTTACTGCATAAAAATTACTTCGATACACTATGCAGTGTTGTTGAAAACCTGTGGCAGTAGTGAGAGTGATTAAATCAAAGTTCTTGTATTACATTTGCCCAGACTTCCTCTAGTATTTTTACTGTGCAAAATGTATCACTAAAAAGATTATATTTTGATCAAGGTGAACTATATCACTGTTTTAGTTCAATTATTTGTCCACTGGGTACTGTCCAATGGACAATGGCTAAGGTCATATCTCACTATTCCCGTCCTCAGAATAGTTGGTTTTTGTTGGTTTTAATGTTATTTGCTGCTAATGAGTTTATGTCTCTTCGTGTATTGTCGGCCGTGCGGAGACGGGCGTTTGACGTGAACTAAAGATATGTCTGAATCGAAACTGAATGAATGATTGAATGAACGACATGAAGCAAGTGAAATAGTCCATTTGACCGACTCATGCGCGAACTACACACGTCTACTGTGCTGGTAAGTCGGGGTCCTATGTTAAAACTATTTAAGGCGTTTTTGAGACTTCCCCCGGTGAGATTTGTCCAGAGTCCCTGTCCGCATTTGGGATGCTTCAAATGTTTCTTAGCAGTAAACTCATGACTCTATCATAAATATTATTAGTTCCAGATCCATGGTTAAGGGTGTAATTGATGTTCTTCTTCTTCTTGTCAACAGTGACGGTTCCGTCATGCCGTCATGATGCTGACAGTATTCCCGCTATCAGCGATCTGGGCGTGGGAAGCGGGTTACCCACTTGTGTCGTCTTAGCCAACAGTATGAGAATATGCTAAGTAAAGGTCGTAGTGATAGCAGGATTTACGGCTATTGTTTTTTTTTTATTAAAAATACTGTTGTATTGTTTTTAACGTCTTAGTATAATATTATAGGTACCTACCGCCAGTTTATAGAGTGAAAACTTTTTAACTAACTTATTCCTAATGACGTCGTGTTTCAACTATAGTGCTGCTGTAAGCTAGCGACCGATTCAAACCACGCATGAAAATAACCGGCGAAATAAACAAAAGAGATAGTTGCAACTTGCAATGTAATTTAATATATAAATAACAAAGTTAACATTAGGGTCACACCGAGATGCCGTGCGACGCGGCGCGACATTTTAAAACAGCGAATTAAAATTGAACTTTATTCGCTACACAAGAAGACAATTGACGTTTCATTGCTAGAGTGGCGCCCTCGCGATGCAGCTCGAAATTAGAACTTCTTGTGTAGCGACTAGCGAATAAAGTTCAATTATAAATCTCAATTTTAAAATGTCGTCGCGTTACTGTGTGAGCCATTAGACAAGTTGACATCGCAACTTACGACGACGAAGTTCAAAACAAAAATATAATATGGTATCTGACCTATGCAAATCCCAAAATCCCATTCATAATCCTATACATTTTTTTTTTCGAACTTCGTCGTAATTAGCGACGGCCACTCGGCTAAAGGCTCCGAGTTCTGACGCTTATTCGTGTTCGCTTCGTTAAGGTTGGGCTTATATGATCCGGAATCCGGCGGGCCCGGGAAGATTCAGAACACTGAAAATAGAACTCTCCGCATTGCCAATAGAGTGGAAAATCGAAGTGTCGAGTCAAGCTGTCATTGACATTTGACTGTCGAGTCGACACTCGTGTGTTAGATTTTCAACTCAATTGTATTAATCCAGAGTTCTTATTTTACTGCTCCGAATTTTCACCGTCGTTCCGGATTCCGGAGCATATAGTCCCAGCCTAAAACTATGTTCGACAGCAAACGATCGCAGCTTTAATTGTCAAAGAGCCGTTCGCATTCGCGCGTTTGCAAATAAGTAAATATCTGCATATCGCACAAATGCAAATGACCTTAAACAATTTTATGCATATTTCTAGCGCGCAGCTGCACTGAATCAATTGCTGAACCGATTACGATTGGGCAACGATCTTATTGTTCGCACTCACCTGAACTCGTTACGTGATATGAATAACGATTTACTTTTTATCTTGTGAAATATCATCATCAGCGCACAATAAAGCACAATTGCTGTCAACGTCAAAAGCAGATTATTTGATGCGTTTTAGAGTTTCGTAGTACTAAAAGGAACCCTTATAGTTTCGATGTCTGTCAGTCCGCCAGTCTGTCCGCCCTTCTAACTTCTGTAATAATGAATACCTACTTACATGTAAATGGATAAAATTTTGTATACCTAGTTAAAGATTGTGTACCTATACAATTATTTTTCTTTATAATATACATATTATTCAATATCCGTAATTGATTTTTCTAGACCTTATATAATAATATAATTATAAGGTATAGATAAATCAATTACGGATATTTCGAGCACATGATTTACTGCTTAGGTGAAGACGTTTAGGCAGAAAAATGATTGTCCTACTCGAAAAAAATATTATTTCTATATATATGGGCGAGTTTGCGTTTAGCGGAGAGTCACCCATACATAGATGATTTTTTACTTTGATTATAATAAAAAATTGATGCCTAAACGTCTTTACACAAGCAGTGGATCGTGTGCTCGAAGTATCCGTAATTGATTATCGGAGATGTTAATCCGTAATTAGTTTTACCAAACCTTATATATTATCTCGGTTTTGGCAGCAAACGAATAATTTATTATTTATTCATTATTTCAGAAAACTTAAGGTAAATTTTAAATAATATAAGCCCACAAAACTGTTCTCCAGGATGATGATTGATGATCAATAATTTTATATTTTTGGTTTTTTTTTTACATTCTTGTAATACCTACTACATGTGAAATGGGAATGAAAAATATTTTTTCATTCTATCGGCGAATAAGTCTTCATCGCTACATAGTATAAAACAAAGTCGCTTTTTCTCTGTCCCTATGTATGCTTAGATCTTTAAAAGTACGCAACGGATTCTGATGCGGGTTTTTTTAATAGATAAAGTGATTCAAGATGAAGGTTTATATACGTATATAATATGCATAATACAGTAGAGAAACACTGATAACTTTAGAAGTTTCTAATGTCGTAAATATACACATTTTTTTGCGCTTTCATTGCAAACGCTGGCTGAACCCTACGAGCTAGATCAAAATAATGTAATACAGTATTGTACACCTTAAAAAGGTCTACAAAAAAGTCTGCGATGGTATATGTCTATCTCTTAGGATAACCCACAATAACCGTTTTTTATCCTTTACTTTTTACGATAAATAATGGCTTATTTACGAAGCGATTTTAAGCAATACATCATTAATTTTTATCCAATTAAGAACCTTAAACACATTGTCCATTTAATATAGATCAATATGGCCCTTTACAGCAAGTAATTTAAATCAATATTTTCGAAGATATTACAGATTTAAATGATATTACCGGGGGCCCGGCCGGTGACGTACACAGTTGATCCTTATCAAATTAAATACGTTACTCACTTTAAGCATTTTATACACATTATAGTACCTAGACCTTTCAACCATACAGTTTAAATTATTAAATTACATTTAGAAGATATCGTAAAATTTATATTCAAGCGCGAAAAATATATATAAAGCGGTCTCGCACGTCGCGTCGAAGTGATAGGGTCTCGATACTACCCATTGGGTACGAAACCCTAACAAGTGAGAAGAGTTATTTTCTGAAGAAGTTTTTTCTCCAAGAATTTCTCAACTATAAGATATAGAAACTTGATGCTGATTGATCATGCTAAAATAGGGTTGCCAACTCCAAATTTAAGAAAACTAGGAATAATTTTAAGTTGGAAAAACCGGGATGATACATAAAAAACAGGACGTACGTAGTAAGAGTTGCAACCGTTAAATAAATATGTAGTGAAAATTTTGTCATAAAAGTACTTATTTGAATAAAATAAAATTAGAAAGAAAAAATGTAAGTGCGCCACTTACAATTTTTTTATTTTTTTTTTTAATTTTATAATACATGGCCTTATCAGGGCGTTTTAAAAACCCAGGACGCTGCTTTATAACTATCCAGGACACTGCAAAAACTAGGATATGTCCTGGGACAACAGGACGGTTGGCAACCCTATGCTAAAAACTCTTTAGGAAGATTATTTTGAGCAAAATCGGACACTAACTTTTGAAGTAATTTAAAGAAAACGTATAATTGAGAGTAGATAGTTACGGAATCCTCCTTACGGCCCGTTTCAATAACCTATCTATATATAACTATATTTGTTGAAAACTTCGTCAGTCAATCATTTGACGATTACTTGCGATACAATTTTGACGTTTTTAACAAATAGTTACTGGTAGATAGGTTATTGAAACGGGCCGTTAGACATGTCCTATGGTCACTCCTGACATGCTCTTGGATAACAATGAGCATAAGACTGAGCTTAACATCGATACTGCATTTATAACAATTTTATTTACGAGAATTATTGGCCTTCTGGCTTTTGTGGTACTTCTTAGGTATTAATTTTTGTATTATTTAAAGAACTTACCTACATATTAATGCATACCTGTAATTATAAACACCAACTTTCTTTAAATATTTTGATATTATAATATTTCATTTTTTTTTTATTAATTATAATTTATTACTTTGAAAGGTAACCGTAATGTAACGGTAGAAATTACAGTTTAACGTGACACATTAATATCCAAAATAAATATTATGTACTTAGTTAGGTACTTAATACTTACCTACTTTAACAAATAAAATTAGGTACATTGTATATTTTGTTAGGATTTGCATAAGTATCTAAGTATAATTTAACATTTTATTCACCTATTTTAATTAAACATTAATCTAACTAATAGGGAAATATTTCCAGTCGTAGGTAGCAACTTCGTATCTAATACACACGAGTAGAAAATATATATTATACTATGTTGTAAATAATATATCTAATGATCGAACATCACAGGTAAGTTCGTTTGATCACTTATTATACTTACGTACAGAGAAACAGATGTCAAAGAACGATTCAAATCAATCCAAATTTTAAAATTTTGACGTCGTCGGCCCACAATTTTTCCACACAAACGTGGACACAGAGTATCCTTGTAGTATGAATCAAATCGAAAGCTAACTATGTAGTTTATTTGTTCGTCTTTAATCTGTGCCTAATATTAAATATCTATGGTAAGTAGCTAGTTTCTCTAATATAAATCCTACTACTATTATAAATGTGGAAGTTTGTGAGGACGGTTGGATGGATGGATGTATGTTTGTTACTCTTTCACGCAAAAACTACTGAACGGATTTTGATGAAATCTGATAATATGGTAGAAGAGCTAATCTTCCTAGAAATCTATTACCTAGTAAGTATCTAAGTATCTACCGCCTAGCGCCTGTCTAGCATCTTTGTTGATATTGTAGACTTACCCACTTACTAATAAAACTATTTACACAACGGATAACTTAGAACAACGTTGCTGTCTTTGTCTGATACGTTGGAAATGTCACATGATAGAAAAAGATAGCAACGTTGTTTAAGTTATCCGTTGTGTAAATATTTTAATAGTGAGAGGGTTAGTAAATAGTAATGCAAAATATTGTTTTGTTCAAAAATAAATTATTTTCTTCACTTACTTTTCAATTCTTGGACACTGGGTAGAGGTAGACATTAACCCACGACCTGTATTATTCGGTATTAGATTTCTCTCGCTTACTACCTAGTTCCTAGTTATGCGGAAGTGTAAGTTTCCACCCGACAAGCACATATTGTTTAGCATACGAAAGCGAAACTGCTCTTGCAGCGTGCTCAGTCCTCACGTCGCGTCTGTCAATAGAACCCGTCAGCCGTGTTGACATTTTGACAAACAAACAGTTCAGGTAGCCTTCCGATCCATGCGACCACTACGCGCGATGCGACCCGAGACCGAGGCCGGGTCGCGCGACCCACTGCTTAGTACGAATTTGGGAGCACCAGACAAATGCCGCGACCGCGCCGTGCGACCAGTGGGCGTAGCCAGAGAACCTGATTCGCTGGTTTGCTGCTCGCGGTCTCGCGTCGTAGTCGCTAAGATGGGAATGCTACCTTTAGATGTTCAGTGCACCTTATTCGGTGGTCAATACTATTTGTATAGCACTGGCCATATTAACACAAAGACCATCTCGGGCATCTTGCGCCATCCGACAATAAGACCAGCATACTGGCAGACCTAATTTGAGGCGATTACGGCCGCTTGTGGACTCGCAAAAATATAACCCCCTAGGCCTTCGTCACAAACAACACGCAAGATTTGTTTCACGGCGCGAGCCGGTTCTCTGTCGGGCCCCGGTATCGGTTGAGCTGGCCCATTCATGCGGAAGCCTGCGGACCATGGCCACGGTGGCCACCGTGGATTTTATTTGATACAATGAACAAAATTAAAAAATCCAAGTTACCCTCGAATTGTCAAGCAGTGTGAGAGTTGATGATAAACTTATGCAACACCTCCGTTTCCTCGGAGGTTAAAAAGCTTTAGCGAATGTTTACAGAATGTGGATCTCCAAATGCCAGGGGACTTGTGAGCAAAGATTAGCATTAACTGCTTCAAAACTTAGTAAAATTGATCCAGTATAATTCCACCTTCACTACTTACGTTTACTATTATTTTTATTAGATACTACCTGGTGCCCGCAACTTCGTTTGCGTAGAAATGACGGTAACGGAACCCTATATTTTTAACGGAACTCTAAAAAGGTAGCCTAAGTTATTACTTATAACACCAGCTATCTGACAATGAAATCGTCCCGAGGAGATCGGTCCAGCCGTATCAGATAGACAAAAAAAATATATATTTTTATTGTAAGTGCCGTAGCACGTAGGTATCTTATACTTTAAACGAGACTATCTTGTATATATACAGAATCGGTTTCTCGATATCGGCTACAAATATTACCATGAAATTGAAGGTGCTGGGAGTTTTGGAGGAGAAAAATAGATCTAGTAGGTTTTATCCCTGCGAAACTGCGCATTTTTGAGCTATATATGTTTTTTTTCTCTCTCTCGCTCGGTTCCCAGTTTTAAAGCTCGGTTTACCCAGGAACTATACCTTTATATGCATTCAGTGAAAGGCTGTTAATTTAAAATTACAAACAGACACTTCAATTTTATTTATTTGTATGTATATATATATGTATGTATGTAGTAGGTATATGTAAGTATAGATATTGTATAGATTTATGATTGTAATAGAGCTGCAAAGCACGTAGCGTGTTCTGCAGTTTGCACTGAATGGTGAATAATGTTTATGGACTGTGGAGCAACATTAATATTTACATCGACTGCATTCTTAGATCTAAGATCTATCATAACAACACTATTATTTAAATAATTATTATTTATAGGTACATAAACACTATGAATATAGGATCGTTTCCCAATGACGAGTTTTTGAGTAAGTAAATTATATTCAGTAAAGTGCGGTCGCGAGCACGTAGAATTTCGTACATTGACTCATCGCTACTTGTCTCTTTTATTCGCTCACGAATATATTATTGCTATCGCTCTCCTATCGGGTACCTGTGTAAACGCGATAGCAATATATTCGTGCGTGAGCGAAAGAGATAAGTAGCGACGAGTCAACGTACGAAATTCTACGTGCCCCGCGACCGCACTTTAGAAGGTAGCTCCAGATTATGTCCAAGTCTAGATGAGACACCTGGTTCTTTTCTTTATAGTATTCAAGACTCACCTACACATTCACGTGATCGTGATGAAAGTCCTACTACATGATTCATGATCTCCAATTTACAATCTCGAACATGACAGATAGAGAACGGCGGACCTTTCCACAAGGTCGCCTCTGCGGACATTTATTCTTTGTCAGACATTAATATTTTGCTAGGATCGATTTTTTCATGCACATGTGTTTTAGGGTCAATCACACCAAACTAAACGACATAGCGCTGCGTTTTTAGGATGGTTATAAAAAATTTAACTTTATTCATTACACAAGATGTTACAAACGTTTCATTGTCATAGTATGAAACATCTATCTTTTTCTGTAGTGAATAAAGTTCAATTTTAAATAGCTATCTTAGAAATATGTATGTATGGTTGCGGTGTGAACTGACCCTGATTTGTAGACGAAAAGGTCGATAGTTTGCCGATACTTTCCGGAGTTATTGCGTGCGTTCTGCTGACTGCGCGTCGTCTTCTGACGAAGATTTATCAAAATTGGGCTCGTAACTCGTTTAAGCATTTTCTGCTATACCCTACTGTCAGATGGGAAACGTAGCCAGTGGCAGGTATGTTCTCCTTACTCAGAAAGAAATATAAAGCATCACCTTATTGTTTCTGTTCTGTTCACATTTCACCTGTCACCGTCTACTTTTTGAAAAATGTACGCTGTAATGTACAAAAATATATTATAAAAAAAAAAAACTCAAATATAAAAAATATACACCAGAAATCACAAAATATTCAAAGTAAAAAACTGACTACGGTCGTTAGTAGTAAACTAACCGTTAAAACTTGAACCGTTACTGTTAACAGTCTGTTAGTTTCAGCTGTTGAACAGCTTAATGTGACTTAAAGAATAATGATACGTTACGTTGAGATCTAGTACCATCACAAACAAAATACCTACATATAATCAAGAGTTATAGGTAGGTTAAGACGATGTTGATCCTTTAAGTCTTAAGGGGTTGTAGACCCCATCATTTCCAAAATCCAATATTAACAACAACTACAATTAAAGTCATATTTAAAAAAATATTTTACGAGATGTTGGACTTTTAAATTAAAGAAATAACTCTATTAATCTCTCTTACGATTTTTTTTCTCTTCTCCATTTGTTCAATTTGCTTTTAATTAATTTGTTTTTATAGTTTTTATGAAGCTAATGAGCTGTTTTATACCATTAATGCCGCCTCTGATTGAAAAATTAAAAATCAAGGCATATCTAAATAATTATAACATAATATGGCAGCTACTCTGCAAATGATTACCTACTAGCTCCCGCCTCCCCCGACAGACTCTGTCAAGTTACTGGCCATGCGAAATTTTATGAAAAAAAACACGTTTTTTTCACGTTTTTCTCGCATTTTTTTCAAGGAGAACAGGAGCCAGCAACTAAGTAGGTACGAAGTACGTACCGATAGCCTATTCGCGAGTGATTCATCAGTACAAATGTGAAAATGGCTTGCTTTTGAATACGGCATAAGCGTCATTGGGCAATTTTGACATTGGAACAGGTGACTCACTGCAAACTTAACGATAATCTACAAACTATCTAAAACGGATAACTGCATCACCGGCCGTAATTTTGATGACTTACTGAAGAGCCGTAACACGGTAATTGCTTGTACGTTCATTAGCCAAATGGTTATTTAAACCAAATTACGACTTCTATAAGATCGGTAGGTGCATAGAATGATATAACCTTAGATTTCTCTAAATTACACCTAATTTGATTAGCTTTATGACATCAATTTTGTTTTTGCGAGTCGAAATCGTGCGGGTCGTGAGTTAATCTTAAAGTAATGATGTAAAGATGACTGGAATCTCTTAACTTGGAAACGAAATATTGTTCATTTTCACCTAACAACTAATTATAGCTTAAAAATAAATATTAATAAATAATGATACCGTAGGACAAATTGTAGCTAGAGAAACACGCAAACGAATTCGCGGGCGATAAAAATAGTTTAAATTGATCATCATCACATCATCTTCACATATAAATAAAGACGAACGGCAGAATTTAAGCAGCTTTTATTCGTTTAACAGATGATTTAGTTTGGCATTATGATTTTTTTATGAAATTATACTCGCGTCGCGTGCATCGGAAGGCTACATTTTGGGAGTAAATGAGAGGTTTAGCTAAATAGCCTTTTGTGATGACTGCGTTTCAGACCAAATACCAAACGTGACCAAAAGTGGCTAAAACCGTCTTCTTATTAGTGTAATACTCACCGCAATAAGCCGTTATATTCAAGAAACGCTTAAAGTTTCGCTCTGTCCGTCCGTTTGTCTGTCTATCTGTCTGTCCGCCCGTCTAGCTTCTGTAATTATGAATATAAATGGATGAAATTTGGTATTTATTATAATCTATAGATTGTATCATACAGATTTCTGTTTTGGCGTCACAAAATAATAATAATAATAATAATAATATTCTTATATTTGTTTTGGGTGACTCTTCTTTCATACATGTGAAGAGGGATGAAAAATATATTTTAATTCAACGGTCCTACCCGATTTAACCTTTGTAGTTTAAAGGAATCATATTGCACGTTGATAGCTACGGAACCGTCCTTAAACCTGTTCTGAGTCCTTCCTGACATGCCCTTAGTTAGGTTATTTCATCACTTTTTGCCCGACTACGGCGAAGCCAAAAGGATGTATGTACGTTTGTTTCACCGCCAAAACTTCTGGTCCGATTTTAATAAATAAGGTGTCAATAGATTCTTAATAATAGCTCGGGTAACTTAAGCTATATAATAATTTAAGTATATAGCTTAGGTTACCCGGGCTATTATTCCCCGACTACTTAGTCGGGACTCGGGTTACAGTTTTTTATAAAAATTTTAGTTATCATTTTTATGCTAATATGTAAAAAAACAAATTGCGTGTTCTTGTACGTCAGATTTCACGTCATAATCCCTTGGATTAATACCATGCTAGTGCCTCCTGCCTCCCAATTACCTTTCTCTTCCTCAGTACACAGGCAGACAAGCTACAGAGCTTAGTCCACACTTGATTTGTTTCCGATTTGGAAATCCAAAAAAAGCCTAAAGCACACTGTAGATTTTAAAACTGGTTCTGCATGTTATGTGGTTTGTGGCCTCGTTTTTATAAACCTTTAAATTACTGACAGATTAAAATTTTTATTTCGATAGAGTTGTAAGTTTGTAACATATTTGCGTTGAATGTGGAATGATTTACTATTTCCGAATTCATTACAAAGTTACTTCTGCGACTAGTCTGGTGATTAATATCATTTAAATTTTAGCTTTACACTTACCAGAATGAAAATTCAATGTTAATCATACATGATGGCACTTCCGTCTTTTGGATATCAAAATTCTACACTTCTTAGGTGTGTCTAAAATTCACACAAAAGATCACTTGCTTAATACCGTTAGCTGCAAGCTCTTGACATCATCGAGAAGAAACACTTTAACCTTTCAAACATAGATAAAATATTTCGCAAGGAGCACTGCACTTTAGTACCAACAAACTTTTTATTTTGTAAAGGCCCACGGAAGCGTTGCACTTAGTTGTAGGTCGAAAAATATGCGAACCTCGAACCGATCTATTTGACAGTTCACACAGCCGACTTGTACGATATTCACAGCCACGGCTACACAACTACGGTTATCCGACTATATTATTAATAACAACACTCAACATAAGTACGATTATTGAAAAGTTCATCTTACTCGCTCACACGACCTTCTTTAACGTTACAAAGAAAGAGAAATAAAGTTTTTATGAGTTCATTGGGGTGTAATGGCAGTTCAATGACAAGTATTTCGATCTTCAGTGACATCTATCGCTGTTTATTTAAACTTGTTTGTCTCTTAGCTATTGTCTTGTATAGTAAGTAAAAAGTTTTATTAACAGATGGCGTTACAATATTATTTAAAATTTTATATCCTTCTCACTCATGCAACAATTTTACACGCTAAAAAGAAAGAGAACGAGCATTGTATGCGTTCATGTTTTGCAGAGACATCTATAGCAAATTTCAGTAACTAAATTGTCATTTAGCTATTGACTTTCCAATTAAATACTAAATATTGCTAATAGATGGCGCCATCAACGTATCCAAATTTGTCATTTTTTAGGGTTACGCGTACTTATCGTTGAACACAAGGTTTCATAAGTACTTTTTTTACAAAGTTAAATATTTTCGAGTAATCGGCCTCCAAAGTGGTTTATAAGTTGAGTTGGTCCACCCCTGGCATTTATAAACTACTAGCATTAATTGCCCGCGGCCACCGCGGTCTTGAAATTAGGTGTTAAACTTTCATCCCCTATTTTACCCACCTAGGGGCTGAATTTTAGGAAACGCTAAAATACGAACTCATTACTTTTTTCCGTACTCAATTCATACGAAATATCATGCAAATATGTCTAAGGAAGTTTAAATTGGTGATAAAAGTTTCATACAAACTTTTATCACTTATTTAACCCCCTTGGGGTTTGGATTTTGAAAAACCCTTCCTTCGGCTAAGAACTTACGGAGCGGTTGTCACCCGCGCCCGCTGCGGTTGCGGGCCCGCAAATTCTGTAGAATGCAGATATGTATGTAAAACATTAAAGCACAACTCACGGCGCGTTTTAAAGGTCCCCGCAGACGAGAGGCAGATCGTTTCAGTTAGAACTGACGTCAGTTCGGCCTGAACGGATTCGAGCACACACACAGCAAAATCACATTAGTTCGTTCTAGTTTGCCGCGAACTACGGTAGTGTTTAATAATTAAACACCGCGAAAACTCACTACGCTTGTACACGATACACGCCCGCACGGCCGCGGCTCTGGCGAGAACTGAAGCGATTTGTCCACACATGGTCCGTTCAGTCCATCGGTACAGTCCATAATTAATGTTATTAAATGGTGTAATTAAAATTTTACACCTTATCTTAACCGATTCGTTGCGGCACCCATTTTGGAAAACTTTTCGCCATGGCTGGGAACAAATTTTCTAGGACACGACTGGCGTGTCAGCGCCATAGAAGTCCATGGCACGCCTAGTGTGCCATCAGCCATGTGTATAAAACTACATGCTTTTTTTGCTTTTTTACTGGTTTAGACTTGATTCAAGTTTAGTTGGAATCAAACTACGGGAGTGTACGGCACGATACGTTAATTACATTGGTTTTGAAGAGGTAAACTACGTGTTTTTCCTGAAATTGAAGGTAAGCGACATTATTTTTTCAGATGTTTCAAACCTTTTTTGACATTGTTTTCGGTGTATTCACGTAATTGGTCAAGGAAACTAGCTATATTTGTATAAGGTAATAAATATATAACATTTTAAAGGTAATATATATATATAAATATATATCATTTAAAAGCTAGGGTGAGAGGTATTATTTTATTTGTAAAAGCATTGAATTACAATTTATTTATAAACGAATATCAGCAGGTCAGATAAAACACATTGGGCTTTGTAACGCGTTAATATTGAACTACAAGTATTTACCACGACGCAGGGAAATTTTTAAAATTTAAATTAAATCGTCGTATGTACTGCAAAAAGTCATTACTGCCAAAAGTAAAATTCGAGATAATTGCGATTTAAGGTTTCTGTGTTTTTATAATGCACGTAACTCGTCAATCCTTACGAATTCAAAAATTATTTTTTTGAATAAAATGTTAATATATTTATCCTGCATAATAATGATTTTCATTTTTTTTTATTATTTTACCGTTATAGAGTAACGCATAAAAAGTAAGTTAGTTATTTCTAACAGTTTTTTTTTTGTCAGTTAAATACTTTTTTTTGTCACTTAAGTAATTTTTAAACGAATTTAATGACGAAAAATAAAAAAATAATATAGAAAGATTAATTTAATTTTAATTAAATTAGCGTTAGTTAATTTTCGTACCTATATATATTTAGATATAGTATATAAATATATGTATTCAGACAGGTATTTTTGGATTTCTTGTATTATGTAAAATACTACAAATATTAACTTTGTCATATTTTCATAAGGTAGACCTACTTTATAAACACTTTGAAATCACTAACTCATTTGTACTAAAAATGTCACATAGTGACTTTCGCAGCACAACGACGAAATATTCAGATTATTTTGTTAAATTAACCCACTTTTTCTAGATTTAAATCGAAAAAACAAATACATTCCTGAAACAGAAAACGATGATAATGATGAAACTCAATGTGAAAATGAAGAAGAAACTTTGAATTATATTTTTGAACAACATTCACAATTAGAACTTACAAGCCTCAAAAGAAATTTAAGAACAGTGGTACATGCACAGAAATTGACGATAAAAATAATAATTCAGTACCCTCCGTAATAGATTTGCATGGATGCAAAAGATCCGGCGAGTTTATATCAAATGAACTGTTAAGATTTGATGCTGACCAAAGATATTTAGTAATGCAAAGGAATGTTGAAACGCTACAGAAAGTTGCTTACAAGATAACAGAATACCTATGCATTTTTTGATAAAACTAAAATGTTACTTGCATTTCAAAATCATTAATGAAAAAAAAACGTAGTTATTTGTTATAAAAAATTAATAAAAAAATCACGATGATTTTGTTCTAAGTATATCCTTTATATCGACCTATTTTATATTTTATACCCTTTGTTACAATCAATTCAAATAGACACACCTTTCGTGTACCTAGTGAAAATGTAAATTCAATGCAATTTATAAAGGTTGTCAATCCCTGGAACTGTTGCATTCACGCAATATCGAGAGGCTAAGACAACAGGCTTAATCTACGTGGAAAATCTTGACAGTATTGTTCTGGACAGAGCCTTCTAAAACTTAATCTGAGGGTGTTGCAATCGATGAAAAAAATGTCACAAGCCACTATAATAACACTTATAGTTAAAATCATTGATGACACGCCTGTCGTGCCATCAGCAACGAATCGGTTAATAATACATCTAAATAAAATGTAAAATATGTAAATTTTTAATTCGTCCGTAATTAGCTTAAAACTATATATGTTTAATTACTATATCCTACATTAGTAGGATATAGTATAATAATGTAATATTAATTATAAATGTGTAAGTTTGTGAGGATGGATGGATTTTTGTTACTCTTTCACGCAAAAACTACTGAACGGATTTTGATGAAATTTGATATGGTAGTAGTTTTGGCTCTGGATTAAAACATAGGCTACTTTTTATCCCGAAAAAGTACAGTGTTCCCGAGGGATACTGTTTTTACACAGGCGGAGCCGCGGGCAACAGCTAGTACTTAATATTTCGTAGTATATTTTAATTTAACGATAAAATTTATACATAATATAATTCTATAAATAATAAAATTATAATATAACATAAAATGCAGTGGTTTTTTGGGGACTTTGGGGATTCCTAAGTTGGTTATTTATTAATGTTACTAGTTTTCCCGATACACGGTGTATAGTATACGGGCGGAGAGGGACACTTGATCCATAAGGGACTTGCTACATAGTCCACCATAGACGTACCTAATAATATATAGTATAGACGAGGCATGTTGAGGCAAAAACTGCCTCCACTTGAATGCCCCAATTTTTGAGTTTTTGACATTTGAAGTATGGCGAAATGAAGATGGCTGACATTTGAGGTATGGTGAAAACTAAGATGGCGTAACTTTTTCCTGTATGAAGATTTGTTCTCTCAAATGTGCGTCATAGCCTATCTTTAGTTTTGAAATCTTTGCAGTACACTCAATTTACAGAGCCTGTATGGGCAAAACATAATTCTTCAGTGGCTATGTCACTTCAACAATAACTCACAACAATTGTAACACTAACAATTGTAACACCAGCTTCCAAATGAATAATCGTATAGCACTTTTCTAAATGGTGGTGGACGAAAAATTTATTAAGTTGAAATCAATTTCTTAATTTTTATTCTGATCTAACACTTATTCAGAAACTATATTTAAGATGTGTAAGAATTTAAAATGAATCCTTTTCTATGTGTCTTTAATTTTATTTAGGTACTTAAAAAAAAAAAAAAGTACCTACCCCGTATTTACTGCCCCACCCAGCGTTGCCAGAATGTTACCAAAGTAACATTATACGTTATTTTCGACCATCTCATGTTACCTGCATGTTACACGACTCAATATGTTACTTTTGTGTTACTTTTTAGGCTTGGGCCTGGGACTATATTATGTTCCGGAATCTGGAAAGCCGGGGAAAATTCAGAGCATTGAAAATAGAACTCTGCGCTAATATTGTTACAATGGAGTTGAAAATAGAAGTTTCAAGTGTCGAGTTTGACATTGGACTTCGACACTCATGTGTTCGATTTTCAACTCTATAATAAACAGACCGGCATACTTAGCGGAACACAAAAAAAAGGTCCATAATTAAAAAAATATACTTTTATTTTAAAATCTACTTACTACACTTCTTTTGTTATTTAAAGTTTCATTTGTTTTACTTAAAATGAGATCACATAAAGAACAGATTTTGCTAGTAAAGGCTATTTGTGAAAAATTGTACATTTTTGAACTTTTCATGTAACCGGGAAAAGTGAAAATTAATATTAAAATAACAATTAATTAAATTATAAAAATGGTGATTAATGTCGCGTATACCACGTGCTCTTATTAAAGTTTCTACCCGTCTAGGCATACTGAGAATGATGTTATCGATGGTCTCCTGGGATAGTCTCCGCCATTCCTCAACTACGGCGATCCGCAGTTCACCCACGTTGGTAGGAGCTGGAATTCTGGACTTAACTTTTCTTTTCAGCAAGTCCCAAACGTGCTCTATTGGGTTCGTATCCGGTGATCTCGCCGGCCACTCCATAACAGTGATATTCATATCTTTAAAATAAGCTTGAGTTACCCGAGCGGTATGCGGCCGAGCATTATCCTGCATAAAAACAAAATCGTCACCGATATATGGGACAAACGGTACGACATTTTCTTCTAAAACTTCTCTGATATAGCGGTCTGCAGTCAGACTCCCTCTGTCAATCACTACCAAGTCTGTGCGAGCTCCCAAGCAAATGCCCGCCCAAACCATTATTGATCCACCACCGTATGCAACTGTAGTTTCAAAATTTGTCTGAATGCATCGTTCTCCTTTGCGTCTGTATATTCTTTGCCTACCGTCAATTTGATTAAAGAAAATTCTGCACTCATCACTAAACAATACCTTACTCCATTGGTCCGCGTTCCAAAGTCGATGTTCCTGAGCAAAAGTTAACCTGTTTCTACGATGATTTACCTCGAGCCTTGGCACAAATGAACCCAAACCAGCTTCTTCGAACCTTCTTCGTACCGTACGCTCACTTACGGTTACACTCCGCACTGCTTCTAACTTATGTCGGGCTTGGACGGCCGTCAAACGAGGGTTCCTACGTACACGAAGCCGAATGAAACGATCATCGCTACTCGAAGTGCGTCTTTTTCTGCCTTGTCCTGCTCTTCTCACATGAGTACCGGTCTCCCTGAACTGTTGGATACTGCGATGGATCGTTGAAACTGGTCGACAAAGAGCTATGGATATCACTCTGTAGGTTTGACCATTTCTTCGCATTTCGAGTGCCCTGGCAATCTCCGTTGGGGCTAAGTCAGGCATAATTCAGCCCTCAACTCCAAAAAGATACGCGATTAAAAAAAAAACTAACGAAAAACAGTATTTCAATGAAATTTTAAATCAAACTCAGAAGGAAGAAATACTCGAAGTTCGCTCCAGATAAGGTGTATTTGAATAAAATTAAAACAATTGCATAAAATGTGATGTTCAGTTGTTTTCTTAATTTGAAAATATTTCTTTTTAAATTAAATGACGTATAAACCAGCCAGCAACCTTATATGATACTGATATCAAACCTTTATTTTATAAAATAGTAGCGGAAGCGGATAGCGGAAGTGTGTGTATTAGCGCAGAGTTCCATTTTCAATGTTCAGAATTTTCTACGGCTTTCCGGATTCCGGATCATATAGTCCCAGTCATAGAGGTATGGTCCCAGCCATAAAGTATTTAGAGACGTACAGATTCGGTTCGTAGCGGACCATTTAGATAGATCGACACTCGTGTGTTCGATTTTCAGCTCTATTCTATTGACGCAAAGTTCTATTTACAGCGCTGTCTTTCCGATATCGATTTTCGTGCAGTGTTGCCAACACTGCACGAAAATCTCAAAAATATTTCGCCCCAAACTTAAATAAACTGGTAAACAATGAAAAATTAATGTTCTGTAATATTATTCTGTCCTTTATACATTAAAATATACTTCCAAAAGTTTATTTTCCGCAGGTTGACTTTTTACATCGCTTGTCGATATAACAGTTCAATAGCTTGATTTCATTAAATCAACAAGAAAATATAAATTTCTAAAAATTACCCTAAAATTTCCTACCCCACTAAAGGATTTTTTCCCTTATTTTAGGCCGAAACCCATTAGATGGCAACCAAGTCCGTGGTTCGGTCCGGACCAAATCCGACGGAGTCTTGATAGTTTTATGCCTCGTCATTTGACATGATGCACTATACCTACTTACGTAAATTAAAGCCTGACCAAAGATATCAAAATCCTCGCCATATTGCTGAAATTCGCGAACTAAATAAAACTGTCAATAATGTCAAATCTTCGAGATTTTAACCAATCACATTTCAGATTTTTCTAATGTTGCTGTAATATAAAAAATAGAGCACCCTCAGACCAGGTTTTTTATTTTCTTGGCCAGGCAGGTCAGTAATAATCCGAGTAGTTATTACGATTTTTTCGAAGTTCAACAAATGGAACAGGAAACTTATAATAGTTTTTGTGTATTAATGTGTCATAATAAAGAATTGTGACGTTTTCCACAAAAAATAAAGTAAGTAATGTTACTTTTCTTGTGAAAATTTTACTTTTTGAGCGATACAACATGAGACATGTTGTATTTGATTATCTGCTACTGGAAACACTGGCCCCACCGACACATTTAGTCAAATAGTCGGTCTATTAAGAAAAAAAACATTTTATTATCAGTTTAGGGGTTTTAAAAAATTTTTTTGATTCAAATCCAATTTCTATACAGCTGAAGCAGACGTAAATCGCAAACGTTTGAATTGTTTTGAAATAACTTATAATCATTAATATTATTATTTTTAAACTTTTATATACTTACATACAATACCATTTCATCCAATAAAAGATCTAGGAACCTAAATCATTTAATTCCTAATTCTCGTCCTAGATTGTGTGATTGAGATGTGTCACTGTAAATAGGTCGGAGGGTAACTTGTGTAGGTCTAGACCTGAGTTTTAAATTGTCTAGGTCTAGATGGACTGAGATAATGATTAGCTCGCAGCCATTCGGCCTAAGTTCAGCGGGAAGAGCGCCGCGACTGTCCCGCGCAATCATTTCACTCTCTATGGCCAGGTGTAACCAACATTTTATAAGCATTTCCTTATTCGATGCTTTTTACCCGACTACGACGAGATGTATGTATGTTTGTTCCACCGTAGCGCCATAACTACTGGTCCGATTTTAATAAATGAGGTGATACGATAGATTCGTAATAAGCGTTGTCGGGTTATAAATTTTAATAAAAATTATTAATAATAGTTATGAGAGACAATGTAGCCAACAGTATAAATTTCAATGTTAAAGATTTACGTCCGTATCATTAGCTGTTTCGTCAGGTCCGCCTCGAAACAACCTCAACTGAGGTCAACACAATCCTTAAGAAATTCCTCGAGTTTGGTAATCATAAACGTAATTTCTACCTCAGCTGTTTGCTCCTCCAGTAAGGTTGAGTGGTATGACGTCATAGATAATGATAGTTTTTTTTTTTTTATCGCCGATAGTTCCATTAAAAATCGATCCGAATTTGGCAGCATGTTATAACCCTTCGTTTAACTTGTATTGTCGTGTTCGCAACGCATTAAGTAATTGTGTAATGGGTGGGACTGGTAGTTTGCTATTTCCACGAATTGGTAGGTTCAAAAGTAGTAAAATTACTTCTACCACAGAAAGCCTTCTGGAAAGGACTTCTCAATCTAAGTCGTTTTTTAAATTCCTCGTCACAATACCAATAAAAACAAGGGGTTTAGAGCGTCGCGTAAATATCTACGCGATCCATAATTATACGGATTTTCGTAAAGGTAATCTTCTGGATTCTGGATGGCTCCAAAAAATCCTCCATGCTTCTCTTTGAATAAGTATCCCACTGTAAAATTGCGTAGTTGCTACAAATAATTCCACTCTGTTTATAAAAAGAATTGATATAAATGTTGAAATTAGACGCTCGAGAGAGCCTCAAGGAGGTATCCTGAGGTACCTTAAGTTTGACAGTTGATTCCTCGCGAGCGTAAGGAAATTCCTCAAGTCGAGGACATTTTGTTAAAGTAATGATACAATTTTCATGGATTGAGGTTGAGTCGAGTGGAGGGAATCTCGAGGAAGCAACTAATGATACGGGTGTAAGCCTTTAGAAGAAAACAGTCTTTACAGAATGTGCAGCTATTTCCTTTCTCTTCGTCACGTAATTTTGACTCGACACGAACACAATTTGTTTTTTATAAACGAATTATGAATTAATTGGGATAAGAAGTTATGAGACAGTGTAAAAAGAAGTTAGGTAACATTTAATCAAAAACAATAATACCCTGAGATACTTAGTGTTTTAGTTTAATGTTTCACGCTATCAAAGTGTACAAATTAGGATGGGCATTCTGGTCTACCTACTCAATACACACAAGCTACATGTCATAAGGAAGCTCTTTTTATACTTATTTCTTTGTATGTCCATAAAAAGTATAAGTATTTTGTCTAGACGCGAAAAATAAAAAAACAAATAGAACAGTTTTCATATTATGTCCTTTTGTTTGAGCATATATTCTATAATTTGGATTGGAGAACATGGAAAAGTTGTATTTTTGGTGGGAAAGCCATGCTTCGTTGTAAACAGGCCGGTCCGACTGGAAAAACAACACGGCCCCAAAAAAACCCGGTTCGGTTTATATGCGATATGGCTCGGTAAATATTATATTGTGGCGGACCAATTAGCGCCACAATCCTGAATCGCGCGATCGAAGTTTACAAGGGCTTCGGCATGACCGAGCATAGCACCTCGCTCGCCCTTTGGGGCTTGCCACCACTATCCTACATTGGTGACTCTCGACAGAACACGCCTCCTGTATATCATCATCCTCACCCCTCCCCCCCTCCGCACCACACCCTCTACCACCAGCCTCAACGCACCGCGGCCTGGTCGTCAACGCACCCTCATCGGCTTCATCGGGCACTCTCACTACAACGACTGGTCAGCAAGCAGAGCACATCTCTCCTGGTCAAGCACGTAGCATCGGTCCCGCATGGCAGCACTCCGAGTTCCGACTCACTGGAGCCAGTGCAGTAGTAGCATAGTGCCGACTCACTGGGACTCTCTGGCAGTGGCGACTCAAGCAGACGACTCAAGATTCGACCTCCGGTCTTCGGGCGGGAGTTGATGTGGCGGACCACAATTACCGCCACAGTCGGAGATCTCCCTTTGGGGCTTCCACTTATATCCACAATATTAATATGTGGAGCAAAAACTTTCAGTACAGTTTTACGAGAATTGTGCAACTGGAGGAGTATAAAATTTGGCTGGCGACCCCTAGTAATGTTAATTTTTTCTTGTCAGGAAATCATTCGAGGGTGTACATTAGTATGGATTGTGGCGGCCGCGACGCTGCGCGCCAATACTGATCGTAAATTGAGACATAGCCATTTTTATTTCATTATAATTGGTTCTGTGGATAAAACAGCCTAATATTGAAAAAAAAAATCACATCCTGTTTTGTTACACCATAGTAAGTTTTAGCCAGCTCAATAACGTACCTAGTACCTACCCAACAATATAATATTATCTCTCTTAACTAGATGATCGGAAACTTTAATTTTGAACAAAAATTGCTGAAGAACAAAAATGTTGGTCGTAGCTCATTTCGGGCTATTTTGGTCGGGCTATTTTAGGTTTTCAAAATAATTTACTATATAGGAATCTTATTCATAAACAGGTAGAGAGTCCGTACAATTTATTTGTATTTTAACGACGACATGCAGTTACAGTATGTACAATTATTGTCAATGACATGTCAATTTGATATCATATTAATAACATAATACGAACAAATTATAACAACAGTCAATTTGCTTATGAATTAGATTCCCTGATAGTAACTGAAAGTGAACCAAAGGTTGACGACGCGGGCGGCAGCGGGCGCGCACGTCTCAGTACATTTTCCCAGTGGGGATGCGGCGTCGGGGCGCGCGGAAAAAAGTAAAAACCAACAGTCAACAACAACAATCGCGCGCGCGCATTTTTTCTCGCCATTTCTAATTCGGACGGTCCGTGCGACGGACGCGCGCGAAATCGAGAATCGCGCGCTTTTAAAAAAAGAATATTGAAAAGAAGGTTGCCAACTTTTACGAAATTCGTGAATTTTTCCAATGTGCCAGTTTTTTCATTTGCCAGCCACATTCGGATTTTTTTGTGTGATGCATTAATTTTTTGCGATGGCTGTGATATGGCGTGCGCGTTATATTCTGTGTGTGATAATATTTTTTTGTACATTCGACATCAACGCGTACGGCTCTAGAGGTAAGTATTTTTTGCAACGTTAGTTTCGCGTGGTCCAATATGATTATTGGCCCTCGGGTTATTTATTCAGAGATATTTTAAACCATGCCTGTAGATAATAACATTTCAATACCATTATTTTTATATTTAAAATATATCTGAATAAATAACTGAATAAATGATAAAAAACTAAAATAGAGCAAACTCTACAGTGTCTCAAGTATTAGTTAACAATTTGATTTTTAATTACATATTTCATCATTTAAAAACTTTTACAATACTTACAAAGATATCAAGATGTTTTTTTTAATACTGCCGTGCTCCTTAATGCTATAATTTTTTAAAATCGAATTAAGATTAATCATAATCAATTAAACTCGACTTTAATGTTTTTTTTGTTTATTTATCATATTTAAAGAAACACACAGATGTTACAAATTGTACCTGAAAATTGTAAAGCCTGGGGGTCTAAAGAGTCCACTTTAGGTGTTTCATTTTTCATTTATTTTTTTCGATTTTTTTTCGATATTTTGTTTATTGATAATTTGTTTCCGATAGAAATGCGTAAAATGGCGCACATAATATGAGTTGTATTAATCAAATATATTAATCATAATATGAAACACCTAAAGTGGCCTTTTTATTTTTAATCGTACTATGTATTGAAGAATTTGCTCTTAGGGTCTGCTCACACCGAAGCGAGACGATACGGTACGTTTTAACTATAATCTATATGAGAATATACTAGAATATACTTATATAGATAATAGTTAAAAAAAATTAATTGCAATTTTTAAATGCAAGTTAATTGCAAGAGTTCGAATGTGAACTGACTCTGAACTGGCCCTTACAGTAACTTCTCTTATTTGGCAATCAGCCAATTCTTCTTATATATAATTATAAGTGCGTCATTTTACGCGTTTCTATTAAAAACTGACAAAATTGATGAATTAGGTTAATACTAGCTTGGCTACCCTGTGGTCATATCATATTCTTCGCTGTGGTCGAAATACATTTAAATAATTTTTAAGCTTGTATATTATAAGAGAATTGTCGTACTATATTTAACTTATACTATCAATTTACCTTCATTGAATTATAAATTAATCGTCTCGATATAATAAACTGATTTTTGGAGTTTGGCTTTGGACCAATCGAAACGCATTAAACGTTGGTTTGACGTTTATGAGAAACTTGCTGTTTAAACATATCGAGACTGCATAGAAACTGTATTATTGTCAGATTTAATTAACAAAATCGACCTACAGATTGACAAACGCCATTTTTTAACAAAATTGTTGTATCTATCGAACGGACGGTAGTGTGTGTTTATAATCTGAGGTAGTGTGTGTTGTTGTTATTTTTATTAATTGGTATTTCTAAGCAGTTTCTGCGCACCTTCCTCAACATAAACTTTAATTTACTGGCCGAATTTCATACTCCTCCAGTTGCACAATTATCGTAAAACTGCATTGAAAGTTTTTGATTCACGTATTAATATAATAATAATGATTCGACTTATGAACTTATGATGATTCAAATGACCATTTTAATTAACCATTTTATGAAATTATCTGAAATGAAACAAATTATGAACGTAATAATTTTAATCTGAGGTAATAATATGAACACTCGAAGTGGGCTTTATAAAACCAGTAGGGATTGCATGAATATACCTACAACTCTCTTTCGATAACTTGACGAATACGTAGTCGTCGATTGTTGCTGCTTGCCCCACAGCAGACCATAAAGTTAGAAAGGTAGCATTTTAATTTTCGGAACTAAATGTTTTTCCTATTATCTACATTACTTTGAAAGACGTTAAAAAGCCTAATCCGATAGTTAACGCAGACCTGTCAATCATCATCATCAGTGGGTTTAGCAGGAACAATTGACAACTTCGTATTCGTTATCGTAAAATGATTGTATGAAAATTATGACAGCGCCCATACAATTGACATTCGTTTCGTTAACGTTACGTAGTTGTCAATTGTACCTGCTCGGGCTACTGTCAGCGTCAAATCTAATCGTTTTTATATCTGTCCATCACTGCTCGATGGAAAGCACTCTAGATAGCTATAATTTAGCGAATCCCGGTGCGGGGTTATATAAAATAATGGAGTTTCTCTTGTTACAGGCTAGATTGTTACGGGCTAGTTAAGGTCATCATGATCAGTCACATCATACGTTATAATAAAAAAAATGCTTTAAATTTTTTATCGTTGAAATGTCGTGCCGAATATTCGATAAATTGTAAACTACATCTTATAGCGGCTATACATGTTGGCGATGTTGGCCCAGCGTTGCCGAGAAATGGCCAGCGCCAACGTGTATATGTATAGACGATTTGCCTCGCCGTGTGATCACAAAGCGATCGCTCGGTGTTTCTCGCCTAGTTGGCCGAGTGAAGACGGCGCCAACATGTGTAGAGCTTATTTGCCGCAACTTGTCTTCGCTCGCCATCACTCGTGATCACTTGCCCCACTGCGGAGTGCAGACCGGTGTCGGTTTTTGTGGATACGGCTGTAGTTATATGCGTCCGCGCGACTGAGCGGCTTGGCCGCTACACCGCGAAATTACAAGCAACTGTATGCAACGATGCTCCGCTAGTCTCAAATAAATCGTTGCGTACAGCTTGTAATTTCGCGGTGTAGCGGCCAAGCCGCTAGGTCGCGCGGACGCATATAACTACAGCCTTAATCAACGGCGCTCGTCTGCACTCGGCCAATATGTGGCAAAGCACTCGTCTACATTGGCCGGTTGCATGGACATTCAAGGATCTTGTCCAACGTGTGGACCTAATGTCCACACTTGCCTTGTACCTTTTTGCCGACAGCGACGCTCGTATTGACCTTGGGCCAACTGTAAAATACATGTCGTATTGCCGACTAAGCAAAAGTTGTGTGCTTAATGTGTATCTGTCGCAGTTGGATTGTAAATCCGCTGAATTACGTTACGGTTAGGCGTTACGTTAGTTATCAAAAACAGGGCCGTTTTGAAATGCGACGGTTCAATTATGCTACTTATATATATTACTATTCCGGAATCCGGTAGGCCAAGAAAAATTTATAGCATTGAAAATAGAACTCTGGGCCGTATTATGATATTTTATAAAACCAGCTTGTTTCCAGGCAATTCAATATACGGCTCTAGTTCTTTTTCGTATTACAACGACATTTCATTCTGACTGGATTCATCCTGGTTTGGTTGTCACTTGTCGCTGACTGGTTTAGACGAGCATGAAGGTGACGTACAGAAACGTCAAATTGCACGTAATTACAGTACGTTTTTTTTATGGCATGCCCTTAGTAGGTACAGAGTTAATTACGAACGGAAAACTTGTACTGTAAGATTGACTTGTACTATATAAAAAAATGCGATATTTGGATGATGCAATAAAGCGATATGGGGCGATATTTGGAACGGCATTTTAAAAGTAATATATTTTTAACTATTAATAGAATATGTACAGTTATAATAATAGTTATAAAAAGAAAATTTTAAAGGCTACCCAAAAAAGAATGGTCTATGTTAATAAAATAGCTGTCGTTTTTGCCAATTTAACTACTTTATAGCTAGATTCTGGCCAGCGAATGATGAATCTTAAAAATGGCGGCAAATTTAAAGAATCCGGTGTGGTAACACTAATCTGACCGGACTGTAGATTATTTGAAAAGTGCAAATTCTTTTATAAATTACTAGCTGTTGCTGGGCTCCGCCCGCGTAAATATAGTATCCCTCGGGAACACCTACTGTACTTTTTCATGATAAGAAATAGCCTATGTTAATCCAGAGCCTAAACTACTACCATACCAAATTTCATCGAAATTAGTTCCATCCATACATCCATCCTCACAAACTTTCACATTTATAATATTAGTAGGATGATCTTAATAATTATTGTTGATTGAAATTATTAGGAATGGTGAATTGCTTGGTGATATTGGTGCTTCTCGTGTGAAGCATTATTTTTAGAAATTCAAATATTTCTAACTCGTCAGTCGTCACACATGTTTATTTTCTATGAACCTATGAATAAAACCTACGTCTTAAAAATAAATCAATATTCGCAATTATTTTAGCCATATTTTACGTTACTAAAATACACATAAAATATTAAAAGAGAACGCAAAACAAGTCAATAAAAGCTAATGAATTGTGGCGTAAATCGAATGGATTTGTAAAGACAGTTTTGACGTAAAAACAAGCCAGCTAATGTCAAATGTTTTGTCATAATACGAAAATACCACGCAAGTTTCAATGCAGAAGTATGTCAAGTGTCACATGACTGCTGACTGGCTGGCAATAAGTGATCGTAATACGAAAATGCAAGCCAGTTTTTTACATGGCGTAAACTGACTGGAATTAAGAGCTTGTAATACGCCCCCTGGTCTCTGCATTAATACAATAGAGCTGATAATCAAACATACAAGACGTGTATTCATTATCAGTCAAATGTCTATGTCATATATGATATTTTTGACAGCTCGACGATCGACACTTTGAATTTCAACCCTATTGTACTGAATATTTCCGGGGTAAACCGCCTTATGCCAGCTACACACCACAACGATAAAACTACACAGTTCGGTCACACTAGACGTATACAGTACTACATCTTCATACTAGATCGCCCGAATCAGCGCACGCACACATGCTAAATATGTCTACTGTGACCGAACTGTGCAGTTTCATCGTTGTGGTCTGTAGCGGGCTTTACTGAAGGACGCATCGCGATGACAACCCGGCTAATCGTTGAACCGCCGCTTTTCAATACGCCCCCGTATTTTAAAAGGCTAGCCGTAATGTATTACAGCTGATTACACGACCCCCCTGCGACATACGTATAGTGAGAAACACGAAAAAAAAACTGTTTTTACATATACTTGAAACACTATAACATTCGTAGAGTGGCTTGACACTGAATGGTAAGGCATTATGTGTACGTAATTGTTAGGTATCTGTATATCTCTGCCTCCTTTAATTACAGATATTCATCTTTCAGCCTCATTGTAATATACCGGTACCCGAGTGACTAGGACCAGACAATGACGGCTATTAGAGGCTCGATATGGTGCATATGTACTGTTTACCACCACCTAAAGTACACACATATAATACATACATGCGGTGGAAAAATATAACCCTCCTTCCGGCGTAGTCAGACAACTTTTTCCACCAGGCAGATATTGTAATTAGTAGATAGTAGATACCACAATGTTTTTTCAGGATTATTTCTTAGACGTCTAAAGCAGTTTTCTGCAAATCATACGCATGTAATCGCGCCTTAAGCTGTAAATCATGTCCTTAACAATACAGTCTCTGGAATCTGCGCACATTGTGCAAACTATCTCTCCCATCGGAAGACATAAGTGTGAGAGCGGCAAAGCTTTTCTCTACATTTCACATTGTAGAATTAATACTAATCAGTATTTTAATTAAGTACGGTCAAATGGGGGTAAGAGTAACTTTATTCTTCTCTGGAGTAAAAGGAACATACCTCTTGTATAGCACTGGTCCTTACATCGTCTGACTATAATTTTTAAGCCGTTCATTATTATCATCTTCTTTCTTGTACATAAAAATGGATCGCACTTCCAACGTCTCGCTAAAACTTAAGAACGACTGGATCGATTTATTTTGGCCTTGAAATAATCGTGGAAGTTCAGGGAAGGCTTAAACGGTGAATATATTGGAAAAATTGCGGGGAAAATACTAATAATGACGCTTGGTATTTCCCATACTACCTGCTGACTGCGTTTTATTTGTCATTTAACTGTCAAATATTTATAGGTGCGTTCAGCCAGCTCCAGTAGATAGGTGTAGGTGTAGGCGTTGATGTAGGCGTAGGCGTAGGTGTAGGTTGCAGTTGTAGATGAAGATGTGGGTTGTAGTAATAGGAGTAGGTTGTAGTTGTAGTTATTTATTTATTCCAGTTCATGTTCATAATTAAGACACTATTAAATAATAATAGTGCCCATTGATGGATATGTTTTATCGGCTAAATAGCTAATATATCAAAGTAAATTTGCTTGGGACTTTGCCAAATTATTATTCAAATTATGCGATTTGTCAAAAACATTGCAATATGTAGTATTATCTGTCTGGGACCTGGGTATAAGATAGAATTTCAGCAAACCCTAAAAATATGTAAAGAGCTCTTTGAAAGTAAAAGATGAATTATTGTAAGTTAACAATGATTGACTATTGTGTGAGGCGCACTTGTCTCCAATGAGATTTCCTGAACGAAATCGAAATTTCTGAGACACTTTTGTTCGCTTTAGGACCGATTGTTCAGTTAACTATAATATATACGAAAACCGAAAGGAAAACCTTTCAGATATAGTATATGATTTTGAGGACTATCAGGGTCAGTTCACACCGCGTCGATACGCGACTCTACGCAGCACTGCATTTTTAATATAGCTTTTGAAATTGTAACTTTATTCATCACACATGCATGAATCTTCAAAATTCAGCGCCGCGTAGCGTATTGAATTGACCCTAATGTAGATCTGTTTCGTTTGTTAATTAACTCAAATAAGAATTTTATTTACAGATAAAATTTTATCAAATCATTCGTAATAGTAATTTAATTTTACTAGAAAGTGACAAATTAGATAATAAAATAAAAAAAAAAAACTTATCATTTCCGCAGTCACCCAACCACAGCGCAATAAAAAACTTACAGTTTTTACACCAACTTAAATTAAATTGCATAAACGGTGTTTTGGCATATAAATGTATTTTTATAAATTACTTCCATTTTAACAATATTTTCAATGTGTTAAGAACACATTTTACTTCCTGACTAATAATATGAAATATTATGCGAAAGTAACTCTGTAGATCTGATTTTTTTCTGATCGGACCGATTTTCACGAAATTTGGCACAGACTCTATGTCTGAGACCATAGGGGGGATATACGACACCTTGTGGAACACTGACAACATATACGGTACCCTCGCCGTACACGGCTTTCAGCGCGAACGAAGTGAATAATATTTAAACTTTAAACGAGACGATCTTGTATATATATAATCAGTATCTCGACTACGGCTGCAAGTATTGCCACGAAATTTAGTATACAGGGAGTTTTGGGGGAGAAAAATCTATCTAGCTAGGTATTATCCCTTATAAACTACGCATTTTTAAGCAATACATGTTTTTATGTCGTCATGCAACAACAAAAATAAAATTTGGAATGTGGTGGGTTCGAATACCGGTATGAGAAATATTTTTGTGATTATTATTATTTCTATTTCTTTTATCTATATGATCTTAATAGGAGCACATTTTATTTGTAATATACACACACTAGTTATTTGCATACAATTCGTAGATTGCATAATATATTATGTAAAAATGTCACATAATGTGTACAGAACCGTAACATGCTAAATTTTAATACCCATTAAGAAGTGTTAGTTTTATATTCAGTCAATTCTTTTAGGTCATATTTATTTCACTCTGTAGTCTTTTGTCTGTGTCAGTGGACTAAATGGATAGTTTGCCGAAGAGAACAGTGTATTTTAAAAGTATATAAACGAAGCCGTATCATCGGTCGTCTAGCTGGATCTCCATTGCTACACGACCGATAGTTTTAGCGATCCGTCTGCTCCTTTTCTTGGTTCATTTCATTTAAAAAAAAAAACAAGTTTAATGATTTACTGAATGTCGTTTTCGCAAAATGGAACGTACGAATTGTAACACTGCAGTCTGCAAAACACGCTTCACAGTGCTCAGTGCACACGTCCTACCAATAATCGGTCAGAAATATAATAAAAACCTAACCGCAGGAGCGTGTTAGGACTCAGGACACGACTTATAG
The DNA here is from genome assembly GCA_037179445.1 of Phengaris alcon alcon. NCBI lineage: Eukaryota > Metazoa > Arthropoda > Insecta > Lepidoptera > Lycaenidae > Phengaris > Phengaris alcon. The sequence continues at coordinate 900,476 of JAYRCH010000437.1, read as the reverse complement.
AATAGAATGGTTCCGACTTCCGTGCCTCCAGTTCAACGCGTAATTGTTGTTTTTTTTTTTTCAAATTTAATTTCAGAGGTATTGTTTGATTTCGGTGAAAATAATTTTCCTGAATACTCATTTAGCATTACGGATTACCTATCAGTTTATCATGGAAAGTTACAAGTTTCTACCACTTATAGTTTTAGTAATAATGCCAACTAGTAAACACTCTAAAATAGCTAAGCTTTATAAAAAATCATGTGTCAAACTTGGCCTTTATTTATAAATACCTATTCGCCGATACTCTACACGACGGTATAGACCCGAGAACGAAAAAAAAAACATCCACACATCACAATTCACATGTATGGACTTGTAAGCCCACCCTAAAACATATTTATAAACAGACGGACGGACAGAGCGAAACTATAATATTTGCATAATAGGAACCGGGAAGTGTACCTGATACCGTTTGTCGGAACTCGGAACAGCGTCGTCGGCGTAACTCGAGATGGCTTTCACTGGGGTCGCGGGTTCGAAGCCAGTCGCCACTGATGATGCGATAACCACTATTCACTTCGGTATGCCAATAATGGCTCCGATTGTGGAATCATTATTATTACTTAAGCAGCAAATTGAGATGAACGTTGAACACATTACTAAATAGTTAGTCAGAGCCAGAGCCTTTTTATAACGCTTTTATTAGTTTCACCTGTATGTTTGCTTGCTTGCTTGTTTGTTTGTTTGTTTGTAACCGACTCCTTTGGGCTCGATTTTGTCCTACTTTGAACGATCAGATTTAATTCAAACTTTGCACACCTGTCAAAGACCGATGACAATGCAATTATTCGATTAAAATATCCGATTATCCTGATTAAATTCGCCAGGATTCATCAATTTCTTTCAGCATACTTTGCATGAGAGTAAGAGAGATATAACTAGTGCGCGAACTACGCATGCGTGCAGTTCTAGGCTTACTCTTTGACAAGTCGTACTAAAAAGCAAAAAATAAATTATAGGTAAAAAAAACTAAAAAAACACGCTTTTATAGAAAATCTAACTAAAAAATAAAAAATAAAATTTAATAAATTTGGATTAAGAATAGTGTAAATGAAAAATAAATGTTTATTATTGTAAAAAAGCGTGGGGTGCATGGGGTGCATGGGGTGTCAACAGTTATAAACATTTTATTGGCAGATATGAGAAGGATCTTCACTTTGATAATATCTTAAAAATCACTTTAAACGAAATCTGACCGTTTGAAGTGGATCAAAATCAAATCCACTGGAGTCGGTTACATACAAACAAACGTACAGGTGAAGACACTGTAACCCCACGATTTTTTACAATAATGAACATTTATTTTTCATTTACACTATTCTTAATCCAAAAAAAAAAATATTATTAAATTTTATTTTTTATTTTTTAGTTAGATTTTCTATAAAAGCGTGTTTTTTTAGTTTTTTTAAACTAAAATTTATTAGAAGATAGCATTGTAATAAGGATTTTACGTTAAAACGGATGCTTAGGTACGCAGTTTTCAAAAGTAGCCATGAGAAACTAAATTTATCGTAGGCAGAGCACCGGACAAAAAGATATAATATGTTATGTATGACATGTTTGTGCCAATTTCAGACGTCTACATGCGTGATATTTCGCATGCGATAGTGTCAAATTTTAGACCAACTATCGCATTTTGTATGAATGGTACCGGTAGGGCAAGCACGAAAAACTGCCAGCAACGATTTCGTAACGTTAACAAATGAGAATTGTACGAAAGTCATGACAACGCCTACATAAATTCTACTCGATTACTTATTTGTTGCTGTCAATTGTTCGTGCTTACCTCAAAGAAGATTTCATACTTCAGTATACTACGTCTATATCTAGTGCCCTAGAGTTTTTATCGCGTGCTCGTACGAATTGAAACCATTTAATTTAGTAACGCTTCCACTTTATACGAACCGTGTCAAGTGCTCTACAGTATCTTCATTACGAGAACAAGTGTTTCTAATGGATTAGAAACACTTGGTTATAAGGTTTAGTTTGGGTATTAGAAGCACTGGATCACGTTTGCAATAAAACAATTCATCATGATTAATATTGACCTCTAACGTCCCCATTGCTGGAGATCTCTTTATGAGAATGGTTGGCCTGTTGTTCATTATCTCCCTACCTAGCCCGTTGCGGGTGGCCAAAAAAAAACAGTACTTCGAAAATTAGTATCAGGAAGGCATTCCGAAGAATTTTCTTCTTCTTCTTACAGTCGTTAACCAAAAGTTTTGTTTAAAACTAGATGACTGTTAAGGACAGCGGCCTCGTAACGTAATTATACCAGTGAATTAAAATGTGAACGATAAACAAGTGATTTAAAACAGTACATAAACTGACTAAAACAAACATTCAGTGACTATATATGTATAGATTTCTATAGCATCAGTGTGCAAAAGTCGTGTTAAATGGTGTTATTTGAACTTAAGGTTATTTTGCTTACATATTTTAAAGTGTAGTGAATTTTAACGTAATTTCTTTTGAGTTATACTCGTATAGATAAACATAATATCTAATGGGAAGAATAACAGTTTGAATTATATAATAAATGGATCCGTAGTTATTAGGCAAAAAATGGTAAAAATACATAACATTTCATACATGGTGTACCTTAGGTTATGAATATCTTTTATATGGAGTAAGATTATTAGTATATAAGGACTTATGTAATTGGGAATAACAATAAAGAATTTCACACAACGCGTTTTACTTCACCTGGCTCATGGAAAATAGGGAAAATTATGGAAAATAGCCGTATAGAGAGGCAAAAGCGAGATAGCAAATCGACCCGAAAGAGGCGTACGGGCGCGGCTCTCTATACGGCATTGCCATGAGCCAGGTAAGCTAGACGAAAAAAGTGAAAATCGTTCTCCTCAAATAAGTGTTTTACTATCGCCCCGGCTCTCCCCAAATCGGTGTAACCTTGCTATCTTCGAGTCTAATCTGAGCCGGCGGTTAAAACCCTGTGGAATTATACAGTCCTGTACAATGACGTTTAGTGGTCGAAATTAGAATGTTTAAACTTTATAAGGGTTCTTTTGCCGTTTAGATACGAAATAAAAATATAAATGTTGTCTGTTGAATGTAAAGGACAGATTGATAAATGTTAATCTGTCCTTTACATTCATGTGTATCAAATGCGTGGTAGTGTGAATTATTAATCTGATGTAATGTGATGTGTGTGTGTCACGTTATTTTTATTATTTAATATCCTGTTTAATCATTATTTAAAAAGAAAATAGTGCAGGTCACTCCTCTGCCATATAAACTATTTATCTGTGCCAAATTTCAAACTCCCCCGTTTTCATAATTTTCGTAAAATGGGGTACAAAGTTTCTGCTTTACGTATCAATGTATTATATGATATCAAAGTATCAATCATAAAGGTTCCTACTTCCTACAGTGCAGCGTAAATTAATGTTTCTAACCGGAAGATAGAGCCTTGTTTTGCCAAGCTATTGTTGTATTCTATTAAGTGAAAGATGTGGAGCAAGTTATGTAAGTTATAGAAAATTGAATAACGCTACGCGGAGGTATGTCTCTCTGAAGTTTTTGTTTATTAGTTCGATGTCAGCTGGAGCCTATTGTGTATTCAAAAGGGCTATTACCATGCTATTACGTATACTAAGGGCTATTGCGTATGTAGCATGCTGTTTTTTATAGTATAGAACGGGAAACGAGCGACAGTTCGTCTGATGGTAAGCAATCGTTTACCCATGGACAATTACAAGTTCCTTGTCTTTTTTTGTAATATGAAAATATTTTTCTTGCCATATTACAATTTAGTTTTGCTGGTAAAACATTTGGCATAGATAAGGTTGTTCAAAATTTGTTATGGATATTAAGGGGCATATGATCAGTAGATCATATGCCTAAGTCGAGACGTTCAGGCTGAAAAACAATTCCATAAATTATGTATGACAAATGTCAATAATATGTTGTGTAGGACTTACCCAAGTAGCACAAAACTAATGTAGGTATAAGATGACACAAAGGGTAACCTCGCTAACTTTAACGTTTATAAGGGAGGTATAACAGATCACTATAACTGAAATAGCTAAAAATTACTCATTCGCCTGTATATTAACGCGATTACGCGTCACAGATACCACACTGTAAAGCTGCAAGCGCAGCGTAGAGCTAGTGGAAATAAATAGAATTCTAAGCTGCAATAAAGCATTTTCGTGGACTCTAACTCAGCTATATTCTGAATTGAAGGCCACAAGTGTAGCCCCAGACCGCTTGCATTTTAAGAAAGAACATGTGAGCTACTAGAATGCAATCAGTTCTCCTGTGACGTCGATTAATGCGTCTTGCTGCATAAAGTAAAACTTTAGCAGTGATAATAAGCTTATTACAAGCAATCGTTTAACAGCGCTAAAATAGCCCACATGACCACTATGGGTGATGCTAAATTACAGCACACAACTATAAATTAGCACATGTTACTTATTATTCCCATTACAGTTCAAAACATATAATAGCGTGGGCAATTAAACTTCTATTGCAGTTATATGGGACTTTAAAGACTTATTTATCAGCATATATAATACCTACAGCTCCGTGTAGGTATTATATATGCAGTTAATTTGTCCGCCATATATTAGCATATATAGTCCGGATATTGTGAATATGTTGTGTAGGACCTATAGGAACATACTTGCCTGCTTTATTTAGGCTTTAATAATAGTATTGAGTATTTGTGGACTAAGTACAATAATTATAACGCTTTAAGTTTTCGATTTTTCACATTATAGTCTCGTGGGATTTTGCGTAACACTTTCGATGTTAATCTTTGCAACATAAAAAATATATGCAATAAATAAGGACATAAACATCATATCATACTTGAATTGGAATTTCAGACTTTCTGATTTAATGCCTTCATATAATCTAGAAATTCTAGATCATGAAATTCAATATCACTATAGCATAACAATAAGGTATGAAGAAAAAAAACTTCTTTCCTTTAACCTTCTGTCAGAATTTTCTTGAATTAAAACTTAAAAACTTGGGCAATTCTCCTTTTTCTTCCTGAAATTCCTTGTTTGTATTTTCAGAATGTCCTAAACACCAATTCTCGTATTTAACCTTAGTCTTTCAATTTATTTTAATTGAATTATAAATGAATCGTCTTGATATCATAAACTGATCGTTGAAGTTTGGATCAATCAAAACGCGTTTCACGTTGGCTTGATGTTTATTAGAATTCCATTATGCTGTTAATCATATCGAGACTTCATTAAAACTGTATTATTGTAAGATTTCATTAGCAGAACCGACCTACTGCTTGCGCACGCACGATTTGACGTATGCGAATGAGTCAGTGCGTTGACTGAACCGAGATTATAAATGTAAGTGACAAACATAGATGATCTGTGTAATAATATATTATGTAGCTGGATAAACAATAACCTCGGAATTCTTAGAGCCATTGAACTCCATTTCACTTTCATTGTCTTAGGGCCAGCACAGACAGAGAGGAGCGCAGCGGAGAGGATTTTACTAACGCACTCGAAAACTTAACTTTAAATTTAATAAAATAAAGTCCATACATGCTTGAACCTGACAAAAATGGCTCGCGCGTCCTCGAAAGAAACTGCCTGAGACCGTGCGAGGATTATTGCGCTCTGTCTGCGCTGACCCTAAGACTGCATGTATAATGTTGAACTGTGAATACAAGTCTCAAAATTAATAATATATATAATAATGATACATAAGAAATAAGTTCTTTATTATTTACTAGTGCGCGCGACTTCGTCCCTCGTGCTTATTATTAGGCTTTATACTAAGCTTTCAATTTGCTTTCAATTAATTTTATATGAATAATCTTGATTTCATAAACTGATTTTGGAGCTTAAACCAATCAAAGGCGTTTGACGTTTATGAGAATACCATTTATCTGTTTTAATTTAACTGGAACTGCATCGAAAGTGTATTATTGTAATGACGACTTACAGGTATCTCGAAGCATTACCCAGTTACGACATCTCAATCGAATCATTGCTAATGTAAAGGACCGTCTACATCTGAATGGGGAATACATCCCACAAAAAAAACATGTAAACTGATGCAAAGACGAGACAGTATGACTCGCACTGTCAAAAAGTTATCAGATCTCACCTTGAGCCAAGCTTCTGACTCTGCACGCTTTTACAATTATTAAAATGTGTTAAAAACTTTTAAATTTTTATATTGTTGAATTTGTGTGAATTAATAATTAATTAGCTTACGTACCAAATTTTAGCTTTCTAGGACATTCGGAAGTACCCTATATTATTACGGTTTTGATGATCATTAGTGAGTCAGGGATGAAATCAGGAGTTTTTAGATATCAATAAAAACAAAATTATAAGAGCTAAGCAATCAAATCTTTACACGCTTAATAATTCCGTTATTGGAAACATATTCCCAAAATTTCGTTCATTTGGTACAATTAAAACCCAAGGATTATCAGGCTTAAAAAAAAATCGACGAAGCGCTTCGATAAGAGATGGTTTAGTATTGCCCTTGCGCTTGGCTTGTCTTGGCGGGCGTACCATGCCTCCAGATCACAAGACACTCACAAACCCCTGCTCCTAAGTTCACAGACAAAAGAAAATAAATTTAGATAGTTTGCACACTGCAAAGGATAGGATTGCAGTTTAGACCTATAACAGTAAAATTAATGTTCCTCGATACTTATAATATTTCTATGAAATGACAGATGAGGTACGAAAAACGACGATTCCCGAAAGATGATAAGAACGTGGTTTATACTGTATGTAGTTTTTTGTATCACTAGTACCTATTAATTTTGATTTAAGTCCTAAGCCCAAAAAGATAAAGCACCATACCATAGGCGACTTGCCTATCGATGGGCACTTTCAATCGCGGGCCGGCACGTAGTGTAAAGTGTTACGTAACTCCTGCGGTGTCGCAACTCGCAACACCAACATCAGCCCCGTGTTCACACGGCGCCGCATAAAAACGTAATGACAATGACTATTCACTATTGAGTATCGACGGTGATTCTATGGGCTTTAAGGCCAGACGGCGAAGGTACTATAATATGTATTTTATCTTAGGATCCTAATCCTGGATATATTTCAAATTATTCGAGTGCGTAATATGAATATATATAGTACCTTAGCCGTCTGTATTAGTTCATAGTTCATACAAACTGTATAGCAAGCGTTATTTTATCTTAACATAAAATATTATAGTATCCTCGCAATCTATGATACATATGATGAATGGAGGATATTACTAAGTATGGAAAATCACTTGAAACTATGTTTCAGTAAAGCTCGGCCGGGAGTTCGCGGCGTGCTACGCACCTGTTAGCCGCAAGGTTACCGTCTGGGCCAATTTAAAGTTAAACTAATTGCCGTATCGAAATATTTATTTCAGGAATATATTTTATTTTCCACGGAAAGTACACAAAGCTTTATTTTAAAATCAGTGAACACTCTCCATTCTTTGAGTTCTTATTCACTCTTTGAGCCTTTTATTTAGTCTGATTTGTTAGTAATTGCTACAACTTAACACCATACTTACGCAGACAATCTTTAGATGTTAAACTCTACTTTTGTTTATAGATACACTTCGTTGATTTGAAACTATATTTGTAAGATATTCAACAGAATCAAGGACGTTTCAGTTAGAACCGACCCTGAGTTTTAACTGTTGAATTATACTGTAGGTCTAGCGACGCATCTAACAGGATGTTTCACTACAAAAATTATGAAATACGCTAAACTGGTAAATATTTTAGAAAGAACATCAAACTATCTTCGTCACCGAATTAAAAAAATCAAAAATTTTAAGTTACCCCCGAATTATAGCTAAGAACAAATTCGGTCATGTCAGCTTTCAAACAAAACTGAAACTTGATTAAAATCGGTTCATCCGTTTGGGAGCTACGATTCCACGGACAGACACACAGACAGACACGTCAAACTTATTACACCCTCCTGTGTTTGTCGGGGGTAAAAATTAATTGACACCATCAAGCTTTAATCCGCGACTCCTGTCCAAAATAACACACCATGCTCTACACTGTCTTGAACAGGTAAAGTCGTAAAATGCAAATACTCACTTTCATTTATATTCTGCTAAGCGAAATTAAAACAATATACCTACTTCATGTTATTATGAATATTCACGACTTTGCACATAATTGCTGGGTGTATAAGCCGTTAAAGTGCGGAAAAGATGATGAATGTATGCTTATCAGATAAGGAACTGATAAGTTATATGCTAATAACATATGTACTTAGTGCTTGCATTATTTTTGTATTTTCAAAAAATATAGCATATGATATTTGAGGACTAGGTTTTTCCAGGTTTCAACGAACCTTGTTTAAGTTACAAACACTAAGTGTCACACCGAAAGGAAATGCAACATGGCGCCGCTCTTAAAATAGTCAAAAATTGTAAACGTTGTTCGTGTCGTTATGGATCATCTTTCTTTACAACTAGTATTGAAAACAACATTTTTTGTCGTTCCACGTAGGGATCGAACCCACTCTGGAGCCAAGCTCTAAACCACTGGATCACATAGGCGTCATCATGTAGATGTATCTAATAGCTGCTAGTTGTTACAAACATCCATAGATATCTCTGACCGAGGTTCAATATGCAGTTGTAATCGTTACGCAAGCGGTAGAAAGTCGGCTGATGCGATATTGATGAGACTTAGCCACAATTAGAGGACGCGTTACATCAGAGTCAATGACTGTCATTACCACTCTGAGTGATGTACTTGAGCAGAGAAATATTGGCTGGTTTATCGATGTAGGAAATATTGGCTTACCTATTTAGGAACAGAAACATTAGCAACACAAATGTAGAGTCAACGAAATTTCCACCCAGCAATTGAGGCGTCTTACCTGGAAAGCAAACAGAATAAACGAAAAAACGAATAACCCCTAGATTTTCAATCCTCGTACTTATACCGACGTTACATAAGACGGAGGCAAGAGGATCTAGGGGTTAAACACGGAATAATCCGAATAAACGAAAAAAATATTTAAAAGGGTTAAATTGTGTTACGAAATCATCTTAAATGCTTCAAGCCTTGTCTCTCTTAGCGTCGCTATGCATTAACATTTGTACATTAGTCCAAAAATAATTTCGGTGTATTTTTTTTTCCATGCCAGTTCACACCGCGACGATACGCGACGCTATGCGGCGCTGCGTTTTTAAGATAGCTGTTCAAAATTGAACTTTATTCACTGCACAAAAAGATACACGTTTCAAATGACGTCAGTCATAAACTGCACATGCGCTGCGCAGCGCGGTGCAACCTGACTTCCGAAGTCTTACAATGAAACGTGTATCTTCTTCTGTAATGACTAATTAATAAAGTTAAATTTTGAATAGAATCTAAAAATGCAGCGCCATGTCGCGTATCGTTTTGTTCCAGTGTGAATTAACCCTTAGGGAATTACCGGTCCATTGACTTATTTATCCAATGAATCGACCATCCAAAACATCCAACCAGGTTACAAAATAATTTCGATATTTCACATCGGCGTCCTTCATCTCTCGATCAGCAGACGGATTATGGGCCATTGACTTAAACTTCTTTACGGCCACACTGCACAATATACAATGATCCCTAATCACTGCATTGTGACGCGTCGGAGCGGAAGACTTATCGATCCATCAATCAGCAATCTGCCTTATCGGTCCATCGTAATTGGCCTTCTGTACGTCTGTCAGTTTCGGCTGACCCCCGCACAATGGACAAATTGATCGACGTCGATCGTGCTGATTCCGAATCGCAACTCAGATGTTTATTACACAATCTAATTTGTGTTTAGCTCGGATAGTGCTACCGGCTAAAGTCTCAGGCTGGGACTATATTATCCAGAATCCGTAAGGCCGGGGAAAATTCAGAGGACTGAAAATAGAACCCTGCCCTAATACAATAGAGCAGAAAATCGAACACCCAAGTGTCGAGTCAAATGTTAATGTAATATATTATGACAGCTCGACACTAGACACATCGATTTTCAACTCTACTGTATTAGCATTTAGCGCAGAGTTCTATTTTCAGTGCTCTGAATTTTCCCAGACCCGTCGGATTCCGGATATAGTCCCAGCCTCAATGCCTTTTCACATGCGCCAGTTACCGAGGAGCCGGTGCCGGGTATCCGGCGGCGAAGTGTATGTAATATAGCCATGCTCGTTAACTTTAACACGTACCGGCGTAATTTGCTATATGTTGGCGCCGGATAGACGGCGATGGCTACTCCAACTGCCACCAACCACGTGTGAAAAGACACTTAGGTTGGGACTATGTGATCTGGAATCCGGCAGGCCCGTGAAAATTGAGAGCGCTGAAAATAGAACTTTGCGTTGATAGAGTTGAAATTCGAAGTATCGAAAGTTCCGAATCATATAGTCTCGCCAATGTGCCGGAAATTCCGGAATTCCGGAAAACCGCGCGGAAACTCATCAAAAAATCCGCTCTTGCTGCCTGGAGAAATTCGCACTGAGCCATCTGCAGTAGCCAGTAGGCTAATGCAGATCAAAATCATTGTTAAATCTGGATCTGGAATAGGTGCAAGTCTTAGGAGTGGGAACGTCAGTAGTTAGGGAGTCAATAATCATGTACATGCTCAATAAAATAAGCGACTCAGCATTTCCCATTTCCGGCAATTAATTAAGTAGTAGCTAATAGTACCCCAAAATACTTCATAGGTAAGGATAATGTAATAAGGTTACCACTATCGCACGGAGCTAGTACTGAACTAGCAGTAAATCCAAAACTGTCACAGACCTGAAACTTACTCTCAATTTTCGTTACTGAACAGGAAGCGGACGTTACGTAACCCGCAATTACCATAGATCACAGCGACGGACAGACAGAACAAGAATTTACTCAAGCGTTAAGTACATCTGTACATTCGCCGACAAACCCTCTGTTTTGACCATACTTTTGTGGCAATGTTTTAAAGTGGTACACAGCGGGTGTCCACGATACGACACAACACAGCCCTCTAAACTTAACGTAGAACTTTAAAGGTGTTTTAAATATTAATAATATTGAGAGTAACAAGAGGAAAAGTAATCAATTAACATGTAAAATTTAATATACGGTAGATAAATAATAGTTGTTTGGAAACTAAAAAAAATATAATATCTTCTATAAACAACAAAGTTACGTAGTATGAATGGCCATTAAAAACATAAAACACTTTAAAGATTATAAAATATTATATAGGTTTTAATATAATATTTTTATACAAACGTGAATTGCAATAATTTTTATAACAGCTGAAAAATGTAAATTCGTTTTGACGTAAATAAAAGACAAGACTCGCAACTTTAATTCCAGACTTTATATCTAGATGAACATGCATGAAATGTAATATACATACTCATTTGTAAATTATATTGATTGTCCAATAACATATACGGTATACTGACGCAATCATCTTAGGGTTCCTTAGTACTACTAGAAACCCTTATAGTTCGCTCTATCTGACCGTCTGTCTAATGGTCTGTCTGTCTCACCTAGCTGACTTGTGTAATTGATGAAATTTAGTACTTAAATAAATTGCATATTTATGGACTTTACTTTAGACAACATAAAATAATAATAGTTAATATAAATTTTAAGAGGTAGAAACTTGTAACTTTCCATGCTTATAGATCATGCTAAATAACTCTTTAGGAAAATTATTTTGAGTGGAATTGGACAGTAAATTTTGTAGGTAAAGTAATTTGAAAATAAAAAAGGGAAAACCGCGTTTATAGTTACGGAACCCCCCTTAGGCATGTCCTGACACGCTCTTGGTTAGGCTACGTCGTTTTGGTATCAGCGCTCTATGATTTCACTGATTTTATTAGTCTCATCATTAACTGACTCGTCAAAGCTATAAGTCAATTAGAAACATTAGTAATAGAAAGTGAGAATGCCAAGAATTGGAATAAGACAAAAAGCAACCAAGAAACTACCTTTATTGCATAAGAAATTGCACAAACAGATTGACCCTCTACAGCAATTTCATTTATTGCTCTCAATCATCATTATCAACTTATTCTATGGTCCATGGTGGTATAGTTACCCATAATTATTTCCACACTTAAAAGTAATAGAGGTGGTTGAAAGTCGCCCGTGATAATTCATATAATTGTTAAGTTTGAACTCTATAGGCTTAATTTGACTCTTAGAAAACAAAAAAGTAAATTTAAGTTGTGGCAGATTGACAAACGTCAATGTGTTCAACACAATTGTATAGAGAGGTAGTAGTGTGCTAATAATCTGGGGTAGTGTGTGTTCGTTTTTTCATTAATTTTAGGTACTTCTAAGCATATTTAAAAACATACATTTCTGCACACCTTCCACATAAACTTTAATTTACCGGCCCAATTTCACACTCCTCCGGTTGCACAATTCTCATAAAACTGTAGGTACTGAAAGCTTTTGCTTCACGCGTTCATATAATAGTTACTGCATGTTATAGTAAGTGACAAAGTTCAAGATTACCTTACGATTGCATAAACGGCTTATTATGCTTTTTATGAAGTCACACCAACAAGTACCTACTCTAAGACTGGTTGGTCAAAGTATTGGCCAAATCAAGAGTATTCTAGAGTATATTCTAGAGTATTATGTACCTGTATCCTGGGTAACCGAGCTTTGCTAGGAGCTCTAGTAGATTTTTAAAAAAAGAATCACAATTTTTTTTTTGCATAATGTATATGTTTCCGACCAACGCAAAAATTATACATACCAAACTGCCAATCGGACTGATACATTAGAGTCGAATTATTGATATATTGTTTTACGACGACAGAGAAAACATCTATAACTTAAAAATGTGCAGATCGATTTCTCTCCCCCAAAACTAGCTGCATACTAGGTTTCATAGTAATACTTGAAGTCATTGTCGAGATTCCGATTATATATACACAAGATTATCTCGTTTAGAGGACGATAAAACGACTATAAAGTCTAAGTATCATGATTTGTCAGGAGTATAATGTTTTATTAAATACTGGAACTACTGGATACTTAGCGTGGAACTAAAAAAAACGGAACATTGTTTTTTTTAAAGGGACCCTAAGATAATAGCCTAAGTTACTTCTTATAACATCTGCTATCTGACAGTGAAATCCCGTGAAAATGGGTCCAGACCCACTGGACTTCACTGTCAGATAGCAGATGATTACCACTTCCAGAGATTAGCCGGGATAAACAGACAGACAGGCAGACTGACAGACAAATGTTCTAAAATTGATTTCGTATTTTAAGTATCGTTTAAACTTTCATAATATGCATTTACTGAAAAGCTGTTAATTTAAAATTACAAACAGACACTTCAATTTTATTTATTTGTATAGATATATAATATCTTAAATGTTTATTTTTCATTTGCTAGCTTTTTACACGCTTCGATAACGACAAATACAAAAACCATATTTCATAAATGCTTTCGATGTCACATGAATAAACGGCATAAAAGCCTTTTCAATTTCAGTACCATTAGGAACAATTCGGTTAGGTTCCCCTTTAAACCGATCATTAGGCTGTGCGATATTTTTAAGCCAGAGAAAGTACGGGCATTACAGATTGTCACTCTCCATGAACTCTTTGAACCTAATGACTCACTCTTAGATTCACCATCATAATTACCACGACCGTCGACCACCATTAAGGCTGATTTTCCTATAAAAGGTACCGATATTTTCATCTTTATCAGTCAGTCAGTCAGAGTGGTGTCAGTCCACACCGTGACGAGACGCGACGCAGCGCTTCAATTAAAAAATAGCTATTCAAAATTGAATTTTATTCATTACACAAGAAGATACACGTTTCATGGTAAGAGTTCGAATGTCAAGTTGCACCGCGCTGCACAGGGCATGTGCAGTGTATGACTGATGTCATATGAAACGTGTATAAATAAATAAATAAATCATTTATTCCAGTTAAAAGGACTATACACCACCACGTAAAATACAACACAAAATATTACGATACATTATATTACAATAATGTATCTTTTTGTGTAGTGAATTAAGTTCAATTTTGAATAACATTGTTGAAAATGCAGCACCGCGTCGCATCGTGTATCGTCGCGGTGTAAAGTGGCCCTTAGTATAGATTTGAGATTGAAAGAATATGTTGCAATACTTCCTGACTTACAATGTGATTTCATAGAAAATTATTATGACCTGGCGTTACGTTTATTATGCTTTTAAGTGCTCCTATATGCTTACTATCCCTACTTCCTTACTTCATATTATAAGCGCGAATGTTTGTTTGTATGAATGTTTGTTATTCTTTCACGCAATAACTATTGACGGATTTTGATGAAAATTCGTATGGTAGTAGTTTAAACTCTTTATTTAGCACATAGGTTACTTTTTATCGTAGCAAAGTGTACGATTTCCATGGAATTTCTTTATACGCGTACGAAGCCGCGGGTAAATCCCAGTAACACATGAAATATACACTTTAATCTTTTCGTAATCCAGCAAGGTCTTCTAGACCCCCAAGGTCAAGTAGTATAGTTGAAAAATCATGACTGCTTAATGCTCGAGGTTCTAGAAATTTTCCAACTCTATATCCTCTTAAGCTTTCTGCAGAAAGTTACTGGTGACGTAATGATATTGAGTACATTATAAGTACTGGTGCACGTGAAATACTTATGGCTTTAAACAAAAAGTGACGAAATTTCGCTGTGACAAGTATCGTTACGGTGACAGTTACATCCATGGTGTAACATTTGAATTATTCATGATCAATGCCAAATGCTTAACCACTTAAAGTAAAGAGTTAAGTACTAACTAGAAATAATACTTGAACATAATTTACTTACTCGTAAAAGTAGGAAAATATCACAGTAAAATGCACATTAGTAGAAAACTGCGTAATGTTTTCAAAACAATAAACAAAGTTTGAAATGCAAAAGTCACTAAGTATAGAAGTTCTTACCCCGTTTATTAAAATATCATAGCATCCTTTCAATACGTATCAATACTTTATTGCTTACTAGCTGGACCGACACACTTTGTTCTGTCTTAACTATGAACCTGCATCTACCAACCTGCTGACCACTGGGGTCGGTCGATTTTTGTAAAACAAACCAATCAGATAAACTTAACAAACCCATATTATATTATGACAGTCATGAGTCAAATGACAAATTGAACACAGTGAACAGTTAGTATGGGAAAATTAAATCACCGTTTTTAGTATCTTCTCCGCAATTTCTTCGCAATTTCTCACCGTTTAAACCTTACCTGAACTTCCACAATTATTGAAGACCAAAATTAGCCAAATCGGTCCAGCCGTCCTCGAGTTTTAGCGAAACACTGGAATTGCAATCCATATTAATTTCTATGAAGAAGATTTATTTACATTATAATATTTGGTAATGACAGACCAAGGTTTACCTTTTGATTGTAGTAGCTGCAGCAAACGAATGTTTGGTAATAGCATTTGAAGATATTTTCCTATCTGTAAAATTTCTTGTCTAAAAAATTCTCATTTGGCTTATGTCTATTCTTTATGAGGTTACGTTTGCAAATATTTCAGAAAGTGAAATTGTACTTATGTCAGCCGAGTACTCTCGTAATATTATTTACCTACTACTAGGTATGTTGTTTAATATTTAAATTATTGCTTTTTTGTGTTGCAGAATTTTTAAAGTCTTAGATCATAATTATTATCCTTTATCAAAATATTATGCTAAACTTAGAGCGTTTTCCCATTATCCGATATCGAAACGATAATGAAAAAGAGAGGTATTTGTTTCAATATGAACCCTGTTCGCGCCAACACTAGCGCGACGTTTAGAATAAACACAAAGGACATCACTACACAGCTGTTGAGCGGATTATCGATAGATTTATCGCGGTTCGCCGGCGAATTTGGTATTATATTAACGAGCACAAATAAATATGCGCACACGCGTTCGCGTTCACTAGGTTTCGGGATGAGCTGAAAATGCATCCGGCGCGGAAGGGGATCTAAATGCAAGTGTTCGTCACTCTCTGACAGCGCCTCGTTCGGTCGGCCATACATCACGTAGTGATGTCCTTTGTGTTTATTCTAAACGTCGCGCTAGTGTTGGCGCGAACATCCTGGGGGGCCCGATGGCCAGTCCTCAACGCGTGAGCTGAATTTTGGCAGTTCAATTTTGGGCAGAACGGCAGAAGTGAGCTGACTTGACTCTGAAGTGGAACTTATATTTTCCGCTGCAGTTAAAATATCATAATATTCGGATAGCGCGTTCTCGTAACCGGCTGTATAAAACTTTTCAATTTCTTCTGTAACACTGCCGTCGTCTAAAATTTCGCAGTATAAATTTTCTAATTTTTGTTTCAAATTTTGTAGGTCTTTAAAACGCGCATTAAACTCCGTTTTGTTAGACTTTGAGTCACCTTTGTGTAATGCCAATGCGATCTCTCTGAGCCGACTAATAGATTTTATAGTTTGCCTAAATATGGCCGCTTGCGATTTTGTAGGCATGTTTAAAAATATATGCGTGTAACTAAGTTAAATATTTAAAAGTAATGAGCGGAAAATACGCGCGCAATTAATTAAAACGCAGAAAATAGATTTTAATAATGTGCCGACAATGTATACAATTTTATCATAAAATGTGTACGAGTTAATTAACAAATGAGCTGACCGATCGCCTGATGCTAATATAGTATTAGTGTATGTTTGATGAGCGGAGATTAATGCGTTACAAGTCGTCTGTAATATTATATTAATGTCCTGAAGTTTGAATATAAACAAATCTTAGCGGGCGCGTTAGAAACAAAATAACGTAATGAAAACAATGTAAGTAGGTATGAGCAGGTTCAATCTCAATAGTGTGCCGACTTATTCAAAACAGCTGTAACGTAACACCTATAATATATTTGTATAAACACAGAACGTCGATAAGAATTCTTATTTAAAACAGCTGTAACGTAATACCTAATAATATTTTTGTATAGACACAGAACGTAGATAAGATATGAATTCAATGTGAAGGTCACTATTTATTCTATGAAGAATACCTAATTGAGAATGAATGTAACAGCTGTTGTTCGCACGGGCGCCGTGTAGGTACCTATTACCTACAGAATGCACACAAATCAAGTACCGAAGCGAGCCGACGATGTTTGTATGGGCTGTGAGACTCCTAAAAATCGTAATAAACGCAAGCGATTCTACTGCCCCTATTGTAGGAATACAGAACACAAACTTATCGCGTGTCCGAAATATAATCATCAGCCCACTCAAGGTCGTTGGGATTTCATAGAAGCCAACGACAGATGTCGTAAATGTCTAGGTCCGCATTTTGAAAATGAATGTCGTTCGACAAACTCATGCAAAGAGTGTGGAAGTGCAAATCACCACACCTCGCTTCATCGTCACGGAACTCCAAATTCTCCGGTGTCGTCAGCGCATTTGCTTCCTCCTCATTTACGTGCACAGCCCCGCCGGCGTGCTCAAGACGGGCCACATACCTACACGGCCTACACACAACATACGCGTGCACATCAATCATCATCATCAGACCCCAACCAATCGTCTGATCATGCACCGTCTACAACTCATCAATCTCAAAACAAAAAACAATGACTACCTACAATCACGGAGCACATAGAATTAGAAGATCAACCCAATAATTTAAAATGTCATTCAGCTCATAGTACACCTGCATCACATTCAGCTCATAAAATATCTAAATCTAGTTCAGCCCAATATTCTGTAGAATCAGCCCAAGTAAATTCAACTCAGCACATAGAAAACCCATTAAAAACTCCAGTGTTACTTCCCACAGTCGTTTTAAATATATCTGATAAATGCGGAGAATATCACAAAGCTCGGGCTTTATTGGACTGTGGTAGCATGATAACGCTCATAACTCAGCGCATGACTAGAAATCTAAATTTGCAACCAAAACAATGTTCATTAAAAATTACAGGTGTAGGTGATCAGCACATACAGGATTCTAAAGGTTGGGTCACAATAACATTTAGGCCCACACACCGTGACACGCCATCTATTACTACTACCGCTCATATTCTCAAAGATGTTACAGGTTATTTACCTTTGCAAAAAATACCAGATGTTGTACAAGACTCAGCTCATCAGCTCATTCCATTGGCGGATCAAGCTTATCATACTCCTGCGCCCATTGATCTCATTTTAGGCTCAGACGTATTGGGTCACGTTTTGGATGGTACTAAGATTGCTTTGGGCCCGGGGAAGCCCATAGCCTTCGGCACGATTTTTGATTTTGCACTCATAGGACTCGTTGAGCACTCATGCGATTCACCTGTAGCTCAAGTTGGCTCTGCTCATGTTGCTCATACTCATTATACTCAGTCGGCTCACTCTGCACATTCTGCTCATTCTACTCATGATATTTGCAAAAGCCTGGAAAGATTCTGGGAGTCGGAAGAACCCCAGCCTCGTTCTGCTCATTCAAACCCGCTACACGAGCAATGTGAACACATATTCAGCTCAACCACCAATCGTGACGATTCAGGCCGTTACATGGTGACTCTTCCCTTCTTATCAGATGCACCGTATTAGGTAGTACTCATGCTATTGCTCTACGTAGATTTCTCAATTTAGAAAAACGGTTGCAATCCGATCACACACTGCGACAAAAATATATAGAATTCATGAACGAATACATAAACTTAGGACACATGACACCGTGTCATCCGTCTACATTTACTCATAAACCTCATTATTATATTCCTCATCATGGCGTGTTCAAATCAGGTACTGACAAACTCCGCACAGTATTTGATGGCAGTTGTAAGTCATCCAATGGAGTCAGTTTAAACGATTGCCTGCACACAGGTCCAGCACTTCAACGAGACATTGTAGATATTATTATATCATTCCGCGCACATCGTATAGTATTCAGCACTGACATAAAAATGATGTTTAGAAATATTCTCTTAAGACCAGACCAAAGACACTATCAGCTCATACTCTGGCGATCGTCTCCAGATCGACCTCTGCTCACATATGCACTCAACACTGTTACATACGGATTGCGCTCAAGTCCATATCATGCTATCCGCACATTATTACAATTAGCTGAAGATGAAGGTCATCGCTATCCTCAGGCTGCCGAAATTTTGCGTAAATTTGTTTTCGTGGATGATGTACTTTGCGGCCATGACACCATAGAAGAAGCATCAGCACTCCAAACTCAGCTCATTGATTTGTTATCACTCGGTGGATTTAAACTTAGTAAATGGACATCAAACACACCTCAGCTCTTGCAAAGATTTCCAGACGATCAATGCGAAATGCCTAAAGACTTTGACATCAGCGCAGAGTCTCCATCAATTAAGGTTTTGGGTATTAGATGGATTCCCCGGTCTGATAAATTTACATATCACATCTCATTACCACCAGTTACCCACATTACAAAACGTTCAATTCTTAGCACAGTAGCTTCTCTCTATGACCCAAACGGTTGGGTTACACCCGTCATATTCCGCGCAAAAATACTTCTTCAAAGGTTATGGTTAACTAAATTGGACTGGGACGATCCCACTCCAAATAATATTACAGAGGATTGGCAGCGCATCTATCATGATCTTCCACACATCTCAGATATACATTTTCCCAGACATATCGCTCCACACAAATTCAAATCAACATACTCACTTCACGGCTTCGCAGATGCTTCGGAAAGCGGTTTTGCTGCAGTGATATACAAGAATCAGCTCACAACGGATTTGTTAACGTTCACCTCATAATTGCTAAATCTAAAGTCGCACCGATTAAAAATAAACTCACAATCCCCAAATTAGAGTTGTCTGCTGCAATTCTATTATCTCAGCTCATGTTGCGTGTCTCCCAACAATTGTCTGCTCATCTCACAATTACACATCACGTTTGTTGGTCAGATAGTACCATAGTGCTTGCATGGATAAAAACTCCGCCCCATCGTTTACAAACATTTGAATCAAATAGAGTAACAAAAATTAACTCAAATTCACTCACACTTAAGTGGCGTCATGTACCTTCCAAATTAAATCCTGCTGACTGTGCAAGCAGAGGATTATCAGCTCAAGCTCTCTCCGCTCATGATTTATGGTGGTCTCCTCCTTGGCTCAAATTGCCAGAGGATACCTGGCCCAAGATGCCTTCAGCTCATACTCGACAAGACTTGCCAGGGCTCAAACCAAAATACGTACAATGCAATTTCTCGATACCCGGTGTCGATAGTGATCTGCTCACTCGCTTCAGCTCTTTAGAAAAACTAACTGGTGTCACTGCCTACATGAGGCGATTCATTCGTAACTGTAAACTAAATTCAAACTCGCGACAACTAGGCCCTCTAACTGTAAGTGAACGTAGAGAAGCATTACTCTTCTGGATCCGCTCTGTACAGCAGAATGCATTCGCAGAAGATATTCACCGCCTGCAAACCGATAGAATCTGCACAGTACGACTACAACGTCTGTCGCCTTTTACGCAGGACGGTCTCCTCAGAGTAGGAGGTAGACTCACTCGTTCGGAACTCACATACGATGCTCAACACCCATACATTTTACCTAGTTCTAGTCCGCTCGTAGACCTCATAATAGATGACTATCATCGCATACACTGCCACCCTGGCACGGACACGCTACATGCTATTTTACGTCAGCAATTTTGGATATTATCTGCCCGCCGCATTATAAGGCACAGAACGTTTAAATGCATAAGATGTTTCCGTTGCCGCGCTCAGCCCGAAGTACCTATCATGGCTGACCTGCCAGCTGATAGAGTCATACCTCAGCCCGTATTTAGTCACGTATCAACAGATTTCGCCGGACCGTTTCTGCTCAAATCAAGTCAATTACGTAATGCTAAGTTAATTAAGGAATATTTTTGCATATTTGTTTGAATCACTACAAAGGCGGTTCACTTAGAACCAGTCTCATCGCTCACTGCCGAAGCGTTTATTGCAACATTACAAAGGTTCTGCTCACGTCGCGGACTTCCGGTATTGATACGTTCGGATTGTGGCACAAATTATGTAGGAGCTAGGAATCATCTACTAGAGGTACAACAATTTCTCAATGACAATAACGACGCCATTTCTCATAAACTCTCAACTCAAAATATAACTTGGTTACTCAATCCGCCTAAAGCCCCATGGATGGGAGGTATCCATGAGATTAATGTTAAATCCACAAAGCAACTTCTATACCGTGTTATCGGTGAGCAACACCTCACTTTCGAGGAATTCTTAACTCTGCTCACTAGAATCGAAGCTGTGTTAAACTCTCGGCCCATCAGTCCACTTTCGTCCGATCCCACGGACTATCAGCCCCTTACTGCTGGCCACTTTCTCATTGGCCGTCCGCTCACAGCTCTCCCCGAGCTGACTCTAGATGAAAGAGTAATATCTCCGCTCAAACGCTTTCAGCTCATTCAATCACTCTCTCAGCGCTTTTGGAACCTTTGGACCAAGTCCTACCTCCATACCCTTCAAATCCGCTCCAAATGGCTTTCCTCTTCCTCTCCACCCAAAATTGGAGAACTGGTTCTGCTCAAGGAGGACAATTTGCCTCCTCTACAATGGAAGATGGGAAGAATCTCACGTCTGCTACCTGGGAAGGATGGAGTCATCAGAGTTGTGGACTTGGACACGACTCAAGGCCAGCTGCGGAGGCCTGTCGGCAAGATAGCCCGGCTCCCACTTGATTCTGCTCAGGATGGGGCTCAGCTCGCCGCCTGTGCGGGCCCCCCAGGATGTTCGCGCCAACACTAGCGCGACGTTTAGAATAAACACAAAGGACATCACTACGTGATGTATGGCCGACCGAAAGGGGCGCTGTCAGAGAGTGACGAACACTTGCATTTAGATCCCCTTCCGCGCCGGATGCATTTTCAGCTCATCCCGAAACCTAGTGAACGCGAACGCGTGTGCGCATATTTATTTGTGCTCGTTAATATAATACCAAATTCGCCGGCGAACCGCGATAAATCTATCGATAATCCGCTCAACAGCTGTGTAGTGTAGTGAGAAGAAACCTCCGCCCAGATACAGAACCACCAGCTCAACAATAAGGTCAGTCCCAGATTTCTCCAGCCCTCACATTAACCTATATACCTACTTCCCTCAGCTCATAGTCGCATGTGTAAGTTCCTAGCTTACACAAACCCTCTTTCTTATGTCATTGCCATATCGGTCCGATATCGGATATCGGATCGGATAATAGAAAATCGCTCTTAGAGTATCGATCTTGTTCCAAAGTAGCGCCATCTATTATCGAGTAAATGGGAATCTCTCCGACATTTAAAAAAAAATGTGCCATTGTTGTTGACAATGTTACCTTTTTATAAACGATTAACCTTAATTATTCCACATTGTTTGTCATAACACTTTCTACGTTAACATTTGACCGACTTTAATTACGTGATGCGCTTACATAAAATTACGATGTTATCATGACATTTACTTGGGCCACTGAACCTCGTTCAAGCGGCAAAGTTTGGATTAGTTTTTTGTTGTTTTTTTACTTTCTGTCCTGTTCTTTAATTTATGACATTATTTTCAGTTGAAAATAATTTTAGGATTATCTGGCCTCCGCGTTCAGGCAAATTAGATAGTTTTGTGTAATAACTCAGGGATGACCGGCCTTTGTCAGGCTTTTTTATGTTTTTGTGTGTTGGTTTCCACTTCACCTGTCTCACTTTGTATTGCTTGTCTTTCTTTGATATCTTATTATCCGCTTAAACTATATCTGGTTCTTCAGAATGTTCGGCGATATCTAATTATCCGCTTAAACTATAGCTGGTTCTTCAGAATGTTCGGCGATATCTAATTATCCGCTTAAACTATAGCTGGTTCTTAACAATGTTCGGCTTTGGCCCTGTTAGCGCTATATTATGTCAATCTAGAATTCCTTTACATAATAAGCCCTTTTACATAATCTAGAATTATGTAAAAGGGCTTGATGTAATGTTACTTAATGTAGGTTATACAATGAAATGTATTTGTATTCTAGTCTGTTCCTTACGTATACCTAAGTTTCATACATTAAAGTGTATACCTAATATCTGTAAACACAGACAAAACAGTAGCTTCTCTAAGGGTCAGCTCACACTGAAACACGACATGACGCGGCGCTGCATTTTTAAGACAGCAATTTAAAATTGAACTTACTTACTATACACTATATTTACATACACTATAATTGTTTTATTTATTTATTTTTGTTTCGATTTTGTTTTACAAAGTAGGTTTGCTTTTTACGGTGGCTTTAACACTTTTTTTTTGCACAAGTTATAGGCAAGTTAAATTATTATTTACTATTTTATAATTGAATTTTAAAATTTAAATTTTTATGGATTTGAGGTTAAGATTAATTTAAGATGTTTTAATCACTTTCTAGCTTTTCTAATTTTCTGTGTATAAGTGAAAACTTGTTATTAGCTTTTTTTATTTCTTAGTTAAATTATTAATTTTGTCGTTTTCGGAATAAAATAAAATACAAATAAATAAAATACAAGAAGATACACGTTTCGTTGCAAGAGCATCGCCGTGCTATGCATCCCGGTGTAGCTCGAAATTCGAACTCTTGCAATGAAACGTGTAGTGAATAAAGTTCATTTTTGCATCGCCATCTTTAAAATGCAACGCCGCGTCACATCTCGGCGTGAAGTGACGCCAAAGGTTTAATAACCAACATTACAAAACATTCCCGTGCTACAATAGAAACAGGAGAAAAGTTCTATTTCGCAGGGTTCTCCTCAGGGGTAACTAGTGACTACAGGGATAGGGCGAAGCATAAATGGGAACACAATGACAGATATGATCACACCGTTCCCACAACCTACGAGGTAGCGTGCATGTCGTGTTCCGTGTTACTATCAGTTCCGGACGATCAGCTGCGGAACACATTGCACCAATTTGATAACGAGGTTATGAGTACAAAAAAGTTTTGAATAATTCTTCAACAAGGCTCTCCTTGAAATTAAAACTATTTTATATCTGGTTCTTATATCAGACTAGCTTTTGCGCTCGACTTCTCCTCCTCCTCAGTGTATCCCGTATGTATTTCGAAAAACCCTTTTTTTAACGGATTTCTACATCATATATATATAGGACGTCGAAATCAGTTAAAGATAGTTGATTATCTATCTGCGTGGCAAAAGTTGTTAATATTTCACTATACAAAATTTGGACTCCATTTCACCCCTTTAACGTATTTCAAAAAAGTACAAAATATGTAATTTTTTTATTTTCTCGGATATTAAATTTCATGGAAATTGAGACAGATTTTAAATATTTTTCGAACAAACATTCAACCATTATTTTACACCCTCAGAGGGTCAATTGTAATAAACTCTGAAACATTTATTTAATTAAATGTATTTTAAAGCATGAATCTCGATTTTCATCGAAATCAGTGCTGATTTTCCATACAAACTTTTATCCCCTATTTCCCTTCCCCTTTAAAGGTAGAATTTTTCAAAATTCTTTCTTAGGCGCACACTAAGAAATATCTACGTTATGAATTAACACAACTGTCAAATTACACGTTTCTGCTAAGTATTAGCCGTAACCGGCTGTGCGAGCGTCTTAACGTCAGTCAGTCAGTGGGAAAAGAAAAAATCTGGTGGTCGATTTACATGTCTCTAAATCGTAAATTCTGTGCCATGTTACAAAATTCCTTAGCAAATAGCAAGTAGGTAATTCAACTGCGCAGTTTCAGTGTAAACCATAATACCCATAGTGACAATTTCTTATTAAAACATTTATTATCAAAGAGTCTATTATTACGCATCTTTGACGGATATGCTCAATTTCCTACTGACTTTTCGTCGCATACCCGACTGAGCCGCTGATATACATTACATCGGAAATGAATTGATTAGCCAACAACACGCGACCAGACGTGTTGAGAATTAGCGAACATATTGGTAGAGTCACGCAAAACGCTAACATGAACCTAATACTGCGCGTATTATTAATAATAGACATTGACAGATTTAACATTATCGTGATAATATGGTCGTAAGAAGAACACGAAAATGTTTTACAGGAAGCTTTTCTCAATATATTTTTTTTTAATTAAATTACCCCATCACTAGATTACTACTACACTACATCCATAAATAATATATTATATTTAAAAGCATTAACGAATCTAATAGGGATGTTGCCTAGTGTGGAATATCACCTTGTTAGAAATTAACTTTTAAAATTGTTGATTAAAGATACATAAATCTAAAGGAAATAGATATTTAGATTAATGCGCGCGATAAAAAATTATTAGAAAATAAAAAATATTGCCCATCTCTTTCTCGCAAAATGATTTGTTACGTCACAAGTTGCTACCGCCATACATTTTGTAATTACAAATGTATGGTGGGTGGAACTCGTGACGTCATTTGCCGATATATCGCTCTCTTTCATATTGTAAATTTAAATTGTTTGTATCTTCGTTATTTTTTAAGATATACGAAAATTGGTTCTAGATTGTTTTATTAACGTTTTGTCTAACATCGAATAGACGAAAAATTTTTAAGCAATATGCAAGCAAATAATTATACCTAATATGTATTAAGAAGTTCATCAACTATAAGTGTAGGCGCACACTAGGCGACACGCGACAGCGACAGCTCGGCGACTAGACGCGACGACAGGCTACGGCCGACAATTTTCATATATTTTGTTCGAAGCTCCGCACACTTGGCGTCAGGGTCGCGGAGTCGCGACGACAAGCTAGGGGAGACGCGCGCGCTCGCTACTAGTCGCTGCGTCTGGTAGCGCTGTGCACGCGCACACACGACGACAGTCGCGCGACAGACTGCCCACGTTCTTGGCGAGAGGTTAGTATTGGGTGGACCCAATAACGGCGATGGATTCGTCGTACTCTGCGCCTTCGCATTCGCAAGATAAGAACCAAGGCAAGTGCAACTAGAAGCTCCATTTTCACTCATAAGATGAACGACACGGCCGTCTCTCTTGAATACTCTACTACTAATGATGGCTTTCGGCACGGCGTCTGTCTCAACGACTAGTCGCCGGCGACTAGTCGTTGAGACAGACAAGCGACAGCCCGGCGACTAGACGCGACGACACAGCCTGTCGTCTGACAATTTCATATATTTTGTTCAAAGCTTCCCACACTTGGTGAAAGAGTCGCGACGACAAGCTAGATTGACGCAGCGCAATTACTGTCGTCGTGTGTGCGCGTGCATAGCGCCACAAGACGCGGCAAATAGACGCGATTAGACGCGATTAGAAGCGATTAGACGCCCAGTTTGCGATGGCTCTAAGTTTCTATTTAACCCCAGATGGGCCAACAAGACGTCACGCTCAACAGTAAGTTATTATTTTAAAACAAAAAAATTCAATTTCAGATTGTGGGGTCCCACTACGAAGGCACACGAGACAACCTCGTGAGCGGTCGGCGGGGCAGCTGAGGATCATAAAGGGAAGGGAGTCCAAAAGAGGAGCTTGGCCGTGGCAGGTAACTGTTTCACTTAACTTATTTACTTCTCCGTTTTCAAAAATCTTCAGTAATTTTAACATATGATTTATTCTGTTGCTAGATTTCCACGACGATCCTTAAATAAAATAAGGTAAATTATTAAGTTAAGTTGTCATATCTTAAGTTTCGAAATTCTATATTATGATCAATTAGATTATTATGGAAGAATCATCTGTTGTGGATATAAGGCTAAGGGCTTTTAATTTCGATAGTTCTTAACTACCAAACGCGACTTCTTCTTCATCACCCACTCCTCGTGTTGCAGGTGTCCCTGCAGCTGCTGCACCCGAGCTACGGGTTGATTGGACACTGGTGCGGCGGCGTGCTCATCCATCCACAGTGGCTGCTCACCACCGCGCACTGCGTACATAAGTACTACAATCTCTGGCTTATAGGGAATAATTTGTCACCAGATCTTTTTTTTTGTAGTATAAAGGACACTTCAATTAGAATGAAGTTAAGAATAAATACTTAAGAGGAAAAAATGAGTTGACATACAAATTTTTCTTACGATATGAAAACACCGAAAGAAAAATATTTTTACACACGAAACACTTTTTCTACGCAAACTCTTCAGCAAATACATTAATAAAAAAAAAAAAAATCTTAGCCCAAGCGTGCACTGGCGCGGGCGGCCAGATTGCGGCGGCCACCAAAATGTATGCATTGTATCGTCAGTGCGCGCACTTGGGCGGACGGCCGCTTCCGCCCAAGTGCGTTTATACATGTATGCAACATTTCGGTGGCCGCCAGTGCTCGCTTAGGATTAATGTTGAATTTTACAACTTCTTAGGCCTATTAGTTCAAAAGCTATTTTATTCAAAAGTTAAATTATTGATATTTGATAAATTGAATATTTAATTTCAGTGAGCTGTTCAATTTACCAGTGCCAGAGCTATGGACTGCTGTGTTAGGAGAGTGGGATAGAGCTGAGCAGAGAGGCGCGTATGTGCCTATTCAGAAGATTATACTGCATCATCGCTTTCACAACTATCAGCATGATATAGGTTAGATTGACGTTATGCACATTGTAACTTTGTACACAATAATAATGTAATCATATTCTACCAGTTATGACTGTAGCCTGGAAGAATAATGCATTAAATTTTAAAGTGTTGTTTTATATTTTACAGCCCTCATGAAAATGATACGAGCAGCTGATGTAAGTCCAGGCAGTAAAATACGAGCGATTTGTCTTCCACCGGACGAAACATTTATCGCTGATCCAACAGAAAGATATTCCATAAGACCAGAAGTAGAAAGAATCAAGAAACCAAAACCCAAACCAAATCCAGCTACTGCTTCAAAATACTTGGAAAAACTTAACAATCTTACGAAAAGTATTTTCCCAGATATATTGAATAAGAAGCATAAAAATACTAGATATAATGTAAGAATATCAGACGACTCTAGTAAAGAAATAGAGAAGAATGAAGCAAAACTAAGATTAAACGATGAAAGCAGAGGCGACAAAACGTATGATAGTGCTACTTTAGATAGTGTTGTTAAACTGATAAAAACGAAAGGTAATTCTAATGAGAGAAGTGATAAGAAACTGATGTTCGGAGAAGAAATAGATCCGTTTATAGATAATAATGGGCTTGACTATAGAGACGAATGTTATACAACAGGCTGGGGGAGGGAACAAACTAATGGGAATCTTACTGATGTTTTGTTGGAAGCCGAAGTTCCTATCCTACCATTGCAGTTATGCAGAGAGAAATACTCTTTGAGCTTGCCATTAAATGATGGCCATTTGTGTGCTGGAAGCACAGATGGAAGTACAGGAGCCTGTGTGGTAAGTATTGTATTTAGTCTAATAAGAACCTCCATTATTGGGACATATTTCGAATTTAAAGGATTAACTTGTTCATTTTTGGTATTTATTATTTCACAATCAAAATGAGTTAAAATTATTAATAATTAATTAATTTTAATTTAGCACGTTATTGAAAATTCATCACAAATCCTTATTTGTAAAAATGTTTCTACATTAATACAAAAATGGTACTCCAAATGTACTCCAAAATGCATGCATGCATTTCTAGACATTGTCGTTCATGTTATGATTGTAGTAATTAAGCTGTCTTGCTACATCGTGTTTGGAGAGAATATATCACTTTCCCTGGATAAAACCTAGAAACGAAATGTTTCAGGGTGACAGCGGTGGACCCTTGCAGTGCCGTGTCGGTGGTCGCTGGGAGCTGCGCGGTCTCACATCGTTCGGCTCGGGCTGCGCGCGCCGCGGCGTGCCTGACGTCTACACCAACGTCGCGCACTATGTACCCTGGATTCAGACGCATTTCATCACCAGCTGATAAACGAGCAAATGGAAAACCTGACGATGAAACCATGAACTTGTAAATAATCATCTGATTCTCCCTAAGCTTGTCATCATTGCCAAATAGGGCTAGTATTTAAATAGTTTAGAAATTGACGTAGTGATCAGTAGTTTCATGATTTGCTCTGGATTCAGATTTCAGAGATTAGACGCACTTAATCAACAAATAATTTATTACTAGTATTTACCTTTTAACTTTTATCTACACATAGCTGACATAGTTGGTGATATTACAATAGATATTTTTGATTTGATGATGTTGATCTGATCATCATAATTCTGGCAATCTCGAACGTTTTTATTACAGTTTCAATTAATGTTTGATACATATAAGGTAATGTGTTTGTAAGGGGCCAGTGCGTAACATAAAGTACAGGTATGAAGTTACCAAATAATGTATTAATTTAAAAATTAAGTTGGTAGGTATTACCTACTGCTGGACTGTACCTATAAAATAGTGGCGGCTTAGGGCCTGTTTCTCAATTGCCTAGTAAGCGTCGAATTTCGTTTTCGGAAGTTTTGTCGCTGCTTACTTAATATCGAGCGACAGACACGAAATATGCAAATAAGCTATCTACCAATATCAGACCCTTGGGCCCACTTGCGCAGATCTGGGTTAATGTTAACCCTGGGTTAAAATATCGTGCCTTCTCTTTCATAAATACTAAGAACGAGAGAGATAACATGATATTTAACCCAGTGTTAACTTTAACCCAGATCTGCGCCTGGGTCTTAGTGAAGTAATTGTTAGCACGATTATTATAAATAATTATTGTAACAGGAAAGTATAATATTAAGTTAAGTGTCATAAGTACTATTATTTATATTTTGTACATAATTAATTATTTATACTTATTCTTATGTAGTGAACAAACTGAATTTAACATTACTACATTTTAATATTTTAAGATGATCTGGCTGAAGCTTAAATTTAAATTCATATTTCGGACTAAGAGAACAAAATCTTAGATATTCATTTAAGCTATCCTAAGTATTATAGGTATATAATATATGTATATAGGTATTATGGTAATAAGTAAATATTTTTGCATGGATGCATAAGTTAGGTACATAATCCCTATGTATCGCGGCGAACTATAAAGTATTGTACACCACTGTTATGATGATTTATTTATGTTAAAGTTAATAGTAACGATAAGCAATTACCATATTTTGTAAACATTATGTCTAGTCTGTACCTACTCTGTATGCCTTCTTACTGTCTTTAAATTTTTATCTCCCGTATTGATTGAATATATTGGCTAAAAGATGTGAAGACTGTATAGATTTCATTAGAGTGTAATAATGCTTACAGAGATTTATATAAAACAAAATATTTATATTATATCCATTTTATTTACAACATTTCCACTTTATCCTACTTACAAAATATTTTTATGTGAGCAACAATTTTTTACTTCATTATTATTAGAAAACCAACAACTTATAAAAAAGAGGAAGACAACCTTTTACTCCACTTTAATTTAAAGCTCAATTAAAATTTTTTTGATAATTTTTCTGCAGTTAGGGGGCAGACCCAACTCACACAAAGCGTAAGTGGTATCAAAAACGGTCAATAAGAATTTTTGATTATTTTTCTGTCACCAGGGGGCGCTTGGTAGCCCGACGGTCCTTGTCGTGTCAAAAAGCTGTCAGATGTTACGAATTTAAAAACCTTCATTGGTAAACTTGAAACTTATAATATTGGCTCACAAGACACACAAGAGTTAAAAGTAAATTTGTTTCATCACTTCACTCAATTTAGTTTTTAACTTCATATTTCTCTATTATTTGTAAGGCAATGTCTTTTAAACGTTCTTGGTTATCCTCAATATATTTAATAGCAAATAGTAAGGCACGATACAATTTAAAAAATATATGAGCATATATATTTTTTACCAATATGATGTCATCGACATGTGTACTTCTACAATAATTACCCACTAAATATGATTATAACATTTAATTATTCACGTTTAAAGCAAAGAAAGAATATTTTATCACATATTTTTTTATGTAAACTCTAACATCTATTTCGATAATTAAGATTTAAACCTTACAGTCTATCTCCCTATTATCCGCTACTATTTACAAAAACTTACTATTTTAAGCAATCCTTGCAAAATGTGCAATTTGTGCAATAAAAATTTCACATCATAATATCTTAAATTCTAATTAACAACAGTCTCATTTCCTTGGTTTCAATCCCTTGTACTAGAATTATCTATAACATGTAGTAAAAGCGCTATTTCCTTCATCTCTTCTCCGTTTTGGCTTTCTGTGGAATCCAGACTTAGAGCACTTCGCCTCTTTGCCGACGTTGGTTCGACGTTCGTTAATACCAAGTGGTTGTCGGTTCGCAAGTAGTCGTAGAAGCCTCGGAAACCGAAGTATGTGCCGACTATGACGAGAGTTGTGATGATCATGATTAGTACTGGTGGTCCGACGACCAGTACCAGGTACATCTGCATGTAAATGTACATGGGGGGCTCATCGCAATACTGAAAGGGAGAAATTAATGCATGGTTATTTTGACAAAAATACAAAACCATATTCGTAATATACCGTACTCGTCAGTTTTTTTAAACTAAATGTTGGTCATGTCGCCCGTGACTAGGTAAAGGCTAGTGCGTACTGAAACCGAACATTTTACCGAGATAAAAAATATTTCAACAGTATCGGTCCAGTAGTTTCAAAGATATTCAATGTAAACAAACAAACATATCTTTCCTCCTTAATCCTTTAAGATAATAGGTCTTTACCTATGAAATTGCCGTTCTGCAGTACTGGTCATTTCAAATCAAAATAATTGTTGTTTGGCTAAGAATTCTAATTTCCAATTAATTTTATTTTAAAAACATGGAATTCTTTTACCAAAAGTAGTCATTTGTTTAAATGATTAGTGTTACATTTTCATCGCATTTCAATCTTTTTCGTCATCATCGATACGTTAAAAATTCGAGTAATTATGGAATATGAGTACCGCCGTGGCAGCAACGCGGCACAAGCGGCAAGCAACATCAACGACGTTTACGGAGCTAGCACTACAAACCAACGCACCACCTGTTATTGGTTTGCTCGCTTCCGTTCTGGAAATTTCGACCTGAAAAATGAACCTCGCGGTCGTCCGAAGACTTTGGTCGACAATGACGAATTAAAGGCGATTGTGGAAGCTGATGATACACCTACGGCTGAAATAGCAGCAGCTTTCGACGTTCGCGTCAAAACAATATTGGTCCATTGGCGTCAAATTGGCAAGGTAAAAAGCTTGACAAATGGGTGCCCCACGAACTCAATGATCGCCAGCGCGAAGTACGCGTCGAGACGTGCCTTGCACTGCTCAACAGACACACAAATGAAGGAATTTTGAACCGCATTGTTACCAGCGATGAAAAATAGATTCTGTTTGATAACCGCAAGCGATCAGCAAGTTGGTTGGATCCTGGTTCAGCACCTAAACAATGCCCTAAACGAAAACTTACCCCTAGAAAAGTGATGGCCACTGTTTGGTGGTCTAGCGCCGGTGTGATTCATCACAGCTTCTTACCAAACGGGGTGAGCATTACTGCAGATGTGTACTGTGAAAAACTGAACACAATGATGGAGAAGCGGGCACATCTCCAACCAGCATTGGTCAATCGCTCGTCTCCGCTGCTCCTGCACGACAACGCGCGACCTCATACTGCACAGCAGACGGTCTCCAAGTTGCAAGAACTGGGGTTGGAAGCTCTCCGTCATCCGCCCTACTCACCAGGCCTTGCGCCTACAGACTACTACTTTTTCCAGAATTTGGATAACTTCTTCTAACTGGAAAAAAATTCAATACCCGAGAGGCAGTACAAAATGCCTTTGAAGAATTTGTTGCCTCCCATCTAGCTGATTTCTTTAAGAAGGGCATCAATAAACTGCCACTGCGTTGGCAAAGATGCATTGATTGCATGGGTGATTACTTCGATTAATACAAATAAAAAATACATGAAAAAAAATCGTTTAATTTTTTTCATACAAAACGGCAATTTCATAGGTAAAGACCTAATATATGTTAGTAGCGATGTATAATTAGCAATCACTGAACAATTAGGTTGCGCGCGATAAAGCCATAGGCACCGAAGAAAATTCTTCAGAAAACAAATCGTATTTTCATTGATAGACAAAAAAAAAAAATAGCACTTAACTAGTATTACAACTAGTGATTTTTTTCTTGAATGTGAAAGGCAGATTGACTAAAGTAAGGCCAACCAGACGAGATAAAGAATGTAAACAAATTTTCAGGGGTTCAAAACATTTTTATTTTAATAAATTATTATAAAGTTCGAATTTTAATCGCTGTTGTCTGTACTAGACAAAGATGATTCGTCGGAAGAGTCCGAGTCAACTGTGTTAATGATAAAACTATCTATTGTATTATCAATCATGTTGTCGATATTGCTATAAAAATTGTCCTCGATTTTTATTACATGATCCACACAATTTCGCCATTTATCAGCAGATACACGTTGGATCCCCTCTTGTAGCAGTTTTTCACATCTTCAAATTTAAATGTAGTATTATTGCGAGATACGTGTCCCTTTATGTCAGCCCATACGAGTTCGCAATCCAAACAGGAATGAACTTGCTCACAATTGTTTGGCGGACCAAATGTTGACAACTGCGGCACTGGCCGCTTTCCTGTACCACGAAACACGCTACGACATCTGTCGTCGACCAACTGACGTCATTATTGCATACGAGTGATAAGGACAGATATAATATTAACTCACTTTCATAATGCAACTCAGTAGCGGTCCGTTTATTTACGTTTTTTATCTCGTCTCGTTGGCCCTACTTTACGTCAATGTGTGACATAATTCTATGATACACATGTCAGTGTGAGCTATTAAATGTGTTAATAAAACATGTCATACTCCTCCGTGTGCATAATTTTCGTAAAAAGTTTTTGCTTCACGTATGAATATTAAATATTAGGTTACTCATTTACCAATTCGAGTCTAATATATGGTAGGACGACGTCCTTCAGCGCGTTGGCGATGGGGTTGCCCGCAGCGGTCCGCACCGCGGCGTTGATTTGGAACCTCATCACGGCTCTCAGAGGTACACCTATCGTCTGTAAAAACAATAAATAATTGCGTCTGGCCTATCAATATACCTACTTTCTTCACTTGGCTGGTATTGTTAGCGAATTTTTTTATTAAAATATTTACTTATATCAAACAATCAATCGATCAATACGTTTTTTTAGACGACCAACTGGATAGATTCTTCATCGGATGTTGAAAATAAGGTTTATAGTATATTTTCAACCTTTTTGTACAATTTACACTATCCTTAAGCTCTAATCATTGTATGTTAATTACGATTGTATCTAAGTATCATACCGGTTCAAAGAAAAAGTTGGCTAAAGGTTTAGTAAGATCTGGTGTCATGCCCTCGAACTTGGCCTTCTGTGCTGGATCCACGTCCTGGAAATGTGGCTTCGAGAGGGCTATAGGGAAACCTGAAAACACAAACAAGGCTACTTAGTTGACAGATTTTTTAATTGCACAAATGAATAGTACGTTCTCCTTATTTTTACTATATTAAAAATCAATATTTTCAAAAAGATTTCTTATACAGAATTTCGCAAGTCTCGTGAAATCGCCCCATACAAAAGTCTGACGTCACGGGTTCCTGCAGTTGTATGAAATACTAGCTATTGCGCGCGGCTCCGCCCGCTTAAATACAGTATCTATCTAAAACTTAAACTTCTATCATACCAAATTTCATCTAAATCCGTTCATTAGTTTTTGCGTGAAAGAGTAACAAACATCCATACATCCATCCATCCTCACAAACTTTCACATTTGTAATAGTAGTAGGATATAGATCGCAAGAAAATAATTGCTAATATTTCCGAAATTATTGCGTTTTAGTTTATAATTTCTATAGTAAATATTTTTGTATTTTATGTAAGTAATATATAATATTTTGTTACATTTATTTTACAATATTTCAGAATATATAAATTAAACTTAATATTTTACATGATGTCAACTATCCCTATTACATTGACCAGTAAACGAAGACAGTTAAAAGGGGGGTAAATAGTCCATAAATTAATAGTATGAGTTTTTGAGGAGTTTTTAGTGAGATTTGGCTTTAACCCCTTCTGGGGACATCCGCAACTTCAGAGGTACTTGCACTTGTTGTTACAGGTGCATTGCTGGACCTTCATTTATTTATGGGTCTCCAGTACCCACTGCCTCGGCGAAGCACACAGCCAACGTTACTTCATGCAACTTGCCAGTTTTGTGCGACGCCGTGGATTGAATAGGACTTACCATAATAGCATCCACTGATGTCTATAAATCCATCTGGAAGACAGTTCTTGGTACACGGACACGCAAAGTCTGATATTCTGTTGAACGCCGTTTTCTGCATGTCAAACCTGGAGATAAGAAATTACAAATCCAAATTGTATTCAGGCTTAAGACAATCGAATGCTCATTGATGGATTCATGGATAAATGATTAGGGTTCATAAAGCAATCATCAGAGACAATACAAGAATGATTAGAAATACGTATGTCTTACCTATTCGATCTTGGGAGTTGTGTCAGCTTAAGAGAAACATTAGGGAACATGCATTTGTTTTAAATAAGCAAAATTCTTCTATTTTCCGAAAGGCAATATATATATGGACCGAAAAATGCAAAAAAAACACAGTAATCAGTTGCTAAATTAAAAAGTTACAGGATAACAAAGGATGCTATGATTGAAAAATGAAAATTACTTATGTTAATTGTAACATTTTTTGTTAAAACAATAATAAACATAAATGCAGTATTTAAGTTAATAAAATCAATTTTGTATTTATCTTCATACATTTTCAACTGCAGTGACATCACTCGTGCATCATTTTTGTATAGAACATTTTTAATGTTCTCCAACGATCTCACTTTTGTAATGACTGTATTTCGCCAACGGTTGGTTGTAGAGATGCCATTGCAAAGTCAATATTTCCTATCTTATTATGTTATTTTCGAAAAGCCAATAAAAAAACTACGCATGTTCCCATTGCCGTCTTGTTATTCAAGTTTTGTAATCAAGCTTATTCACTTCGAAAATATCTCTTACCGATACGCTCTCAGCCCCCAAAAGTCCACCTCCTCAACGAAGTCGAAGGGGAACACTCTGCATCCATAACTGCGGAAGATCTTGAGCGTCTGGTTGGTCGGTATGTTCGGAGTCAGCATCATGCCCTCGTACGTGTCTTGCACACGATTGCAGTTGTTGCTGAAAGATATGAGTAATAATAATGAAATTAATTTAGATATCAAAATATTATGGTGTTTTAATTAATTTGAAATTTGGGATAAGCATTTAAAGGCTAATAAAACTTGGAAAAAAAAACATAAATAAAAGTGTACAGAGTAGGTACACGTGGCAGAAGAGAAAATTTATTCATCATTCAAAATTCAAAACTATTCCGTATTAACATCGTACCAATGAGAGTACCGATGAGATACTCATCACAACATATCATCACTTCACCACAAAAAGAATTTTATAAAAATTAAAATTTGTACACCTAGCACCATCTGTGTATCGAGCCGTACTTTAAAAAGTTAATTTGTTATGTAAGAAACATAAGTAGCTTCCGACAGGTGGCGTTATATCGATAGAGTTACATCCAAAATCGTGTCGTGACGTGACGCAACCCTTAAATTTCACTCTCAATGCCGCTAAAGCAGTAAAGATATATCAGCATTGTTTTTGAAGTGAATGAAAAACAATGCTGTTATATCTCATTAGTCATTATTGTATATCAAGAACTCTACTGTATACTCTAATTAGCTGAACTATATTTTACTACTTCCATAAAAACACATAAGAAGTATTTAATCTTCAGTGCGCAGCAAGCACCTCAGTGATTAGTCAATATAATATGTGACAGGCTATTTTGTTACTCAAGGGCTTAAGTAGAGAAGTTGTCTTAACTCTTACTCCTTAGCACTTCAAAAAAATAAAGGACACCTGATACCTAAGTATCTATGGATATAGATATTCTGAGTGCCTGTGAAATCTAGAGTTTCAAAGGTGACATGTCAGGTGTCCTATGTTTTTTATAGTATTTCTGATATCTTACCTCGATTCCTCTGAGTACCCCTGCTGCACCAGCCCCAATTTCTTGTCCCACGTGTTGATCGCATACTTCCTGGACGCGTTCCTTAGCTCTATCTCCACTTCGTTGTGCTTGTCCGCGTAAAACTGAAACGCGAGAAATATACAGGTTGGTTTTTCCAGTCAGTGTTCAAACTTTCAGGAGTTTTATTTCATTCCTACTTGACAAAATACCAGCTATTTCCTACAAAAGGGCTACGGCATAGATAGCATTTTGTAGGAAACAGCTATTTTTTTTTTTTTTTCAAGTAAGAAAGTTGATACCATAGTAAAAGTTGCTTATATTCAAGAGTGTATTCACTCTTGAAAGTTTGGACACTGAATGAAAAAACACCATGTTTAAAATACCCACAAATAACACTGCTGTACCGAACAGACGTTGTTCTTTCTTTACTATGAACTGGAATAAATAAATAACTAGCTACATACCTCACCTACACCTACAAACTTCACAATATACTACCTAAATCTACTACCTACCACCTACACAAAACTAGAGTTATCGACCACAGAGGGGTTTTTGACATTGGTTTTATAAGTATATATTATAACTAGATGTTGGCCGCGACTTCATACGCGCAAAAAGAAATCCCCACGGGAACCGTACATTTTGCGGCGATAAAAAGAAGCCTATGTGTGTTACTTAATCTAGAGTCTAAACCACTACCATACCAAATTTAATTAAAATCCGTTTAGTAGTTATTGCGTGAAAGAGTAACAAATATCCACACATCCATTCTTACAAACACTTCGCCCGCGTAAATACAGTATCCGACGGGAACACTGTACTTTTTGGGGATAAAAATTAGCCTATGTGTTAATCCAGGGCATAAACTGGTAACAAATTAGAGGGGCTATGTCAATTAGAGGGGCTATGCCCCTGATGTTGGTATTCCGCCGTAAGGCCCTTTTCAGGGGCCCGGCGTCGTGCGAGAAGAGTCTCCTTCTCTCAAAAAACTGGTAACATATGGTAGTCCATACCAAAATTCATCAAAATCCGTTTACTAACAAACATCCCTCCATCCATACAACCATCCATCCTCACAAACTTTAACATTTATAATAGTATCTAGGTATATAAAATAATTTTATACTAAATATAAATAATAATAAAAAGTTGGAAATCAGGATGTACGCAAGGAAGGAGGTACGCCTTAATCTACGATTCGTCCGTCCCATTACCCACAAACCTTTATGTAATAAATAAAGTGAGGCCTCAATTATTTACAAATTGAGCGTAATAAAATATAACATCACAAACTGTCGACATTGCGTAGTTTACCTTGTTGCAAATCGGTTTATTGTTTTATCATACAAAATACAATGTAAACTAATTCGTGCCAAACATCATTATATGAACTATGAAGGTACGACACGTGTTACTTTTTTATTGTTACATTGGATCCGCAATTTACAATAATTAGTAAGTGTAATAATTGTAACCTATGCCCACGCTCAGATAAGCCTTTAAAAGCTATTACATAACATTTTTTTCTACAAAGTGTCTACAGCTGCTGTTAATTAGTAGTCTAAGTAAATTGCGTATTTCGCTTTCTTTGACTGCAAGTACAAAACTTTTGTTTTTCATTACCTTCTTTTTTTATAGTAGGAGAATAGTTATACTCAATGTATAAAGGCACTAAAGGTGTGGAAAATTCTACTCACCTTACAAACATTCTTATTTTTTGGATTCAGAATAACGCAAGGAACAAAACTTATAAAAGTCGTTTATCTCTAAACTTAGTATGAACAGAGATATAAAGGTTCAAAGTTTAAAGATTTTTATTTCCACGTTGATGATTTTTCATTTTTTATTTAAATTATGAAAACTACAACATAGAAATAAATAATCGGTATACATTTTATTTAATACTATTTAACTGTCGTTATTCTACTATAACATACGCTAGAATCATTTCAAAGGCTGTAGGAAAAGTTGGTACAATTTTTTTGTACCTTCGGCGCCCTGTACCTGAGAATAGGTGTAGAATGTAAAATTAAAGACGCCCACCGCGTACACTAGCGGGTGCATACGTTTATTGTACACACTCATACTGCAATATAATTTACAATTTATCAGTAAGAATATATGGGTAGTCTGGCGGGCCTGGGATCTCAGTCAATTAATACGCTTACACATGCGCCGCAGCTCCCGTGGTAAAATCCATACGAAATCCGGCGACGCCGCGAGAGCTGCAGCGCGTGTGTAAATGCACTTATGGAAAGGATTTTTACTAACCCGATCTACTATCCCCGTCTTGGCAAAATCAATCCAGTTCGGCAGGATCTTGTTAGCCAGGGTAACCAGCGGCTCCTGGTAGCCGAACATCAGCTCCTCCACCGTCATGTTCACCAGCAGCTTCGAGCCCATGCTCCGCATGGAGTAGTAGGCGCCCACGTTGGTGAAGTAGCCCATGTTGTCTGCGAGATACGTGGTGAAAGACTGTCAAAGTTACGCGCTGTTTTATATTGAGTGATATTATTGAAAAGAAATACTATATTCTAATATAGTCTGGTCGCGTTCAAAGACGGTGAAATGATATTGACTACGTTATATGACGTTTATATTATAGACGAGGCATGTTGAGGCCAAAACTGTCCCCACTTAAATGGCCCCACTTGTCGAGTTTTTTGGGGCCAATTTGATATTCGAGGTATGGTGAAATCAAAATGGCTGACATTTGTGATATGGTGAAAACCAAGATGGCATATCTTTTTCTTGTATGAATATTTGATCTGTCAAATGTACGTCATAGCCTATCTTTACTTTTGAATTCTTTGGTGAAATTTCAAAAAAATGTATCAAAAGTGACCAATGACGCATAAGCCGTGTTCACCAATTAGGTATAAGTAAGCCATTTTGACACAATATGTAGAGTGTAGGTACATAATAATAATTATGTACGCGTGATAAATTAACATTTACTGTCTTCTTAACGCGGTTGGACTATATAACTTTATGCTTAGTATTTTAGGTTCTAACTTCTAAGGGCTCACATTTTTTACTTGCAATCCAACTAAGTGAGGTGTAATATAGGTCTTATCATATAAGTGAGGTGTAATATAGGTCTTATCATATAAGTGAGGTGTAATATAGGTCTTATCATATAAGTGAGGTGTAATATAGGTCTTATCATATAAGTGAGGTGTAATATAGGTCTTATTATATAAGTGAGGTGTAATATAGGTCTTATCATATAAGTGAGGTGTAATATAGGTCTTCAAGTTTCTAGAAATTCCCTAGTCTTGTAATAACTATAGTTCTTATGATAATTATAGCCCGACTCGGTTAATTATATTAGGCTCCAATATAATTTACGGAGTTTCCAGGGATATACTAACTAATCTATTGACGGCTGATTCATTAAAATCAGATCAGTAGTTTAGGCGATGCGGTGGAACAAACATACATACATAGACTGCCAAAATCATTGCCCTTCGTTGTGGCGTCACCGTAGTCGGGTAAAAATATCGGTTGGTTCAACCAAGTAAAAAGAAAATTGAAAGAATCAATAAGGATGTTTTCGGTGGGTTTCAAGGGTGAAAAACAACAAACATGCAATCGCATATTACTAGGAACTAAAGTAAGGCCAACCAGACGAGATAAAGAATGTAAACAAATTTTCAGGGGTTCAAAACATTTTTATTTTAATAAATTATTATAAAGTTCGAATTTTAATCGCTGTCGTCTGTACTAGACAAAGATGATTCGTCGGAAGAGTCCGAGTCAGCTGTGTTTATGATAAAACTATCTATTGTATTATCAATCATGTTGTCAATATTGCTATAAAAATTGTCCTCGACTTTTATTACATGATCCACACAATTTCGCCATTTATCAGCAGATACACGTTGCATCCCTCTTGTAGCAGTTTTTTCACATCTTCAAATTTAAATGTAGTATTATTGCGAGCTACGTGTCCCTTTATGTCAGCCCATACGAGTTCAATGGGATTGAGCTCGCAACGATAAGGTGGCAGTCTTAGGACTTCCACCTTAAATTTTTTGGCGAGCTCTTCCACAGCGTATCTTTGGTAGTTCGCCTTTACGTCATTTACTTTCTTTAAAAGTTCTGCCTTTACGTCTTTTTCATCATAGCTTAGTTCTTTATTACGCAGCCATTCTTGAATACTTGCTTTTCTCCATGCTCTGGTGGGTGTTTTTTCTTGGCGTCTTGAGTGGTAAGGAGCATTGTCCAGTACCACTACGTTACTAAGTAAATACGGAGACGAAAAAATATGTATCACTTCAAACGCAATCCAAACAGGAATGAACTTGTTCACAAGTGTTTGGCGGACCAAATGTTGACAACTGCGGCACTGGCCGCTTTCCTGTACCACGAAACACGCTACGACAGCTGTCGTCGACCAACTGACGTCATTATTGCATACGAGTGATAAGGACAGATATAATATT
Organism: Phengaris alcon alcon; assembly: GCA_037179445.1. Lineage (NCBI taxonomy): Eukaryota > Metazoa > Arthropoda > Insecta > Lepidoptera > Lycaenidae > Phengaris > Phengaris alcon. The sequence goes on along the minus strand of JAYRCH010000437.1, from coordinate 859,055 downwards.
AACTCACTTTCATAATGCAACTCAGTAGCGGTCCGTTTATTTACGTTTTTTATCTCGTCTCGTTGGCCTTACTTTAGATAAATAAATTATTGACAATAATTTATTATTTTCCCTTTATTTTATTTAAACATAGTTACAATAATAATCATTATTTATATAAAAGGTGAAATTGCTATATTAATTATACATTATAGATATAATACACTGGATCGGCCTCGGAAAGGGCGATAACGATTGCCAAGTCGTCCAACCTTTGATTTAATCTTATTACTTGTAAGCTATTAACTTCGATTATTTTTACCCGACTACGGCGAAGTGATAAGAAAGGGTAGGGATTTTGGCAGTCTGTTTATGTATTTCATACATTTCAAAGCCTGTGGATTTCCGCCAGCGGACGGCTAGGTGCGTATGACGTCTATTAGAAATATATAGAATAATCAAAAGTGAAAAACTATAACCGGACTACACAAACTAATTAGCCTACGTTACCCGGGCAATCATAACGAATCTCATTCATTAAAATCGGATCAGTAGTTTAGGCGCTACGATGGTTTTCTTAACATACATAGATACATAGACTGCCAAAATCATTACCCTTCCTTTTGGCTTCGCCGTAGTCGGGTAAAAATCACTGATAGCTATTGTTGCATTTTTTTTTTATTGATTCACCAACATAACAACATTTGGTACAGTTTTACAAACAATTTTATATATAGATGTTAATTTAGTATAGATGAAATGTGAAGGTGAAATACGACATGCTTAGGCCGTTATATAGCCCGTTTGCGCCGACCCTATGGGTCTATTTCACGATCATCTGTTAAGTAGAGTTCACAAGTTTTCTCTCTTTCACTAGACACAAAGTAAGAAAGTGACAGAAATTATGAATAAGCTATCCCACACTTAACAGAAGATTGTGAAACAGGCCCATAACTTAACACCAAAAACAATATAATATCATAAACTTTAAACGAGCAATTCTTCTATATATGTAATTATTGTAAGAGAGTTATTTCGCTATTTGATTATCAAAGCGCGTGGCTCAGCTACGTATGCGGTAATTGTACAGTATACTTTTGCGTTGTTAGCAAATTGGTGTCTCGGGTTCAGGTCCTGAGTGCCAGATTTGTACAGTGCCACCTAGTTGTAAACGCGACAACTTGGTCAAATCACATACAAATTCCAAGCAAACGCCAAACACGCTCACGATCGAATGTGAAAAGAAAAACTGACACTTTTTTTAAGGGGCAATTGGCCCACCACACTTACCCACCACTGCAACTCCTGTGTAGCCAGGATCGACAGTGGTAACCAACCGCAAAAACCCTTTGATATGATCTCAGGGGTGCCCGGGGGACATGCTAAATCTGTCTTGGAACCCGCAACGTAATTAATCACAAGATTGTAGGAGGAGTAGGAAGTATTCCAGTTTCCCTCCCCAAGCAAAGCGGGAGACAGCAAAAATTGTGATGACAAAAAGTCAGAATTAAAGGGGAAGCACCGCGGGAATAACATGTTTTTTTTTATGACTACAAGACAGAATGTAATTAAAGAAAAACTGACACTTAGCACTCTGGTCAAACTAATATTTCTGTGATAATATTTTTAAGATACCTATCGCCGTCTGTTAATTTTTCGGTACTACTAGAATTTCGGGCTAAGCCTGGCCTCCCGGGTACTTCTACTTACAATGAGCACTAAGTTAGGCACATTGATGTTCACATCCTTGTAGTGGGCTACCGACTTCTCTCGAACGAACTCCAGGCGTAATTTGGGATTCATGGTCAGGGTTCCTCGCTCCGGATCCACCCTCATGTTCTCATCAGTCCGTATCTCCCTGAGGTACAAAAAGGAGAAAAATATTATCGAAGTCAGCAAGGAAGGCCAGATGGACGGATGGACGGAGAGACAGAGCGAAACTATTAGGTTTCCTTATATTTACTAAGGAAACCAAAAAATAAATGAAAATAAAAAGTTAATCAAAATTAATATACGGGGTATTAATTGGGGTTCAATATGAACTAAATAACTGTTCAAATAAAATAGGTTTGGTATTTACTGTTTTCTTAGAGAAAATTTGCAATGGAGAGAAGTCTATTAGAAAGAAAGAAATCAGAAAAACTGAGCAGTTATGTTATCAGAAAGAAAACAAAAGTTCTAAATATAACAAATAGTGTAGCATAGCTACATTTTTTAACGTATCGTTATAACTAATAACGATGCGTATAGCGTCATCTATTAGCAGTTGTCGATATTAATAATAGCAAATTTGTGCTAGACAACGCCATCTATTGGCAAATGCTTCTAACTAGAGCTTCATCTCTAATATATATTTATTGTGGCATTTGTATTACGCATTACCGCTAATTGACGGTTAAAAAAAAAACAACAAATGTCAGTAGGGGTATAAAAGGGTTGTCGCGACAGGACAACGCCCTTTTTCCCTGCCGAATTTTTGTTGTTCAACTTCTTCAAGATGTAGTCGTTTATAATAATTATAATATTTTAACCCCGTGTTCAGGGTGAGTAATTTGAAATATCTGTGTTGTGAATGTTTGCTAAATCACGCTTGTAATTAAAACACATTATTTTTTCCTGTGAATTAGCACCATTGTAGAATTTGTTGGCAAACCTTTTGATTGGCCACGTGCTCAATTTGTAGTTTCATTTTTCCGATCTTGCATTGTTAGATATTATCAGGATGTTTGTATCAAATTAATTGTCCTTAATATCATTTTATCTTTTTATCTTTTTTTGCTTATCCCTTATTTTGTGATGGACACACAGCCCATGGTTCGGATCGTTAGGGGCTAGAACCATGGCTGCTGTGGTCCACACTCTTCACACGCTATAGACGGATGACTATCTGGCCTGTGCCACGGACTGTCCGCTCCTAGGCGACCACGTTGTGACGAGTTCCTGACCCGAACACAGGACCCGAAAGCGCCACGTGTTGTCATACCTTACCGTTGACAGATCCAGCTAAGTGCCGTGTGGTTTAAAAGCCCCACCAATCTCTAAAGACACTAGAGGCTAAACCAGATACATACGGCCTTCTGCCCACGACCTCTTAATTTGAATAAATTTGTCACGTTGGTAACACATCTTTTATTTAATATTACCCGTAACAATAGAATCAGAATCAGAATCAGAAGGGAGACCACAAAAGCGATGGGATGACGAAATGGGATGTCCAGAAGCTACGCGCGTATCGTCTATCATATGTAGGGCGGCAGACACTTTATCTTGAAGCTCTACATAAGTAGGTTTACGCGCGTAATTCGCCTTTCTGGACAAAGTCTAAGAGTTGGCGATAGCGCGGCCGTGCTATAATACACAATTTTCTTCAAAACTAAAAACTAAATTGTATGTTAATATTCTAAACCCCACTTCTGGTATTTAACGCAGACTTTCAATTTACTTTCAAGGAATTATAAATGAATCGTCTTGATATCGTAAACTGTTTTTTTAGAGTTTGGACCAATCAAAACCCGTTTAACGTTCGAGACTGCATCGAAACTGTATTATTGTAAGATTTAATTCGTAGAATCGACCTACTGTTGTAATAAATAAATGTACTTAGTTCGAATAAAATCTTACAAAATTACACATTTTTTACACTTTGGTAATATATAAAAGCTTATAATATTACTAGCTGACCCGGCAAACGTTGTTTTGCCCTATATAATAAATAGAGTTGTAAGTATTTTCTAAGGCTTCATCAAATAAAAATGTTATCAATGAAATAAAAAAAAGGGGTTGAAAAATAGATTACGGCCGATTCTCATAACTAGCGAATATCCAAAAAAAAAATCATAAGATTCGATCAAGCCGTTTCAGAGGAGTGTGTCCACTAACATCATGACACGAGAATTTTATATACCTACCCCCTTACTTTTAAAAAGGTTTAAACAATGGATAACTTAAACAACGTTGCTGTCTTTGTCTGTTAAATTACTTTTCCAACGCATCAGACAAAAACAGCAACGTTGTATAAGTTATCCGTTATGTAAATATTTTTATTAGTAAGGGGGTTATTAGATAATTTTTGTATACTTTAAAATTAATAATTATAAATAAATCATTCTTTTACGTGTTCATTTTGATTAAAAAAGATCTTATTCTGTTTAATTATACATTACTAAGCTCGATTTATTATTATAATTTTAATGAGAATAAATTATATGAATAACAAGAAAATAACAAACACATAAATGATATGCACAAATTACCACTAATGAGCCATTCAAGTGAATGGCACCCTTTTGACGTGATAACGTCTTATAAATCGTTGGAGCCGGCTGCACGCACGAAAAAACATGACTCATGCGTTACCTGTTACCCGTTATCGTTACTAAGTACCGTTACCAAGTACCAGCGTAACCTCGCATTACCTTTACCTCATTATTATTATTATTATTGTTGTTGTTGTGTTGTTGTTGTTGTTGTTGACGTTGTCACGTTCAACTATCTTCAGTAAACCTACTTTATAGACAACCGGTATTTTTTTTGTCACGCTATGTATTGTAAAAGGTTATTATAGTTTTAACTTTTAATAGTAGGTATGATAATCATCGTCATCATCATCAGCCTATCGCCGTCCACTGCTGAACGTAGGCCGCCCCCAATAATCACCAATACTCCCGATCTTGGGCAGCCCTCATCCATCCGCTGCCAGCCACCTCCTTTAAATCATCGGTTCATCGTGCCGCAGGACGTCCTACACTAGGTTTGCCTAAGCGTGGTCTCCACTCTGATACTTGTCTACTCCATCGACCGTCTGTCTGTCTACAGAATGGCCGGCCTACTTCCACTTCAGCGTGCTTATTCTTTGAGCAATGTCGGTTACTTTAGTTCTCTGGCGAATGACATCGTTACAAATTTTATCCACCAGAGATAGCATCAACATTGCTCTTTGCATCGCGATGGATAGGTATGATTAAAACAGGCATTAATAGGTCTAAGAAGTGGGATGATTCAATACTATTCACCTTTAAACTTAATTTAGAGGCCGGAACGACTGGATAAATACCACGACCTCATAGAAAACTGACGTGAAATAACGCTTGCGTTGCGTTTCGTCTAGTGAGTGAGGTTACCGGAGGCCCAAGGAATTTGGTATTAAAGAACCGCACTCGTAACTCCTCTGGTGTTACAGTTGTAATCGCTTACCATCAGGCAAAAAATTTGCGTAATAGCACAGATTAATAAATAGTTACTATGTAATAGGCTAATACGTAATAGGCTATTACCGCGATAATACGGATAAGAAAAACTTCCGTCCGTCTGTCCGTATAGCTACGGTACCTACAGTCAATCAATGCATACAATCAATTTTTAAATATTTTGTCTGTCTATCCGTCTGTTTGTTTGTTCCGGATAATCTCTGACACGGGCGGACCGATTTTGACCGGACTTTCGGTTGTAGATAGCTAACGAGTAACTTAGGCTACTTTTATCTTTGGGTTCCGTTTAAAAAATTCCGTTTTCACTTGAAAACAGAAAACAAGTGAAAACGGAAAAACCAAGGGCACCAGCTATTTAGTTCTTTTAATATTTAGGAGAGAAGCCGAGATGACGCAAGTGCTCATGATGATGATCATGATGATGATTATTATTTTAATATTATATTAGTGTACTGACCTGAAGGAAAACGGTCCAATCTCCTGCACCTTGATCTTGCTCTGGCTGCCGTTGATGTACTGCGGTAGGTTGGTGTAGTTGAACACGTAGGCATCGAGGTAGATCTTGTACTGTGGCTCCTGGAACGCCTCGTACGCTATCCGACCCTCCTTCATCGTAAGAGACTAAAAAAAATGTGTAATGTGACATTGTTCCTGGCAAGTGGCAGGTGTAAAACATCAAAATTATTTTGTACGTTGATCTGGCGACGCTCTTCCGAGTCACGGAATTAAAGTAGATTTTCATTTTACTTTGATTGTATTTTAAGTGAAGCGCCTTGTTATCATAAACTGACTTTGTGCAGTTTCGACCAATCAGGAGGCGTTAGACGCTGCTTTGACGTTTACGAGAATACTGGTTTGCCAGTTTTATTGTATTATTGGAGGTTTTATTTAGCAGAAATGACCCTCGGAAGGTCAATTCTTTAATCTCTTTCCTTTTCTTTTTTCCAGATCCAAATTATCTTTTTGTGAACGAAATGAATATAATAGTACACTATAATGCTACTAATTTAAATGTCACTTATTCACCGCACAAAAATAAATACAGTGACACAGTAATTTCGTCGAATTTAATGTGTTAACATTGGCTCCGATTTCACGAAAAAGTGCGATCCCCTTATATCTCAGAGAGTTATGAAGATATGATATTCACGAGAGCTGTAAGGTGCAAAAAGAGATAATAGGTACCTATGGTACCTATGAAATTGCCGTTCTGCAGTACTGGCCATTTCAAATCAAAATAATTTTTGTTTGGCTAAGAATTCTAATTTCAAATTAATTTTATTTTAAAACATGGAATTCTTTTTCCAAAGTAGTAATTTGTTTATTGATTAGTGTTACATTTTCATCGCATTGCAATCTTTTTCGTCATCATGGATACGTTAAAAATTCGAGTAATTATGGAATATGAGTACCGTCGTGGCAGCAACGCGGCACAAGCGGCACGCAACATCAACGACGTTTACGGAGCTAACACTACAAACCTACGCACCACCTGTTATTGGTTTGCTCGCTTCCGTTCTGCGTTATGTTACGCGTCGAGACGTGCCTTGCGCTGCTCAACAGACACACAAATGAAGGAATTTTGAACCGCATTGTTACCTGCGTTGAAAAATGGATTCTGTTTGATAACTGCAAGCGCTCAGCAAGTTGGTTGGATCCTGGTTCAGCACCTAAACAATGCCCTAAACGAAAACTTACCCCTAGAAAAGTGATGGTCACTGTTTGGTGGTCTAGCGCCGGTGTGATTCATCACAGCTTCTTACCAAACGGGGTGAGCATTACTGCCGATGTGTACTATGATAACTGAACACAATGATGGAGAAGCGGGCACATCTCCAACCAGCATTGGTCAATCGCTCGTCTCCGCTGCTCCTGCACGACAACGCGCGACCTCATACTGCACAGCAGACGGTCTCCAAGTTGCAAGAACTGGGGTTGGAAGCTCTCCGTCATCCGCCCTACTCACCAGGCCTTGCGCCTACAGACTACTACTTTTTCCAGAATTTGGATAACTTCTTCTAACTGGAAAAAAATTCAATACCCGAGAGGCAGTACAAAATGCCTTTGAAGAATTTGTTGCCTCCCGTCCAGCTGATTTCTTTAAGAAGGGCATCAATAAACTGCCACTGCGTTGGCAAAGATGCATTGATAGCATGGGTGATTACTTCGATTAATACAAATAAAAAATACATTAAAAAAATCGTTTAAATTTTTTCATACAAAACGGCAATTTCATAGGTAAAGACCTAATATTTGAGAATGTAAAAACGAAAAAAGTTATGGCCGAAATAGTTAAGTTTTTTCGAATTCCGTAGATTCATTTCCAACGTGCTCGATAGACGTGTGAGGCACGAAATCTGTGAATTTTTGTACAAATATTGAATTGGATCTCTGAAAATATTAAAATCGTTTTTTGGCTCTGTTTTATAAAAATCAGGAAACAACTTGTTTAGATATAGGAAGGAGACATAAGTGTAAAAAAAACATATACATATATTATAGACATGCCTCGTTGAGGCAAAAACTGTCTCCACTTAAATGGCCCAACTTCTTGAGTTTTTGGTGCCATTTTGACATTTGAGGTATGGTGAAGTCAAGATGGCTGACATTTGGGGTATGGTGAAAACAAGATGGCGTAACTTTTACTCGTATAAAGATGTGTTCTGTCAAATATAAGTCATAGCCTATCTTTAGTTTTGAAATCTTTTGAAAATGAAAAAATTTAAGAATAAAATAAATTTAATAAGTATGTTTACAACAATATTGCTTAATTATTGAAATTACTTTTACGTAGCCTATTGGATCAGTGCAGAGCCATGGTAGGGAGAGCCAGATCGATCTCAGCGCTCGCAGTGGATGATTTAGGCGTTAAAGGGGGCTGTTTAATATTTCTGAGCAATCAAAATATACGAAATTTTTTTATTTCTTTTAAATTTATGCAGCAATATGTTTGCATTTTTTACTTTGGTTGTAAACACAATTACATTGCACGTCTGTCACGTGTCGAGCTGCATTTCTGAAATAATAAATTAAGTTTCATTAATATATTGATTCAGTTACTGTAATTTAATAAAAAAATTTATTACATTTAAAGATGTACTGTAGGGTGTTGCATGGACTGATGCCTGCCTAATTATACGAGATTTTATTAAATAACTTTCATAATTTTTCCTTGAAATTCAATTGTATGTGTGATTGATTAAAAGCCTGTTTTAATAATGATGTCCATGATGAATTTGAATCTAAAAATAAAAACAAAATATTTATTTACTTAACAAGTACCTAAAACTACAATTTTATATGAAATTGAAATGGGACAGTTCTGACAGTTCTGAACAGAATCTGACAGTTCCGGTAGACATTTCAAATTAACATTCACAGTTTTGTTAAAATTCTACATATGATTTTTTTATAATTTTCTTTACAATAAATTATATTTTGAATAAAAATTATTAAAATTGTCACATATTTACTAATTTTAATTTCATAATGTAATTCATTATTTTTCTCTGGCCAATATTTTTTTATTGTGTTTATTCTGTAATAATTTAACCTCACATTTGCTGGTTTTTATATCATTTGTATTGTTCAAAATCCTCGTGTAGTGTGCCTAACCGTGTCACGGTACTTACAATTGTTCCTAGGGCGGCTGGAACTCACTCACTCACTAACGTTGCGCTAAACACTAGGGCGCTAGTGTTCGCGAACGAGACGCGGCGGAGCGCGAGCAGAAGGCTCGCGCTAAGAACGAGACGGACGATGCGACCGGTCGCACGCTCGTCCTAACGCGGCGAAACTTCGCGGCGGGTGTGCGGGCAGAAGGCTCGCACTAAAGAGCGAGACGGACGATGCGAGCGGTCGCACGAATCGTCCGGTAGGCGGCGATCGCGGCGCGGCGCGAGACACGGTACGGCACGGGTCGGGCGGCAAAGGCGGTTGGGTGGCGCCTTGTCTCTTCACTCTTGAGTCTTGCCTCTTGAAGCTTGACTCTTGAGTCTTCGGTCTTCCTGTCTTCTTTCTTCCAGTGGTGCACTATTGTGAGCAATGACACACGGATAGAGCGAGAGCGCAAAATGAGAGCGCGGGACGACGGCAACGATCGTAGCGAGCGGAGCTGTTCATCGGACGGTGTCCGAGAGCAGAATGGTTTGGCCGTGTCGCGTGACGCGTCGCTTAGTTCCGTTGCCGCGTAGTGACGCCTAGTGCGGTCCCACCTTAGGAGCACAATGTTTTCTTTACGCAGCGTTACGCGCGCACGTGTTAATTGCTACCATGGCTCAATGAAATGCCTTTAAGCGTGAAAGTCAAGGTAGTTTATCGATTCAGTCGTAATTAGTTTGAGCGATTTGACAACATTCAAAATGTACTTGTGTGTGTAATGTGGCGATGAACTACTTCGCCGGTTCGCCACATGCATTTTTCAATTTTTCTCCAACAATTTTCCTGTTTAAAACCACTTTTAGCATATTTGTCGGTAAATCTGTTATGTATTAGTATTTACAGGAAGGCAACCTAGGACTTAAAGGTCTAGCAGTTAGTGCCTCGCTTGCGGCAATGCAATGTGCGAAACGCGTCCTCATTTCATATCTATCGGTCCGAGAGTTGTCCACCATAAATACCCATTTTTGGGGCTATGATGAAGCTTAGGAGTTTAATGTCTATCGCGAGTCGTCGCTAAAAAGTGAAGAAATACTTAAGTTATTATTCGAGCGTAATCGCAACAATGAAATTTTGCCGCTTTCGGACGACTGGCAAATACGAACCAACGATACTAAATAATTTCTTAATTAAATACTGCATAAATGTAGATTCGCCTCAGCTGCTTTAGGGTCAGCTCACACCGAAACGAGACGATACGCGACGGGGCGCTGTATTTTTAAAAGTAGAGATTTAGAATTAACCTTTATTCAGAACACAAGATACACGTTTCATTTCAAGAACGCCGCGCCAAAGCGGTCTGTCTGGTTTGACATTCGAACTCTTGCAATTAAACGTGTATCATCTTGTGTGATAAATAAAGTTAAATTTTGAATAGCAATCTTGAAAATGCAGCGCCGCGTCGCTCATCGTCTCGTTTCGGTATAAACTGACCGTAACTCCGATGTTTTATATTACAATAACTTAATGTAATTTTTTTTTCATAAAATTGGACAGCCGATTTAGTATGAATGCATAAATCATCAAATTCAAACTTACATATTCGGTGATTCTCGCCAGTGGGTCCAGCACCAGCAAGAGGATGGATATAATTATCAACAGCGACCCGTACAGCACACGAATCAAACAATCTGCAACAAGTAGATATATAGTTGCCCATTTTACTAATGTAATAGGATACCTAATAGCGAAAAATCTCTGAAGCTTTATATATTCCTAGTACATTCAGGTATCTTGCGAAGATCTTGAAAATTGTTAGGAAGATGGCGAAATTTTATTTCAGAATCATTTATTCAGGCTCTTCACAATTATCCTAGAATTCTCGCAAAGATCTTAATTTTTCAATTATCCTATAATAGACACAAGTTTTGAACAATGTATTATGCATTGGCATATTTGCCAATGAATTAGTATTTAAATATGTCAATATTGTTTCACTGTGAAGGCAAACTGGTGTAGAAATGCGCGCGACGATGTAGGAAAATGCTATTTGAGCATGATACTAACTGCATATTTAAATTGTACGTTATCTGTATAATATGCTGCCGTATCCACAAACTTCCAATATACGGATATTTTGCAAATTCGTACTAACCGGCATCTTCAACGTCCAGCCTGCAAATCCAAGGTCGCGGACTTGTAGGCAAACATTTTCAAATGATTGACACTTTTGACACGAATGGCGGTCATTAGTACCGGACACCGGTGCTGGATTTGCAGGCTGGACCGTGAGTATGGCGCTTTAGCACTTAAATTGGCGTTAGAGGGATAAAATTTTGTTCATTTTTATGTATAAGAAGTAGATTAGTATTTAATACTAACCTTCTTCTTCTTATATGTATATAAAAATGGATTATAGTTTCAATGTCTCGCTGAAACTCGAAAAAGTATTTTTTGGTCTTGAAATAATTGTACAAGTTCAGGGAAGGCTTAAACGGTAAGGGTTATTGAAAATATGCTGTGTTCAATTTGTTACATTTGACAGTCGTGCCCCAACATGCATCGTCGAACGCCGTTGAATCGAGCGCACGCACACATACGTATAAATACGCAGTTCTACCACGTCTGCAGTCGTTGCGGTCACTATTCACTTCCTTTGTATCCAAGTATTTTGAAGCGTCCTAGTGCAAAGAAAAATGTTTAGAAACTGATCGAACAGCATAGTCGTATATAATATAGACGATGGGGCCATTTTGACATTTGAAGTATGGTGAAAACCAAGATGGCGTACTTTTTTATTGTATGAAGGTTTGTTCTGTCAAATGAACGTCATAGCATATCTTGAGTTTTGAAATCTTTGTCGAGCAGGAAGTTTCAATTGTCAATAGATATAACATTTAGCTACTATGTACCATGTACCTACTGAAGATGGCATTCTGTATTTGTATTATTGCCTAAGTTCTATGCAAAGTAAAAAAGTCAGTCTATCTATCTATGTATCTAACTAGTGGCAATGTCTAGGTCCAGTGTCCTCAAATATTGTATCTACATTCAATAATTTGTACAAGCAGCTCTTGGCCTTGTTAATATTAATATTGATCAAATATTGTAATTTTCTTGCACATGCGGTTAAATAAATTAAATAATATTTTAATAAGGGCAGTTTTCCTACCATTTTTTGTAGGATTATATTTTTACTTACTATTCGGACTTATATTTATGTTTTTGTGCTTAAGTTCGACAAAATTTTAGTCAGACTTTCATATAATTTGGCTCTATTTGATTTTTTAAATTGTTAAGTTTTTTGTTTACCAATATCGTAAATTTTGCGTTGGTATATAAAAAAAATTGAATAAAGTTTAATTTAATTTTTTAACAGCTGACCCGGCAAATGTTGTTTTTCCATATTTATTATTTCTGTAAGATAATTTTTATTAGTAGTAGGGTGAAAATTTAGTGTTGTATATATTTTAATGCCACATCGTAAGTATAAAAAAAAAATTGTTTGAAAAAATAAAAAAAATGTTTAGACCCACCGCCGCGTTTAGCAAAATTTTGCTAAAGACTTACGTAGTAAAGGTACTGTCCGACTTCGCTCAAAATAATTATTTTGAGCGAAGTCGGACAGTACCTTTTGAACTACGAATAATATAGTATTGTTTGAAGTTTTGAAGTAATTTATTGATAGTTACGGAACCCTCATTAGACATGACGCGACAATATACTCTTGGTTAGGTTAGGTTATATAGATTATCTTTTAGAGTTTTATGTTATCGTACATAAACTTAGAGGAATTTCAATTTTATTTCTTTTAGATGAATACTTTAACTTTTGCTTGTTTCGAAAATTAAAATACAAAATGTATATTGTATATTGATAAAATTATTTTATTTTTTGCTAGTAAAACGTTTGTGGTTTTTTTTTGTTATTTTTACTCATAAATAAATACTCACTTGTTTGTTTAATACTAATTAGTAATATCGTAAATTGTGTGGCAACTGGCAATGCTAGATAGCGTTGAATGTCGCGATTTACGGCCCGTTTCAATTACCTATATACCAATAACTATTTGTTAGATACGTCAAATATGTATCGCAAAAAACCGGCAAATGATTGAATGACAACGATTTTAACAAATAGTTATCGGTAGATAGGTTTTTGAAACCGGCCATAAGACGACGATTAATTTTGTTATCGTCAATGTACCAGTTGTTGTACTAAGAGAATGGCTACTGTTGTGGCTACACTAACGTCTATCGTCCATTGTGGCAATAACCATTAGTGAGATCCCCGTTCTATAACTGAGTATATACCTACTTCTCTATACGGTCAATTCACACCGAAAACAAACGATACGCGACCTAGCGCTGGATTTTTAAGATAGCTTTTTAAATTGAACTTTATTCTTTACATTAAAGAAGATACACGTTTCATTGTAAGAGTTCGAATGCCGGGTTGCACCGCGCTGCACAATGCATATGCAGCACTGATGTCGTATGAAGCGTGTTTCTTTTTGTGTACTGAATAATATTCAATTTTGAAAAGCTATTATTAAAATGTGGCGTCGCGTATCGTCACGGTGAGAACTGACCCTTAGTGGGGCAAATTATTATTGTGTCCCTTCTCTACTAGATGCTACTGTTGTGGCCAGGCCAATGTCTGACATTGACGTGTGGTCCCTATATCCTACTTACTTCTCTTGTGCGTGGCGAAGAGCTGTAGTCGCCTCACTGACATCCGGCCCTTGCTAGGGGGACTGGATATCGCCTGGTTAGCCCCGAACACCATCCTGACTCCTGCAACAAATATCACATTGATTTGATATTTAAACTTTTATTTTCAAGGATCCGTAGAAGAAAATGGGGTATTCTTATGTAATTATACCCAATTTTACTATTTTCCTCTTCCGATTTCCTAATGATTATTAATATAGATTAGTAATATAATTATTAATGATTAATAATAGTATATAAATGTAAATTTTATTCTGTTTTAGAAAGTAAACATTAGTACATAGTTTCTATTGCTTTGGGGGAAAGTTATAATAATATATAAATTTTATTTTAAATAATTATAAAGCATCAAAATTATTTCACTAATCATTATAAAAGTAATGTCATCATCATCATAAAAATCTTAAATATATGTATGGTATTAAAGTATTAAATATACCCTTTACTTATACTTAGCACGGGGGCAGATTGACGTGGTGTGGAGCGTCAATAAATATTATTATTATTATATTATTTACTTATTAATCACCATTATTCACTGCTATCTCATAATTATCCACCTATACGATAATAATTAAAACAGACTGTAAAATTTTCTCAGAGAAAATAACCGGCCTTGCAGTTGGCGAAGCGCCATCGCGAAAACTCGTACGCATTCGTACGCAAGTGTCGGATTCGCCTAAGCAAGGGCTTAGGCGAATCCGACACTTTTGCGAAATCGGATATTAATGTCTCCCGCCTTGTCCTCGGGCCTCATTTGTTTTGTACAATTAAATAAAATGACACAACGACAGACAAATTCCCACATAAAACTGTGACAAAAAACAAAATTAATGGTTTTTTGCAACTTAACATGACCTACTAGACTACCTACTATCTATTTTTAACGTCATATAAAAAATATGACAATACCGTTAAGCCCAAAGAAAGATATTATGCTTCAGCGCCTTGCGACAGTAGCGCCACCCCCTATTTAACTTAATTTTACTGACACTTTTTCATGTATGCAGAATGTATTCCTTTAGTCTTATCTCCATGCCCATGACGTTGCTGAGTATTATTTATAACTAGAGGTTGTCTGCGACTTCATGCGCGCAAAAAGAAATCGCGCCGGAACCGTACATTTTGCCGAGATAAAAAGTAGCCTATATCATTCACCGTATCCATCTCTATATCTATATTTCAGCACCTATTCAATTCAAAGAAACAAACAATCAAATATTTCCTCTTTACAATATTAGAAGATAATATAGAAAACTTAATATTATATACAGGATTGCCTATGCCAGGAAGTTTTGCCATTGGAATATATTACAATTTAATCCCAGTGGTTTTTATGTATATTTCCTAATCAAAATGCAAAATCACTAAAGATAATATATAAAGAAAACATTATATCGTATTTTTCTTAATCAGTCAATTTGGAGAGAGTAGATAAGTAAATATGTGTTTTAGCTACATCTTATTATTTTATTTAGAGCTGATTATTGACTTGTTTTATTTTTTTTTCTCTATTAGCACCTGCACAATTTTGCTTTTGTACGCCTAAAGGTTGACTGGTAGAGAATGCCATATGGCATTAAGTCCGCCTATGTACCTGTTTTTGTGCATTAAGTGTAAATAAATAAATAAATAAATATTTTGATGACCATGACTCGGATTTCGAATTCGAGTACATTCGAAAAAACAAATAATACGGATTATGTTTCAAGCAAAATTGATAAAACTTCTTCGGTTAAAATCTTTTTACCTCTTATAAATTAACCTTGTTTCAATAAAAGTCCGAAGAAAAGCAATTTTAATAAGTCATATCATAACGTAATTTTATTATGTACTCAATTAGAAACCAATAAATGCTCATGCGCATCTACTAAACATTTTAATGACTGACCTAATTGTCTGAAATTATTTTTCATTGGTAATACATTACATTGATTTTGCCACTGCGTGGCATTATTACAAAAAACTTAATGATTGTTGATCACAATGTAACAAACTGACAAACGATACCTACATAGTAAATACGTTTTACTATGTAACAAGGTTCGATTAGTTTTATTACTTGTAACTCAACATTTTTTGTTTCAATAAAAGTCCGAAGAAAAGCAATTTTATAAGTCATATCATAACGTAATTTTATTATGTAATCATTTAATTAGAAACTAATAAATGCGCATGCGCATCTACTAAACATTTTAATGACTAACCAAATTGTCTGAAATTATTTTGTATTGGTCTATTGAAAATAAATTGTATTACACATGCCATTTACATTGATTTTGCCACTGCGTGGCGTTATTACAAAAAACTTAATGATTGTTGATCACAATGTAACAAAATGCCACAAAAGGCAGATTAATGTTCAAATATATCCGTGTTGGTGTAAAATACTACGAAAAGTACCTATTATATCATCATAATGTGATGATGAATGGTGTGATGATGGAGGTGATTGATATAATGGCATATGCTTGCAGTTCTTAAAACAACGCCGGAATCCCCAAACATGTATCTGTAAGGAGTCAGGAGTTCTGTTCAGTAATTTTGGATCCAGAGTGTTACCGTTTTTTATTTTATTTTTTTTCTTTAATTTTATTTAAAGCAACCGAAGCATATGCATCTTATTGCATATACTTCGGTTACTTCAGAAAAAGTCAAAATCACTTTAGGTGTCATATAAATTTCGAGTAATTCCCTCGATTCCCACCATAAAGAACCTTAAAGAAAATCTAACAACTATTAGTGTTCATTGGTTCAATACTACCTTGCTATGATAACATTACAGCGTGATCGCATCATGTTGCACATCCCTAGATTAAGGCCCTGTTACACAATCGCCTACTAACGGCCCGTTTCAATAACCTATCTACCAATAACTATTTGTTAAAAACGTCACATTTGGTATCATTTGCCGGTTTTTTACGTTTCAATAAACTAACTTAGTTAAGGAATCTTCGTCTGCGACCTCGCTGTCTGCGATCTTGCTGTCACATTTAACAAATAGTTATTGGTAGATAGGTTATTGAAACCGGCCGTTAGTGTCGAATATCCGGAAGTTTTGTCGCTGCTTACTTTATACTGAGCGACAGGGACAAAACTTCCGGATAAGCTATTTGTCACTTATTAGGCCCTTGATATAATATTCGTAAACCATGTATAATATTATTATAAGTAAGATTAAATCTTAACATTTTGAATTTTGATCGCAGCATAACCAGTGTAGATTAGGTTAGCTAATAGTTAGCCAATGAGGGTTTTTAGATCGTGACATCTGACAGCTTTTTGACACGACAAGGACCGTCGTACTACCAAGCGCCATCTGGTGACAGAAAAAGAATCGAACATTCTTATTGACCGCTTTTGATACCACTTACGCCACCAGATGATACTTTGTGTGAGTTGGGTCTGCCCGCTATTGGCATAAAAAATATCAAAACCTTCATTGTCGTACACGCTTATGCATTATAAGACGTGCAAGACAAAAATTGTTTGTATTAGGCTTATTTATAAAATTTCGTAATAAGTAATTATTTACAAAAAAAAAAACAATTTTACAATCCTAATTCATGTTTTATTGCGAATTAAGTTGCGAATTGTTGACGCAGTAATTTTTTCAAATTTTAACAGGCTTGAAAATCATTAATATTACCTATGCCGATTTTTATTACAAATACTTGACGAATTTTCGACACTACTTGAAATCAGAGGTTAAGCCTTCGTAATTTTTAAGACAACTGATGTATCAATTACAAATAACAACTTAAAACACTGAATGGATTGCGCTTTGCTTTTGCGCGAATCCGACACTTTTGCGAAATCGGATATTAATGTCTCCCCCCTTGTCCTCGGGCCTCATTTGTTTTGTACAACTAAATTAATTGACACAATGACAGACAAATTCCCACATAAAACAATGACGAATAACAAAATTAATGTTTTGTGCAAAAACTTAACATGACCTATGTCAAGGTCAGCGGCCTCTTAACGTAATAATCAGTGAGTTGAAATGTGAACGATAAACAAGTGATTTAAAACAGTACATAAACTATGACGATGAACATTCAGTGACAATATATGTATAGATTTCTATAGCATCAGTGTGAAATAAGTTGTGCTAAATAGTGTTTTACGAACTTAAGGTTATTTTGGTTATATATTTTAAACAGTGGTGAAATTTAACTCAATTTCTTTTATGTTGTGTAGATAAACATAAACCTAACGTAAAGTACAACAGTTTGGATTATATAATAAATAGATGCGTAATTATTAAGCGAATAGTGGTAAAAATACATAGCATTTCATAGATTGTGTGTACCTTAGATTATGAATATCTTTAGTATTAAAAAAGATTCTTAGTAAGTAAGGCTTTATGTATTTAGGAAAATGAATAAAGAGTTTCACACAATGCGTTTTACTTCACCTGGCTCATGGCAAATAGGGAAAATTATGGAAAATAGCCGTATAGAGAGGCAAAAGCGAGACGGCCTGAAAGAGGCGCCCGTACGCCTCTTAAGTGTATGAATGCCAAAAAGGCCCCAGGCCTCGACGGTATTTCAAACAAAACACTTAAGTGCTAATTCAACTCCTAGTGAACATCTTTAACGCCCTCTTAGTAGGATGTTCATTTCCAGACATTTGGAAAGTAGCTATTGTCATAGGTATCCACAAACCGGGAAAACCCCGGAAGGTGCCTGGTAGCTACCGTCCAATAAGTCTCATTAGCTCCCTAGGTAAAGTCTACGAAAGAGTTATTAAAAGGCGCCTTAATGACGTCATAACCGACAAAAAACTCCATCCAGACGAGCAGTTTGCCTTCCGCGAAATGCACAGCTGTCCCGCTCAAGTACACCGCTTAACGGAGTACATATTATCTAGCAAAAACGACAGGAAGACGACATGCGCCGTATTCTTTGACATTGCAAAAGCTTTTGATAAAATTTGGCATAACGGACTGTTATACAAACTCTATCAAATGGAAATACCCGATTATCTCGTTTTACTAATTAGTAACTTTTTAAAAAATCGTAAATTTCATTTCCGCGTAGAAGGCGCACTGTCGTCGCCAAGATATATGGAGGCGGGAGTACCGCAGGTCTCGGTCCTCTCGCCCTCCCTATACAACCTGTACACCAGTGACATCCCCAAACACGCTAAGGTGCAATTAGCTATGTTCGCGGACGACACAGCCCTTTATTATTCAAACACACGAGCCCGTACCTCGTCTAAAGCCCTCCAGGAGTCAGTTACCGCTCTCGGTAATTGGTTCTCCAAATGGAGAATAGAAGTCAATCCCGACAAAAGTCACGCCATTCAATTCAATAGTAATAGGGCAGCGAGGCGTAATTGCCCCCGTAAAGTAATGAGCCCTATTAGCCTGCACGGCAACATTATCCCTGAGGTCACTCAGGTCAAATATTTAGGCGTAGTACTAGGCAAGTCGATGACGTTTTCGAGTCACATCAGTAACACATTACGTAAAGCGAAATTTGTACTCTACAAATTATATCCGCTACTTAATTCGCGAAGCAAAATGTCCTTAAGACATAAGCTTACATTATATAAGGTTTGCATCAGAACGATACTCACTTATGCGTGCGTCTCTTTCGCACAGATAAGCGAGTCTCAAATGGACCGCTTGCAAAGAGTCCAGAACCGGTTTCTACGCATGGCAACAGGCGCCCCCTGGTACATGCGTAACATCGACTTGCATAGGGACTGCGAACTCGTCACTATTAAAGCCTATATCAAGGAACTCGTAGAGAGATTCCTTGATAAAGGCAAAAACCACCCAAACCCCCTTATCAAAAAGGCACTGGACTATAATCACGACGCACTGACTTTCCGACACCCGCACAAACGGCCTAAGCATATCTTAGCCGATCCCGTTGACCCGATCACAAAATACGTAACGTACTGTGTACAGTTACGTAAACACAAAACACACGCACCCGCGACGCTAGCATCGCACCGGGGTCGACGCCGGCGCCTACCCCGAGGTCCCACATCCGACACGACAACACGTACAGACGTACAAACCGACCCTAACACGGGACCGGACCCGAACCCGAGTTCGAGTTCGCATCCTAGTAGTCTAGGTACACTCCTAAATAGTGTCCGCGACCGCGATATTGATATAGAGAGCTCTACCAATACCGCGAACCTCATCGACATTAGGACTTACGCGCGCGAGTCATCCCGACCGTACGCGGAAGGGGAGAGGGACGGCCCTCTCAGTACCGATATCGACCAAATCGAGAGCTCCTCTATCGCGATAACTCGCACGCCGCTAGTCTCTGCTACCGCGCGCGAGCAACCTCACTCATCAGCGAGTGAGGAAGGGGTCGGACCCCTCAGCAGGAGAGACCCGCGTCTCCCCTGTCATAATAATAGCTCTTAATCCGTAGCTGTCCCCAATATCCGGTTTGAACATCACCCGGGTGATGTTAGGGAGGGTCAAACCCTCCCATCGTCTACCACCAAACAAACTAGCCACCAGGCTAGTTATAGTCCGACTTAGCTACAGCGGTCTTAACCCGACCCTTAGCATAGACCCGTTCGAAAAAAAAAAAAAAAAAAAAAAAAGTACGCCTCTTACGCCTAGGGATGGGCAAATGGAAAAAAAATATCGATATTTATCGTATCGATATTTTTCAAATATATCGATATATATCACCCAAGAAATATCAATATTTCGATATATCGATATTTTTTGCCCAATTTGCAATTATTTATAAAAATTGCACAAATTATCGAAATTTTAAAGCAAATATACATCTGGCTGTTCCAACATAAGTTTTATTATTTAAATTTTTTTTTTTTAAATTGCTCGACATAAAAAAAAGAAACAAAATAAAAAAAACATTATTCAAACCAGTATTTGTCTGATATTGACATCAGGAGCACTCTTTGTTTGATGTGTTCCCCTGTTAATCTGCTCCTATCATTTGGCACAGCCAAATTTACCACTGAAGCTACTCTTTCAGATGACACTGAAGATGCTTGACAAATCAAATATTTTATAGCGATATCCGAGAGAACCGGCGTGAAATGCTGACAATTTACCCAGAACTTTATTGGATCAGATTTTCTTTCTAAAAGTGGTTGGTCCAAATACTGCTTCAGTTCATTGGGGACACAGCTACTGCTTGGAACCTCTGACGAAGCTATGCTCAGATTTAATAATTTCTCATGTCTGGACCAGATAGAGGACCCACTAGCTTGTTCTGATGCTGCTTGATCAGGATTTTTATCCGGAGAACGGTGTCCTCTACGCCGATGTTCTGCATGAATCTCAGCACTAATTTTGGATATAGCATTTGACACGACAATTGGCGAGGTATTTTCTAAATTTAAGAAATCGGATTGGTCAAAAACATGATGTGACGCATGAGCAGACAGCAGAGCTTTAAAAATATATCGATTTTGATATCTGAAAATAAGTATCGAAAATTGATATATCGCGGGAAAAAATATCGTTAATTTATATCGATATTTTTTGCCCAAGCCTATCTCTATACGGTAAGCAAGGCAAAATTTGTTAAAAACGTTCTCCTCAAAATAAGTGTTTTATTATCGCCCCGGCTCTGCCCAATTCGGTTTAACCTTGCTATCTTCGAGTCTAATCTGAGCCGGCGGTTGAAACCCTGTGGAATAATACAGTCCCCTACAGTAGTGCGTGGTCCTTCGGCGAGACGGATTGGAAGATTGAAGAAATATTCGAAGTCCATATCGGGTTGAAAATAACGAAGACGACACTTAGAAAAATTTTAACAGCTGTTTTGGACATAGAAAAATTTCCGAAGATTCAAGATAGAAATTTTTACTGAAGACCGGACTTGGAAGATTTTCATCGGCTGTTTGGACATAGAAAAATTTATGAAGATTCAAGATAGAAATTTTTACTGAACACTGGACTTAGAAGATTTATTCAACACCGAACATAGAAGAATTTTATCGAGTCAGAACATTGGAAATTTATCAAGATTTATCAACGGGAATCAACGCCGAGGATTAGATTGGACTCAGTAGAACGGACTCGAGGATACAAGGATACACCGCTGCGAACGGAAGCAAGAATTCGCAGATTTTTGTCGGAAAAACCTACCGAAGATTCTTGAAAGAGAATTTTGGAGTTTGAAGACGTTAAGTCTTCAAAAAGTTTGAAGATTAACATTGAAGATTAATATTGAAGATTAACATTGAACATTAACATTTGAAGATTAACTTAACATTTGAAGATGGTTATTACAAGAAGTCAGAGTGGGTACGTGGTTGCTGGTGGGTAGAACCAGCAACCACGTAGATTTCGGGATCCGCCGCGATCGCCGTCCGCTGCCGCCACGAACCAGCCGCCGCCGTCGAGGGAAGGGCGGATCTGCTTCAAACTATTTTGAAACCGAGAACAGGTACCAGCAAGGCGCCTGCAGCCTCGGAAGTACAAGCCCTAGCCAGAAAGAAGGCTATTTGAATTAGATCGCGTCGATCGACAGCAAGTGTCGCCGCGCGTATGCAATACGAGGCGGAAGAGAAACTCGCCGCTCTCCGTAAAAAGGAACTGCATATCGAAGCACAACTTATAAAGAAGAAGCTCGCCGCTGACGTCGCCGCTGCAGAGGATGGTAGCAGCCCCGACGACGACGAGTTATCAGAACAGGTGGAGCAACGTGTTCCGAGCCTGGCTAAGCGATCAGCGTCCCGAACCCGAAGAGGCTAGACAAGAGCCGGTATCGATGGAAGAAAGAGAGATTCCGAAGCCAGAAGACATGCCACCACAGGGAGGAAGACGTGAAACCCAGAACACGAGGTTCGAGTGGCCGGAACAACGCCGCCCACGTTCACCCACACCGCCCACGTCTAGGGCTAATGGGGTGGAACATCTTGCCGAAACATTGGACAAACTGCTGAACCAACGCCAGCCGCGCCACCACACGGAATTATTCTCCGCTCGCCATATTCTCGGCTGCTCCCACCGAATGGTTGCCATTCAAAGCAGCCATGGAAGATACTACTGCGTTCTACAAGCTCAAGCCGATCGAGAACTTAGCTCGTCTGAGAAGCTGCCTACGGGGAGAAGCAAGGGAAGCCGTGGCACCACTGCTGAGCGTCGCGACGCCGCCCGAACAAATAATCAAGACCTTGGAACAATGCTTCGGTCGACCCGAAGTTATGGTCGACCGCATGATGGAAGACCTGAAGAAGATACCGAGGCTCGAGGCTCAACCAATTTGCAATGAAGATTCAGAACATGTAGCCAACCTAAGGAAGCAGAGGCACGGGTACCTCTTTAACCCGTTGCTCACGAGAGACATCCTGGAGAAGCTCAGCCCATACGAGAAGAGCAAGTGGTACGACTACGCAGAAGAGACGTCGCGCTTCAGGAACGAGCCCGAAGTCATCCTTCTCTCTGAATTTTTAATGAGAGAAGCGGATAGAGCACTGCGCTACGGGTTCAGCACGGCACCAAAGAAGGAAACACCGCGTCCACCTCCTAACAAGAACGAGGCCAGAGCGAGAAGGCCAGTCTTCGCGATAGCAGAAGAGGGTAGGGATTCGCCGAGCCACAGCCAGCCAAAGAGAATACGTGAAGAGTCAACGAAGTGCCCGATATGTTCCGATGATCACGCTCTGTTTCGCTGCGCTGCTTTCAAGAAACTGAGCGTGTAGAAGAGATGGGACACAGTCAAAAAGGAAGGGCTGTGTTTCCTGTGTATACGAAGCAGGCACAGAAGGTAAAACTGCAGAGCGAAGCCGTGCGGCGTCAAGGTCTGCAACTTGCCTCACCATACGCTGCTGCACGAAGACAGGTCCGGCGGCGCTCCACAGACCGAGGACGCCGTGATTACCGCATCGGTCACCTCCGACCGTGCGGTGAAACTCAAGATGAGAAGAATTCAAGTTGTCGGTCCACGGGGCGAAGCGGATATTTTCGCAAGCGGTCGTGCACCGGGTCTACCCCGGCCCGGACGGACAAGTGCGTTGTGCGGACGTTCGCACGCGCAGTGGCGTGTTCCGGAGGCCAACATCGAAGCTGGCGGTGCTGGAGGAGGCGACGCAGTCGCAGTTGCGACCGCTGGCGGAGCGGACGGAGCCGGGAGCGGAGCAGACGACGCCGGGGGCGGTTCCGGGCGCAGAACGAGCGCCGGAGCGGCCTACAGCGAGCACGAAAGGCTCGCAGTCGCCGGAGCAGTCTGCGGCGGGCACGAACGGCCCGCAGTCGCCGCCGGAGCGGCCCACGGCGAGCACGAACGGCTCGCAGTCGTCACCGGACCAGCCTGCAACGAGCACGAACAGCTCGCAGTCACCGGAGCAGTCCACGGCGGGATCGGCGAGCCCGCAGTCACCTGAGGAGGCTGCGTAGACCCTGGCTACTGCGCCGGCGGGAGGATGTTAAGGACATCGGCCCCGTAACGTAATAATATCAGTGAGTTGAAATGTGAACGATAAACAAGTGATTTAAAACAGTACATAAACTATAACGATGAACATTCAGTGACAATATATGTATATCGTCTATAGCATCAGTGTGCAAAAAGTCGTGTTAAATGGTGTTTTACGAACTTAAGGTTATTTTGGTTATATATTTTAAACTGTAGTGAAATTTAAATCAATTTCTTTTATGTTGTGTAGATAAAAATAATACCTAACGTAAAGAACAACAGTTTGGATTATATAATAAATAGATACGTAATTATTAAGCGAATAGTGGTAAAAATACATAGCATTTCATAAATTGTGTACCTTAGATTATGAATATCTTTAGTATTAAAAAAGATTGTTAGTAAATAAGGCTTTATGTATTTGGGAAAATGAATAAAGAGTTTCACACAATGCGTTTTACTTCACCTGGTTCATGGAAAATAGGGAAAATTATGGAAAATAGCCGTATAGAGAGGCAAAAGCGAGACGGCAAATCGACCTGAAAGAGGCGTACGGGCGCGGCTCTCTATACGGCATTGCCATGAGCCAGGTAAGCAAGGCACAATTTGTGAAAAACGTTCTCCTCAAAATAAATGTTTTATTATCGCCCCGGCTCTGCCCAATTCGGTGTAACCTTGCTATCTTCGAGTCTAATGACTAATCTGAGCCGGCAGTACAGTCCCCTACAACCTACTAGATATATCTACTTTCCTTAAATTCGCACATAAAACTGTGACGAAAAACAAAATTAATGTTTTGTGCAAAAACTTAACATGACCTACTAGATATATCTATTTTTAACGTCATAAAAATATGACAATACCCTATTTAATTTAATTTTACGGACACTTTTCCATGTATGCAGAATGTATTCCTTTAGTCTAATCTCCATGCCCATGACGTTGCTGAGTATTATTTATAACTAGAGGTTGCCTGCGACTTCGTGCGCGCAAAAAGAAATCGCGCCGGAACCGTACATTTTGCCGAGATAACAAGTAGCCTATATCATTCACCGTATCCATCTCTATATCTGTGCCAAATTTCATAAAAAGAAGTTCAGTAGTTTCAGCGCCTATTCAATGCAAAGAAACAAACAATCAAATATTTCCTCTTTATAATATTAGAAGATAATATAGAAAACATAATATTATATACAGGTTGCCTATGCCAGGAAGTTTTGCCATTGGAATATATTTCAATTTAATCCCAGTGGTTTTTATGTATATTTCGCAATCAAAATGCAAAATCACTAAAGATAATATATAAAGAAAACATTATATCGTATTTTTCTTAATCAGTCAATTTGGAGAGAGTAGATAAGTAAATATTTTGATGACCAAGACTCGGATTTCGAATTCATTCGAATAAACGAATAATACGGATTATGTTTCAAGCAAAATTGATAAAACTTCTTCGGTTAAAAATCTTTTTACCTCTTATAAATTAACCTTGTTTCAATAAAAGTCCGAAGAAAAGCAATTTTAATAAGTCATATCATAACGTAATTTTATTATGTACTCAATTAGAAACAAATAAATGCGCATGCGCATCTACTAAACATTTTAATGACTGACCTAATTGTCTGAAATTATTTTTCATTGGTAATACATTACATTGATTTTGCCACTGCGTGGCATTATTACAAAAAACTTAATGATTGTTGATCACAATGTAACAAACTGACAAACGATACCTACATAGTAAATACGTTTTACTATGTAACAAGGTTCGATTAGTTTTATTACTTGTAACTCAACATTTTTTCGACGACACCGAAAACTTTCTCTACATAGCACAATAAGGGGTGTTGACTACGTGTAAAATATTTGGTTTAATTTATATATCCAGATATATTGAGGTATAATTACTTCATAAAATATGTAAAAAAAAAGTGTAGTATTGTAATGAAAAACCTACTTACATCCAAATATTACCAAAAGTTTCGGAATTTTTTGCTATATTAGTAAAAATACCTACATCATTAGCTTACTGACATCATTTAAAAACATTCATTGTAGTAACTTCAGGAACATGTGACGTCCTAGGTTTTTTCTCTTTTGTATAGAGAATTTTAATTTGAAAAACTTGATTTTTAATATACTTTCTGGTTCTTCGGAGAACTTACTCATATTTTAGAGTACTACTGTACAAGTCATTTATGTATAAAAAAATTACAAGCCCATTAGCCGGTATTAGCGGGATAGCCGAGAAAATGTTATGACGATATTTGAGAAGGAGACTCTTCTCGCGCCGGGCCCCTGAAAAGGGCCTTGGGCGGGGAACCAATACCAGGGGCTAAGCCCCTCTAATTGGGGTGGAATGACGCGCCCAGTACGAATACTAGGCGCATAGAGTCAGTTTTAGGGAAGACCCCCCGCGGCAGAACGCGGGGGAAACCCGAGGTGGCAAGAGAATGACGCGGTAGCAAGGGCCGTGGGCGGCCAAGACCTGCGGTCGACTCCGACGACGCGAGAGGTCCTGGTCCGGGGACCAGGAAGCGTGTATGGGTCCACTCCCACACGCGCCGCTTTTGTCGACCACGGACGCAACCGACCAGGGAAATGAGGGGGGGGAAAGGTATTTGCCGAACCCCAGACTTTTTATGTCGGGGGGGAAAGGGGCTGCCACGGGGCTGACGTGTTGGGCAATAGGGCTGCCCCACGTCATACTCCGGGCGCACAAAAGAAGTATTTGCGCCGGTTTGAGCCGGCGCGGGGTAAAGGGGGACGGGGCATCGATCCAACGGTGCATTGTCGGTGGCGCACCGCGCATGGGGGCGTCTCGGCCGCGTGGCTCCGAGATGCTCCCTGCGTCTGGTGTCGTCAGGGCGGTTGCTGTTTGGCGAGCGGGCATGCCACGGCAGCGGGCCAGTTGACCGGGCACGCGGCTACCGCTCGCTCAGAGAAACAGGTAATCGTGCAACTTGAAAAAAATAAATTAACGCGTTCAAGGAACGCGGGGGGGCAGTGCATAGCACGCGAGTGTTCCGAGTCCGGGACGCGCGTCTCCCCTCGGACCTCAGTAGCCGCTGATCCGCTCCTGCAGCAGTTGTTCTGAGGCACCTCCGCGGGTCACTTCCCGCGCCAGAAGCTGGTGTTGATGATGGGCGGGCTCCGCCCACCGTGACCTGACCAGCGCCTTCCACCCGAAGACACGGTCTGAAGCTCGCCGATGCTGCACTTAGCCTCGGCTGGCTCCTGTTACTTGCGTTTGCGACAGCGATCCACTGCCCGCAAGTAGTTTTCCCAAAAAAACGTAAAACAATTACGCGGCACTTCGCGATTGACATCCGGCTCGAAGGACCATGTACAGACTCGTAAGGGTGCCTACAGGTGTGTCAATGAAACTCGGGTTTGAGTGCGGATCGAACTCTTTTATTTAAATGTATGACGATACTTATACTAATATTTACGTAACTCCGATAGCGCGATCTAGAACGATTCCAGTGCCATCTAGTGGTAGATAGCAAAACTAAAATGTTTAATAATACACTAACATCGCGAACAATTATAGAACTAAGAGAAGTTAATATTATTGTATGACGCCAGATGGCAGCACTAAGATAAATATTGTACAGTGGATCTCCGGCAATCACAGTCGGCTCCTATGATAGGAGCTTTTGGATGCCGGAGATATCCAGGCGCGGGTCTGGGGATCCAAACTTTTATTAGGGCTGCGATGGTAGGGGCGCCTTTTAGGAGGGCCTGTATGATAGCTTGGAGGATCTCCTCCCCGGCCTGAACCTTCTGAACTAGGTCCATGACCAGGGAGAGGAGGGTCTGCAGTAGCTTTGCAGAGGATGTGGCGGCCTCGCTTGGCCCCAACTCTTGGGGCAGCGAAGAGGATTCCGGGGGCTGGGAGGACGGGGCAGCCGCGTGTTTTGCGGGCTCCGGGGCGATGGAGATTTCCACGGCTGTGGTAGCCGAGGAGGAGGCACTGGGTGTGCGCGAGGTGCGCGGAGTGCGCGGGGAGCGCAAGGGGCGCTGTGGGACCAGCGTGTGATCAGGCTGCGGTGGGGCGAGCATGGGTGGCTCCAGCTCCAGGCTGCTGGCTGGGGGTGAGGCGACAACACAGGGGATGACCTCAGGAGCTGCGGCGTCTTTCCTCCTGGTTCTCGTCCTCGGCTTCTTTGTCCTCCGTGCGGAGGAGTCGGAGTCCGTGGGGGCAACGCGTCTAGGAGTGCAATCGTTGCCTCCGCCATCAAGGATGTTGAAGTTGGCGGAGGGGGAGAGGCCTCCTGCACGGTAGGAGGCGTGTCGTGAAGGGCGGGCCTTTGCTGCTCGCAGTTTCCTTGCCACCTTGCGAAACTTTGGGCAATCCCTACTATTACCTGGGTGGGCCCCACTGCAGTTTGCGCAGGTGGGCGTCTCGGTAGGACGGCGGGGGCAATCCCTCGCTGAGTGTTCTCCGGCACACCGGGCACATACTACCGTGCGGTGGCAGTTGTGGCTGGAGTGCCCGAACTGTATCGGTGACATTGGGCCGGGCCGCTGCGGCCCCGCCAAGCTTCGATGTAGATTCCCGGCATATAACAAAGTTCGGTTACCTTGAATATGCCAGGGATGACGTCTGGGGTCCTGACGATGCGGGCGAAATAAACACAGCCACCGGGTTCAGACCTCGCCGGAACTTCGGACACGTATCCCGCCACGTATCCTAGCTCGGCGAGTGCGGCCTTGATTTTCTCGCTGTCCGTGACAGAAGGTAGGCCCGTAATTCCTACCTTGATTTCCCTGTCTTGCGGTAGTGAGAAGGAGAACCAGGAAGCAAGTCCCTGCCTCCCCAGGTCTGTCAGGTATCTCTTCACGGTCCTGAATTCGTGTTCGCTTCGGGGCGTGAAGCGAATACCAGGACCGCTTTGTTTGGCATTCGGTGTGTGCCCCAAGATGTCGCGGAGACGGCGGAAGTGGTGCACCCAGTCGTCGATCCAGTCGTGGGTAGCGAGGCGTAATTGGGGGTGGCGACGTTTTAGAGGTCGCCGGCGCCGGGGCGGGAGGTCTGTCAATATCTGCCTGATGGCTGGTGGTACTCACCTCGGCGTAGGTCCGCTGGCGGTCAGCGTGCCTGGCCTGTCGTGGTGCTTGCAGGTTGATGAGTGGTGGCGGGAATGTGGGCGCGCGGTAGCGATACTCACGCGGCAGCATGGAGTGGATTTCTGTGGCCGCGGCGGGTGCGGCTTGTTGGTTGACGCGCGGCTGTGGGGCTGGCGAGGCATCTGGCGAGCGCGGAGAACTCGCAGAGGGCTGGTGGGTGTCGCGCAGCTGAGCAGCCGGCGCGGCGCGGTGGTGTCGCGGCTGAGAAGTCAGCGAGGGGCGGGCTAGGCCCGCGGTGGTGCGGAGTGTGTCCGCATGAAGGACATTGTCAGGTCCATGGTATGCAGCAGGCTGGCGTGGATCGCTCGCATGCGCAGAGCGGCGCGGTGCGCGCCTCGGTTTGGCCGAACCCTGATCGGCTGTACGGGACGCCCAGACTCGCCGCAGGCAGCCGTCGGGAGGCATTGGGGCGGGGGGGTACCAGTACACCCCCGCGAGAATGCCGAGGGCGACCCGGGGCGGGCGGTGTCCTGTCCGCACAAGCTAGGCTCGGCGAGCATACGGTGGTGCGTGTGGTCCGGGATTGAGCGTGAGCTGGACCTCGATGAGGCCGGGCTGTACGTCGTCTCGGAATCCGCACGAGTGTTCAGGTGGTCGTGGCGTTTACACTAGGTAACACAACATAAAAACACTCGAGTCACACAAACAGTCAACACTAAACGGTAACAGGTGTACGTATCACAACACAGAAAGGTACTCACACTATACGTGGACGGACGATACACTAAGTGTACATACACGGAGACGGTACACACACTTAGGGGGGCTGTCTTTTCGTGACCCAACGTTGAGTCGAAACTCAACGGGAGGCCAGGAGCAGGGCAACTCCCCAGCAAGGCGTAAATCCACAGCTTATTCTGATGAATAAGGTGTGAATTCACGATCGCTATTTGGGAACACTTGGCACTGCTCTAATGAAGGGGTCGGCACGATCGCGGAGTGAGCGCGACACTCGACGCGTTTTCGAGCGAGACGGCACTACCGCGGAGTGAGCGAATCACTACGATACGGATAGAGCGGGACGGCACGAAAACGCGGAGTGAGCGAGACACTCGACGCGTTTGGAGCGGGACGACACTAACGCGGAGTGAGCGAGTCACTACTACGCAATTAGAGCGAGACGGCACGAAACGCGGA
Source organism: Phengaris alcon alcon (assembly GCA_037179445.1). Lineage (NCBI taxonomy): Eukaryota > Metazoa > Arthropoda > Insecta > Lepidoptera > Lycaenidae > Phengaris > Phengaris alcon. The sequence continues at coordinate 828,893 of JAYRCH010000437.1, read as the reverse complement.
GTGAGACACACACACGAACTAGGAGACAGGACGATCCAATGACGATATTAAAGCCTTATGAGAAGGAGACTCTTCTCGCTCGACGCCGGGCCCCTGAAAAGGGCCTTACGGCGGAAAACCAAACCCAGGGGCATAGCCCCTCTATTTGGGGTGGGGATGACGCGCCCAGTACGAATACTGGGCGCATGAGTCATTGGTTTTAAGGGAAGACCCCCCGCGGCAGAACGCGGGGGAAACCCATGGGGGGGCAGCCAACAAAAACCAAGGGAGTGACGGCATGCCAATCCAGGCCCGACCGAGACCGGCGGTCGGCTCCAAACGGCGCGTGGGGGTCCCGACCCGGGGGCCGGGAAACGTGTTTGGGCCCACTCCCTCACGCGCCGTGTTTACCGGACCGCGGAACGAACGACCTGGGGAAAGAGGGGGAAATTTAAAAACTTCCAGGCCTCGACTTTTTATGTCGGGGGGGGAAGGTACGCCCCGGGGACGACGGGGTGGCAATAGGGCTGCCACTCGTCAGGCCCCGGACGCGGTTTGGACGAGATTCGCCGGCATCTGGTTTCCCGGCGAAGGGGTAAAGGTAGGGGGGGAATTTCAATCCCGCAGTGGTGGTGGCGCGGTTGCGCCAAAGCGCGTCAGTGCGCTAGGTGTGGCGCATCATTGCGCCTGGGCTCCTCCTCTTCGGGGGCGGTGGGGCGGGCTGCGTGGCTCCGCTGAGTCCTCCGGAGGGACGGCATCTCTCGGCAGGCGGTGGCGGTCGGGCGGGCGGGCATGCCACGGCGCCAGGTCGGTCAGTTCAACCAAGCGAGAGGCATCCGCCCGCGCGAACAGCTTCGCGGAGAGCTGGGCCACAAAGGCCTCCACGCTCTCCACCCTGAGGTCCTTGGCGATTGTGGTGTTGCGGACGTATCACGGTGCGCCCGCAATTCGGCGCAGCACCCGGTTTTGGGCTCTCTGCAGCAACCCTTTCTGGGGTGCAGAGAGCAGGTGGTGCCACGCGGGTGCCGCGTACGTCAGGCGGGACCGTACGTACGTCCGAAGAGGGCGATACGCATCCTCAGGGGGATCTGCGGGGACGCGTAGGCCGGGCGCAGCAGCGCGATCGCCGCATTCGCCTTCGCCACCGCTGATGCACATTGGGCGGCCATGGAGAGTCGGCGGTCCAGAGTGACCCCGAGATACTTTGCTGTCCTCCCCCACGGGATCACAGCATCACCAATCTTCAGAGGCGCCGAAAATGAACACCTCGTGCTGACGGCGAGCGCCTGGGACTTACCTGCGTTAACAGAGAGTCGCCATTTGCTCAGCCAGTCAGGGAGGAGATCCAGCGTCCTCTGAATCTTGATGGCAGCATGCTCGGTGGTCAGCGAGGAGGAGAAGTACGCCGTGTCGTCGGCGTACAACGCCACGGAGGTGCCCCGGTCCGCGGGCACATCGCTGGCGTAAAAGTTGTAGAGTCCTGGTGAGAGGACGCTACCTTGGGGGACGCCTGCGGCGATGGGACGCTCATTGGAGAGAACTCCGTCAACGCGAACCCTGAAGGTCCTGCCTGAGAGGAAGGATGCCACTAACCTTACCAGGGGGGGAGGTACGTTGGCCCGGATGAGCTTGCAGAGCAGACCCTCATGCCAGACACTGTCGAACGCCTTCTCCATATCTAGAAATACGGCTACCGACGATTCCTTTTTGTTAGCCGCAACGGACAGATGGTGAATAACACGTACCAGCTGGAGGGTGGTACTCAGGTTGGACCTGAACCCGAACTGTTCCTCACGAGGAGGGAGGTAAGGGGAGAGGTGTTTTAGAAGGAGGAGTTCAAAGACTTTAGAAAGGGTGGAAAGGAGGGTAATGGGCCGGTAGCCCTCGGCCTTCCTTAAGTTTTTGTGGGGTTTGGGGATGGTTACTACCAGGCCCATTTTCCAGGGGGAGGGAAAGTGACCGGTCCTGACAATGCCGTTATAGAGGCGAGTCAGGGTGGCCACCGTCCTAAAGGGAAGGTGACGGAGAGCGGAGTTAGGGATGCCATCTGCACCGGAGGCCTTTTTTGGTTTAAGGCGGTTGAGGGTCTTTTGGACCTCCCTCGGTGAGAAGGAGAAATTTGTGGGGGGGGAGGGGGGGAGGGGGAAAGAAGGAAAGCCTTTACCTCCTCAGAGACCGCTCGGGCGTGTTCCGTTGCGGTCGTCGGCAGCGGTGTAAACTGGCGCTCTAGGTGTTCGGCATGAATGTCTGCTCTGTCTTCTGCACGGTACCTGAGGTTGCCATCTGGGTGGAACAGGGGGCACACGGGGGCTGTGACTCCGGTAAGGCTGCGGAAAAAGCGGTGAAGGGAGGGCCAGTCCTCACCCGCCTCCAGGATGCGTTGAGTCCAATCCGCAGCGTTTAGGTCCTGAAGGGCAGTTCTTACCTGGGATGTAAGGCGGTTTAGCTGCGTCTTCAGGGTGGGGCAGCGGCTGAGCTGCCATCTTCGGCGCAGGCGCTTCTTTTCGCCTATGAGGTCGGCGATGTGCCGAGGGAGATTGGGCCGCTTGAAATGGCGGTGGGTAGGCGGCTGGGTTGCCGCGTCCATCGCGGCTACGATCACTTCGGTGATCTGCAGAGTCATCGATTCGACGTTCTCTGCAGAGTCCACCGGGAAATTGGGGGTGCTCTCATGCAGCCGCGAAGCGTCGAAAGCGTCCCAGTCGCGGACTGGAAGGGGAGGAAGAGGGGGGACGCTTGCGGGAGCGGCGCGTATGGTGGCTAAGACTGGGAGGTGGTCGGAGCCGTGGGCCACATCGAGGACCTCTTGATGGAGGTCACCCGGGAGTTGGTGGGCGATTACCACGTCAAGGACGTCCGGAGCGTAACGGGGGGTCTCGGGGTAGTGGGTGGGGTAATATGTTCCCACCACCGAGTATCCGACTCGTTCTGAGTCGGCGAACAGACGGTTACCATCCGAGTTGGGAGCGCGGGATCCCCATCCGGGGTGCTTGCAGTTTAGATCTCCGGCAATCACAGTCGGCTCTTCTGATAGGAGCCTATGGATGTCGGAGATATCTAAACGCGACCCCGGAGGTTTATAGCAAGCATAGATGTGCGTGCGGTGCGACCCGAGGAGTACCTCCACTCCAAGGGCGTACAGCGATGAAACTGGAGAGGGGGGGAGGAGTTGGTGCAGAATTTTCCTGCCGACCAGAACGGCGAGGCCTCTGCATGCTCGCTCACCCCCCAGAAAGTCCTGGCGGTATATTAGATAGCCGGGGGCACTGAAACGGTCCTGAGGGGACAGGAGGGTTTCGCTCAGCAAGGCGACGTCCACCTCGTACTCCCGAAGGAGGTGGCGGATTGGGGCCACCTTGCCGCGGACCCCGTTCCAGTGGACAACCTTTAAGTGGACTGGGGCGTGGGTAGCCATTTGGAAATTAGGGAGGCAAAGAGGGTGGCCCCCTCAGGGAGGGCCTTCAGGAGGGTCTGGAGAATTTCTTCCCCGGCCAGGATTCTATTGAAGACATCCATGGCCAGGGAGAGCAGGGCTTGTAAAACCTGAGCCGTGGTCCTGGGGGACTCTCGGCGGCGAGAAGAAGGGGGGACACGAGGGGGCAAAATGGCGGTGGTGATCGCCGGGTTTGCGGGCTCAGTGGAGAGCTCGGTCACCTCGGGTTTGGTGACCGGCGGGACGGTGCGTTTAGAGCGCGCAGGGCGCGGGGGGCGCGCTGCGGTAGGGGGGGGGGGGGGATAGGATGGCCTCATCAGCCGGCGGGGCTGCTGCAACAGGGGGGAGGGGGAGGGCAAGGGGCTCGTATTCCGAGTCCGTGGCGGCATTTGAGGTCGCACCGGATTTGGCCCTCTTTTTAGTCCGGGTCCCGGTCCGTTTCCGCTGCTTCCGGGCCGAGGAGGGGGGGGCGGTAGATGCGGCGGGACGAGGGGTGGGGTCATTGGCCTCCGCCATTAGAGAAGTGGCGGAGGGCGGCGGCGGCGGGACCTCTCTTTCGGAGATAGTAGGGGCGTCACTCACCTGGTTTGTTCGCACCCAATTTATGGTCCGGGTTGTGCGGGCAGTGGGGCCCGCGTGGCGGTTCTTGACCTCCCGGCGGAAGACCGGGCAATTTCGGCTGTTGGCGGGATGGGGCGCCTTGCAATTTAAGCAAGTGGGCTGGTCTGTTAGGGGTCGGGGGCAGTCGGAGGCGATGTGTTCCTCGCCGCATCTGACGCACGCCGGCTTACGGTGGCAGTTCCGGCTAGAGTGCCGAAACTGCTGGCAGCGGTGGCACTGGGCAGGGCCACTCTTCCCACGCCAGGCTTCCACCTTGATGCCCGGCATGTTAAGAATTTCTGTAACCTGGTAGATGCCAGGTACCAGGTTCGGGGTGCGCCTCAGCAACACGAAGTAAGCGCACCCGGGGCGGTCCTTTCTAGCGAGGATTCGGGACACGTGTTCCACCTCGAATCCCTTGGTGGCAAGATCGGCAGCTATCTTTTCTGTGGGCGTGTTTACAGGTAGGCCGTGGATGCCTACCTTTAGTCCGCGGTCCTGGGGCAGCGCGTACGAGTACCAGCTGACCTGGTTGGACTCGCTCAGGTCAGCCAGGTACCGCTGCACGCACCGATACTCCTTCTCGTCCTCTGTGGAGAATTTTACCCCCTGTCCGTACGTCTTCGCGTGCGGGGCGTGCCCCAGGAGAGCCCTGAGGCGACTAAAATGATCGATCCAATCATCAAGCTTTTCTACGATGATTGGAGGGCACCGGGGGGGTGCTTTCGGCGGCGGAGAAGACGCGTTCACTGTGGGGGCGACGGAGGTTACCTGGTTAACGTCCATCGGCGAGGGGGCCCTCGAGGTAGAGGCCACTGGGGATCCGGGTAGCACGGGGGCGGTGGTCGCTGCGGCATAGGTGGCCGGGCGATCGGCACGCTTGGCAGGCGGCGAGACGTCAGAAGACGCCTCCTGCCGCTGGCGTTTTCTGACCTGCACGGGAGGGGCAGGGGGCGGGGGCATGATGCTCGACGAGGGGGCCGGTACGGGGGCCTTCGGAGCAGGTACACTTACCCCTCTGCGGTCTTCTCCCGGCGGGGATGCCGGCGAGGCGGAGGGGGCGAGCTGTGGGCTCGCTGTAGATGGTGCAAGCGGAGGGCGCGGGGCGCTCACCTCCGTAGTGCGGCGCAGGGAGCGCGTCGGAGAGGCCGAACCCTTATCGGCTGGGTGGGGCGGGGGCCCAGACTCGCGGCGGGTCGCCGTCGGAAGGCATTGGGGCGGGGGGGTGTCAGTACACCCCCGCGAGAATGCCGAGGACGGCCCGGGGCGAGCAGTATCCGTGCCGCTCAAGCTGGGCTCGGTGGCGGAAAGGTATGCGCGCTCGGACGTGCGCGAGCTGGACCTCGATGAGGGTCCGCTGCGCGACGCAACAGAGCTGGCGCGGGAGTGGCTGGGGCGGTCGCGGCTGTGCGGCCGCGAACCACGGTCGGCCATGGTAGGCGTATAGTATGTACTAATGTACTATGCGTACGTGGACATAACAACACACTGATGTCACATAATGGTTATACACGCGGAAACACAAATGAACATGTATAACGGGACGAACGATTATAGTAAAAGGTTTTCACACAACACAGGTACACTAAACACAAAACACGTATTCAGTGTCAAAGCAGTCACAAAAGTGTACGTACTTGCACGGTTAAAAGGAGAGGCTGGCTCCCCGTGACCCGGCGCTGGAAACAAGTTTCCAACGGGAGGCCAGAGGCAGTGCAACCCCTCAGCAAGGCGGCAATCCGCTCGTTATTCTTACGAATAACGAGAAGATTGACGATCGCTATGGGGGTAAAACGGCACTGCACTAGAGCGGGTCGGCACGAGCGTGGAGTGAGCGAGACACTCGACATGATTCCGAGCGGGACGGCACTACCGCGGAGTGAGCGAATCACTACGACGCGGCTAGAGCGAGACGGCACGAAAACGCGGAGTGAACGAGAGCACACTATCACACACGAGAGACAGGACGATCCATGACGATATTGTTTTTACATTTATCAAGTAATACAAAATTATAACCGCACACTACAGGGGCACACACAACATGACAGCTTGAGTACCGGGGAAGGTCAGCCGTGTTGAAAAAAGGTTGGCTCCGCACTGATATAACAACCAAATACACCTTTAGGTACACAATAATAAACGTCACGTCAGACAAATCGTTCTTAATATGAAATTATGTCAATTATGTCAAAGTACGAAACGGCCAGCCCCTTGAAAAAAGTCTACGACCATGTAAAACCACGCCCCGCGCGCGCTGTGCAGCCCCCGTATACATCTAGCCACGCACACATAGCCGCGACCTATGTGTATGCCATTTTTTCTTCTTTAGTGATATAGGCTACTACACAGTCTTTGAAATAGTGTCATATGTGACTCTTTTTGACACATTGTCGACTTTCGTGCGGCGAATTTTGCTTGGAGGGGCAGATTAACGTTTTTCATAATTTAGGAAAATATTCAACTACTCATAAACATGGATGTTTGCTGTTGATAATAGCCGTTGGTTACGCTTTCAGGCGTTACCTAAGTATAGAGTCGTTTTAATCACTAAATTTCATCACACATTGTTAATAAGTTTATACTACAACGGAGAAAAAATATTTGTTACATACTATGCACGACTTTGTTGCGGAAGGACTAAGACTTAAAGAGCACTAAGGCACAATATAAATACTTTATTGATATACTTTTTATATAGTCTAAGAGCCCGTGAACCCCAGACATTCGACATTTTATAAAAGCTGAAAGTTTGTCAGCGCATGCTCCCAACACAGGTAAGAACGATGGACCATTATGAAGTTTGAATTACAGTGGCTTTGGCGTGTAAAATACAAAAGGTGTGTAAAATACCGATCTAATTACATCAAATAATATCCTGTGATTTTTTGGTATTACCTTCAGAATATTATTAAAAATCACGTTATTCATTGCCAGACACTTAACATCGTGGCAACCTCTTGATAGACACCCTTAATGTTCATGAAATTATAATTTTACTTACGTTATTGTATAAAAGCTGATTTTTATATATAATACTTGGGTAACAAGAAAATTATGTTTCATCATTAGCCAGACATTTTTGATACTTTCAATCCCATTTACTTTTTTACATTTTTACAGAAACTGACGACGAAGAAGAAGACCACGATATCAAATGGAGTAACAGTGACGAAGAAAATGATAACATTGGTGATGATAATGATAATGAATGAAATAATATTGTCTTTTATACTCTATAATAATATGTAATGTCATCAATCTATTTTTTCCTTTATAATAACATGTAGGATCACATTAACCTATTTTTAATTAAATTTTTGAGAAATATTTTATTTGGCTTTTTTTAAACCTGTTATTGACAGAATAAATTAAATTTTTTAACAATTTAAGGTAGTTGTAGCATCGAATGTCTTTTCATAAGATGTTTTTAAAATTTATATACATTATCAGGTATATAAATCTGTGCCAAAAAGTTTATTTGCATAAGTCATTCTAATCACGAATCTCTTCACTACAATGTTTGTTTGGCAAGGGGTTGGAACTATCAATAATGTCTGGCTAATGAGTAAACATCATTTTCTTATTACCCAAGTATTATACAGGGTGGCCAAAAAGTCGGGGATCAAACGAAACAGGGAGATAAAGGAGGTAATTTCCAACAAAAAATCTTTCTCCAGCATGGCTATAACTTCATTGCACGAAAAGATATGAACTATTTTTGTTTTTTCAATGAAAGTACCGAGTTTTTTTACAATTTAATCAGTAAAAAGTTAAAATGATTAAAAATAATTAAAAAAAAGCTGTTGTATTATGACTCGATTTTGTATCAATACTACAAAAAATGTATTGCAGCTCTTGGTATCAAACTTAACGAGCAATTAATGTTTTTCCGTAAATTTTGATGCGTTTCAAAAAATTACTTCTCACTTTAAGAGCACCATTTGAAAAAAAAACGTATTACGGAAAGGTGATCCTGTATTATAAAAACTTTCCGGTTTAATGCTGATTAAAATGAGGTACAACACTTTACTTTTTGATCTTTAGTTTTGGTTTTATAATCTTTTTTCATATCAAGGTGCAAATTTCATAAAATGATAAATTCAAAGGAAAAATTAGATTTTTTCTCATACTTATTACATAGTAATTTCAGAAGCCATTATGAAATAAAAACAACGATTGTGCCTTAGTACTTTTATTAAATACAAATTTTTACATTAAATTTTCAAAGTTCCTACCTCTGACCATAACGCACAATCTGCACCGCCTAATAAAATTTGCTCGTAATCGGCGGAATGCACCTCTGTTATTTTGAATTTGTAACTTAGCAAACTCGAGCTTTTGTTGTAGTTCTTGTTCGGTGTTATTCTCTCCATGATACACTATTTCTTTAAAATAGCCCCAAACAAAAAGTCCATGGGATTAAGGTCGGGCGACCGGGGTGGCCATGCAATAGGTCCACCTCGACCAATCCACCGGTTAGGGAAACGCTCGTTCAAATGTTCTCGAACTGCTCTAGTGTAATGAGGCGGGGCGCCGTCTTGTTGCAGCCACATTTCTGCCACTCTATCTTCAGGAATCTCAGCTTCGTTCAGTATTTGGTTCAAACTATTTTGTAAAAAATTCAAATACATAGCACCATTCAGCCTTGGTGGCATTTCATGTAGCACAAGCTGCTGGTCAATTATTCCACCCCACATGTTTATCCCAAACAGATGCTGGAATCGATCATTTCTGATGATATGTGGGTTCACTCTGGAGTAATAATGTAAATTGTGGATGTTAAAAACTCCCATTCTTATAAAATTTGACTCATCAGTCCATAACACTTTGTTGAAGAACTGCGGATCCTCTCTGTGTCTTCTAAGCATCTCTCTACAAAACCTCACTCTAGGTTCATAGTCAGCTGGCAGTAAAGCTTGCACCCTTTGCACGTGGTAAGCGTGAAATTGATTTCTTTTAATGATAAACTGCACCGTCGATCGTGGGATCCCGAGATTTCGTGATATTTGGCGTTGGCTAATACCAGGGTCAAATCTTAACTGTCTCAGTATTTGCTCTTCATTATCAAATCGTACTACTGGTCTTCCTGTTCTCGCAGCATGTTCCCCGGGTAAGGTTCCCTCCATGTACGCATTATGCACGCGTATAAAGACCCTGTAGTCCGGGAAACGGTCTCGGTTAGGGTAGCATTGTCGATATTCTCTGGCAGCAGCGCGAGCATTACCGTCGCAAAAACCATAGAGGTAATGCATTTCTGCATACTCCCGTTGGGTGTGTGCTCTCCTCGCAGCAGCCATTTTAGCTTATCTAGTCAATCCGAAGTGATCACAAAATCCGATTCACACAGCGCTGGTCACAGGTAGGCAATATCACAAGTCCATAAACAAAGCGTAGGTCACAGGTAGGCAATCAATCACAAGTCCAGAAACGAAGCGCGGGTCACAACTAATCACAAAAAATACCGTGCAAAATAATAAGTGTGCGTAGTCACATCCAGAAAGTGAGTAAGATACTAAACAAAGAAAGATACTCACACGCTTCCACCCCTCCTGCTCTGCTTCGCCCGGCATTCTACTACCTGAACTAAGACGGGTATTCTGACCTTTTTCGACAAAGGATTAAATGGTTAGTGTGAAAGAGAGGCACAATTCCTTTGTATCGAGTGTTTTTACAGAGTTGTTTGTATTGTATGACCCTTTCGTTTCCTAGAAAAGATAAATCGTTAAATTTAAAAATAAGGCTCATTTAATGAAATTTGCACCTTGGTATGAAAAAACGATCATAAAACCAAAACTAAAGATCAAAAAGTAAAGTGTTGTACCTCATTTTAATCAGCATTAAACCGGCAAGTTTTTATAATACAGGGTCACCTTTCCGTAATACGTTTTTTTTTCAAATGGTGCTCTTAAAGTGAGAAGTAATTTTTTGAAACGCATCAAAATTTACGGAAAAACATTAATTGCTCGTTAAGTTTGATACCAAGAGCTGCAATACATTTTTTGTAGTATTGATACAAAATCGAGTCATAATACAACAGCTTTTTTTTAATTATTTTTAATCATTTTAACTTTTTACTGATTAAATTGTAAAAAAACTCGGTACTTTCATTGAAAAAAACAAAAATAGTTCATATCTTTTCGTGCAATGAAGTTATAGCCATGCTGGAGAAAGATTTTTTGTTGGAAATTACCTCCTTTATCTCCCTGTTTCGTTTGATCCACGACTTTTTGGCCACCCTGTATATATATAAATATTTTTTAATTTTTTTTTTGTATTTATTTATATTGCTTAATGTGACAATCAACTCATGAAGATAGTTTCCCGTCTAATAATAGCTCTGAATACGAGTCGTTGTCGTCAGATGGTAGTTTCCAGAGTTTGCCCCCATCCTTAGACTCACAGTTGAACTCCACCTTTTATATGTTCTCCAAAAACTTCAATGTAGTGCATATAAATGCGCAAAGCATTCCTGCGCACTATCCGGATTTATTAAGTACATTCTCTGACATACCACATCTACACGCTATTCTTGTGTCTGAATCCTTTTTGAAACCTTGCCTTTCTTCTTATTCCTACTCCCTACCTGGATTTCGTATAATACGTAATGACAGAACGGGCAAGGGTGGAGGTGGAGTAGCTATATACCTTAAAAGCCATATCCCCTACAGTGTCGTCAATGCCTCTCCATCTCAATATTCCGAATCATCTGAACATTTATTTCTGGAGGTACTCCTAGGTCACACAAAGGTTCTGTTGGGAGTATACTACAGCCCTAACCTACATATCGACTACTTCAGTTCTTTTGAAACGATGCTCGAATCACTGGTTCCGGTATTTGATCACACTTTAATTTTGGGTGACTTTAATACCTGTCTCCTTAAAGCGGATTCTCGTTCTAAAAGATTGCTCTCTATCGTTGAGAGTACAAACCTTAATATACTGCCTTCAGCTGCAACTCATCATGCACCTCACTGTCTACCGTCAATGGATCTTGGTATGGTATCTTCTCTTGATCATGTCGCCACCCACGGTCAGTTTTCTGCTGAAGCCTTCTCTTATCACGACCTTGTCTTCCTGTCCTATAAGATCAGATGTCCTAAGCCTAAGCCCCGAACAATCTTAAGACGTAGCTTAGACGGTATAGATAGACAAAAGTTTGCGAACGACCTCATCAGTTCTAACTGGGACACGGTACTTAATGCTACTACAATAGACACGAAGCTGGAGAACTTCAATAATATTATAATCCACCTGTTTGACATGCATGCTCCGCTTCGACCTATTCGCCTTAAACATCTCCCCGCTCCATGGCTTACGAGTGACATTAAAGTCATGATGACCAAGCGAAATGCTGCGAAGGTTAAATATAAACACAATCCCTCGGAAGAAAATTGTCATCGGTATAAGGAATTGCGTAATCGCTGTAGTAGGATGTGCCGAGACGCACAACGCCTCCATATACATCGATCAGTTACAAGTAGTGATCCTGGCAAGGTTTGCTCATTTTTGAAAACACTAGGAATCGGTAAATCTGGTTCTGCTCCACAGATCAGGGTTGATCTTGACTCACTTAACCATCACTTCACTACCGTTCCCCCTATCGCCAGTAACCTAAAACAGGCTACACTGCACGCTTTAAGTACCAACAAAAATTCTGGGCAATCTATTTTCTCTTTTAGGTCTTTAACTGAGCGAGAAGTTCAAACAAGCATGAACGCTATTAAATCCAATGCAGAGGGTGTCGATGGCATAAGCCGTAGAATGATTGAAATTGGTTCAGAAATCCTCATTCCAATACTCTGCCACATTTTCAACTTTTCGCTCAGTACTGGTTCCTTTCCGAGTTGTTGGCGTACTGCAGTGGTTGTCCCTATTCCAAAAACTAATGATCCTTCACTACCCTCCCATTTTAGACCCATATCCATTCTCCCTTACCTATCCAAAGTTCTCGAACGACTTGTTTCAAACCAGCTCAATTAATTTATTAATTCTATTAATTTCTTAAATATATTATATCAGTCTGGGTTCTGTTCAGGACATAGTACCACTACTGCTCTAGTCAATGTTTCAGATAACATTCGTCTGGGGATGTCCAACCGACTTGTGGCTGCGATGGTTCTCCTGGACTTTAGCAACGCTTTTTGTAAGGTTGACAGCGATATTTTATTGGCTATGCTTCGAAATGTGCTCGGCTCTGACAAAGTGATCTCGTGGTTTAGCGGTTATCTCGTCGGTCGACAGCAATGCATCCGCGTAAATGGTAGGTCCTCTAGGTTATGTGATGTGGTTGCCGGATTGCCACAAGGCGGTGTACTTTCTCCTCTCCTCTTTACAATATTTATTAACTTTATAACCCCCTTGCTTACGTGTCATTACCATTTATACGCGGATGACCTCCAAATCTACTCTCAAGCCGATATTAAAGAAATAGATGCACTAATCTGCAAAATAAATCATAACCTCTCTAAAATTTACAATTGGAGTTTATCTCATGGGCTGACAATTAATCCGAACAAATCTCAGGCAATTATCATTGGTGGCGTTAAGCAGATGGATAAGCTCAAACAACTTACAGTTCCTCAAATTTTTTTAAATAATGTACCCTTAAATTTAACAAGTGTCGTTAAAAATCTAGGTGTCTGCTTTGATTCTTCCTTGTCTTGGGCACCTCACATATCTGAGATTAGTCGAAAGGTTTACGCAGCATCTGGGTCACTCAGAAGACTAAAAAATTTGCTACCTAAAAAAACAAAGACTGAACTTGCGCAGTCGCTACTCTTGCCGATCCTCGACTACGCGGACGTCTGCCTCATAGATTTCAACGATGAATTGATCAATAAACTCCAATGTATCCAAAACCTCTGCGTAAGATTCATTTTCGGTTTGCGCAAGTTTGATCATGTAACCGAGTTCAGACGTCAACTTAAGTGGCTGCCCATCAGACTGCGTCGCGAGGAGCATATTTTGACTCTCTTATTCAAAACTCTGTATGATCCTCGTGCACCGATATATCTCAAGGAACGCTTCAAATTCCTTGGTGCTAGTCACAGCCTTTCTCTTCGCTCTGATATGGACAATACTTTAGAGATACCTCTTACTCGATCTGGCTACTACTATAACTCCTTTACCGTAAAGTCCTCAATCCTTTGGAACTCACTGCCACCTGACATACGACACTCCAATTCAATTGCAATTTTTAAATCTGAATTGCACAAACATCTTCTACAAAACGACTAGATTGTAACTATATTTATGTATTCTATATATTAATATTTATTAATTTATTATACACATAAATACTATGTATGTATCTATGTATATTATAGCATCATGGCTTAGTATCTATTATGTCTATGTACATTGTACAGTATGTAGATGTATTTGTAATTAATTTCTTATATTCTATGTTTAGTTATATTAATATTAATAACCACTTACATTTTAGTTTTCCTTTGACACTAAGGTTGTCTGGAAGAGATCGCTTTAAGCGATAAGACCGCCTTTGCCCACGCTGTCTAACCGTTTTTATGGCTAAGTCTATTATTTTGTAATTTGTGAGCAATAAAGTGTTTTTATTATTATTATTATTATTATTATTATTATTATTATTATTACTCCAAAAATAAGTTCGAATGCGATACGGAAATATACGAAATAAAAAAAAAATAGTAAAAAAATCTATAACCCGACTACGGAATAAAAAAGTGGTCTAAAAAGGACGAAACAAGAAAATAATTCAGATAGATATTAAGAAATCCATAGGTACAAAAATGGTCAAGGTAAAGCCATGGTCGCACCTACTTTATAAGATTCGACATAGTCGATGGTTAATCGCAGCCGTCTGTATTCATCTTGGGGTATAATTCTAGAAACTTCTCTAGGCGTTAAACTGACGCTTAGATGCCATTAGTGGATGCGACCACGGCTCTAGCTAGACCATTTTTGTACCTATGTATTTCTGGATTTCTATCTGATTTTCTTGTTTCGTCCTTTTTAGACCCCTTTTTTATTCCATAGTCGGGTTATAGTTTTTTTTTTTTTTCTTCATTTTTTTTTATAATTATAATTATTGGATTTTATAGTGCTACGGAGACCGGCCGTTTCTTCGATTTTCGGCCGATTATCACATAAAACAGTCAAAAGTTAAAAACTATAACGACGAACCTATTGACACCTCATTCACGACAATCGGATCAGTGGCTTAGGCGCTACGATGGAACAAACATATATACATACACAGATCATTTCCCTTCCTTTTGGCTTCGCCGTAAAAAATATTTTAAAACTACGGTACCTAAATTCGGACGAGTATAAGTATTGCTTAACTCTTTTATTAAGTACAAGCAGTGAGCTAGATCAGAGTAACACACAGTTTCATGAGCATTACGTGGCGGCTCGCATGTTTATATAACTATTATATACAGTCGAACTATCGCTGCTGGAAAAATAAATTTTCATTGCTTTCTGAACTGACTTGAGAACCGAGATACCAGGATATGTGTAGGTCTTTTCCATGTTACTTTTAATCACGAGCTGAGCCCATGTCAAAATTGTATCACTACACCTTTGTTTATCGAAATGGCTTTCATTGCAACCGCCCTTTTGTCTTTAACAATGGTTCGTCGGACTTGCTGTTGGTAAACCTAACAGGCACCACAGACGGCGAAGATAATATGATATTTTTTTCTTAATTTCATATTACTGTACGTAATATAAAAATATATAATATCTTAGGCAACTGTCATAGTTCACACAAAATGTATAAAAAGCTATATTTTATCACAACATAAAATATCGTGTATCTTTTTGTTTCAGACTTCAACTTACTGTTTATGGATGTTTTGTACCTATAACGCTTTGCAATCTCTACTTTGCAATCGGTTAGCTTTAATTTGGCTAGTTTAAAAAAAAAAAATAATAGCTTCTGCACCGATTTCTGTTTCGGTGGCAGGTTTCGTTGAAACGAATCCGGCTACGCAACAGTTATTTTATAGTGCCTAAGTGTGTGCGCGCAACACACTAACACAAGAGCACTCTCTCTTCCCTTAATCTCATAGCCCAATATGATGGATAACCGACACGTCTGGCGAGAGATCAGGCGCAGGACCGACTTTTTACATAGCCATCCGACGTATGGATCATCTTACTTGTAAGCCTGGTGATCAGCCTGCATTGTTCTAACCAGGCTTGAAAACAATTATTTGGCTGTTCCAACGCGGGGATCGAAGTCACGACATCTGGAGTCGAGGGCCAAGCTTTACCACGGAGTCGCCAAGGGGTTGGGGGGAGTTTAGCAAATATCTTTTCAATGAAAGAAGTTAACTATCTACAACTGAATGACAGTAATTCGATTGTATCTCGTAAACTGTCCACCGTGAAGGAAATCTTCGTGAATGCAACCGTTTAAGGTCCGATTGCGCAGAGCGGATAGGCCTAACGCGGTCCATTCACAAGCATTGGCCACTACAGGATGTTAGGGTGTAACTGGACTTTAAATTGGCATTTGGCACCTTCCTTCGATTACCAACCTTTAAATAAATAATTAATAGTGTATGTTCAGTAGACTGAGTCCGAATTCTACGTTATTAGGATTCCGTACCCTAAGGGTAAATGGAACCCTATTACTAATACTCCGCTGTTCGTCCATCTGTCACCAGGCTGTATCTCATGAACCGTGGTCCGTGATAGTTAGACAGTCGAAATTTTTACAGATGATGTATTTCTGTTGGCGCTATAACAACAGATACTAAAACAACTAAATTAATTTAATTAAACTAAAAAAAACTATGTTAAAATATTTAAGGGGGCTTCCATACCCTTCGTGCGCGAGTTTATATATTAAATTTATATATTAAATTTATTTATTTATATTTAATTTAATTTATTTAATTTAATTTATAAATTATTATTTAATTTATATATTAAACATGATTACTTAATTACGTGTTTAACAAATTTTTTTTTATAATGTAGGTACAATATCGAAGAAAGTTCCTGCTCGACCAGGCTCTAAATATTTTTCTTTGCACTAGGACGCCTCAAAATATTTAAACACAAAGGAAGTGACCGCAACGACTGCAAACGTTGTGAACTACGTATTTGCACGTGAATATGTGTGCGTGCGCACGATTCATTGGCGCTGTTAAGAGCTCTATTACAAATCTGCACTCTGCGAGATTAGGTATTTGAACCGTTCCCGACATTTCCCATTTTGTAGTAATTTTGCATTTGTATTTATCGTTTATATTGAAATAGGTTAATAAATTCATGCTTTAAAATTATAAAATCTTTATTCCTCATGAATTTCCTCATTTTGTTTAATAATATTATCGTAGATAGGAGTAATTCACAGTTAACTTAAGGCGATTTTCGAAGTTTTTTTGGCTTAGAATATTTATTTTTTTTCAATATTAAATCAAAGATATTTCAAAATTCTAACGCCGCTACGAACTACGAGTATACGACTCTAGAGGAAATGAATAAATAAATAATAAACGTTTATTTGACAAATAAGGACATACAGTACAAGTTATTATATACATTACAATAAAAATACAACAAAAGAATAGTAAAATAAGATAAATAAATAGCATATAATGGTAAAGATTTCAATACTAGGTTCTGCCAGAATCAGATGGTCGGCAGTGCAGTGTAATGCCTAATCGTCAAAATGGAGACCACTCAGGCATACCACCACGGCGCAAACACCCCAGTGCCTGGTATTAAGTGGGTCCATCGGTACTGTCATTTGAGGGACAGAATACCACTTGGCAATAGCTGATAAATCGTACGTAATATACATAATTACATTAAAACTTGATAAAATATTAAATATATTGTATACTATGGGACATGGTGTTATCGTGTGACTCATCACTCATTACAATGGACATTGCAGCGACCACGCCACCCGCGCCCTCCACACTCCCCTTGTACACTTCCCATAGTAACTATGTTGCAAGGGGCGGACACGCGCTTGGCTTGCCGCCATTGATCTGTGCATAGCGAGTAGCAAAAATCACGAGATAAACATTGTAGGTACAAGTTAAATATTAATAGCCAATATTCGGCAAAGTAATGCTATTAGATACGTATTAGCATTCGCATTTTATTATTTCATTTGCTTAGAACAGTAGTTCAATCCAGGAGCTCAAAAAAGTGCCTTCGCGCATTTTATGAAAATCTTTATCTGCAATTTTGGGTTTAATTAAAAAGTTAAGCAAAATTTACAGAAAGCGAGGCCGCTACGAACTAGGTTAATAGCTATTCTGCACTATTCAATATGTCAAAATTATTAATGTGTCTTTGCTTCTGAGATCAAGAACGCCATAATTGGCCATTTTACGCAAGCGATTTTCATCTTATGTCTGGTCGAGCGGCAACCTGTTCGATAGTACACATTATATCCATTATGGTTCCCATTATAACCTAGTCCCCAAAATCCTAACGTTAAAATTAAAAGGACTAGAAGAATAAGGTTGGACTTCATTGTTAGGAAAACAGTCAACAGCCTGCGGTCATTGTCCTACAGGTCCTATCGGTCCCTTTTGATTTTGTATATCGTAATATTATTTAAAATATTTAATTTTCTATTACAATTATGACAAATACATGAAATATTAAAAATGTATCATTTTAAAATATATTTTTTAAATTAATCACTTAATATGATACATATTATTTGCTTATTCATATAAGGAGTTAAACGTCCGTATAAGTAAAAATTTTATTTTAGGTTTATTAAAAATATTTTTTAAGCATAAAATATAAATCTTCAAGCCGAATTTTTGTCAATAGAATTTATAAAGATTGAAATATAAACTTTTATAATGACGGGTATTACGATTTTTCATCATGTTTTTTCTTTCGTCGTGTAATAAGATATGATTAATTTCGATTAGTAATGTCAGATACACGTAGCGCAGTTACGGAGGCACTTGGATTTTGCATTGTTGATTGGTCTCGGGTTCGAATCTCGATCATACGAAATAGTTTTATTCTTTTTATTTCTTTTTCTTTTATATTTTTTTTTCTCGCACTACTAAAACTCCGAGCAATGCTTGGTCTCCCAGGTACTATAGTGTAATATTGTTGAAAGCGGTATACCTAAATACTGTTTCACTTCTATCGGCAGTCCATATAATTGCCAATTTATTTTATTATAAAAACTTCGCTTGAATGTTATGAACAATTGAATGAAACAAAAAAAATGGCCTTTAATTTTTTGTTTACGTGCAAGCTATAAAATCTTTGAATTTGAGTAGAACTTACATTTAAATTTCAACGAAGTACCTAAATATGTAGATGAGATAAATTAATACAAAAATTCGTTCACCGGTCATTAATTACTTTCATCTCTATTACTATTTTGACGACCTCTATGGCTCAGTGGTTAATGCTAGAGATGCGTCAGTTCTCAAGCCGAAGGTCGCGGGTTCGAATCCCGCCAAATTAAGGCTCTGTATATCGCTAGTGACCTTGAGCGTCAAGTCCCATATTAATTTTGTAGGCGACAAGGGCGTATCGCGCCGACCGGGGAGTATTAAAATCGGATAAAAAATAGCTATAAATATTTGAGACAAAATTTGCAAAAACTAAAACTACCTTCCCCTGAGTCTTATTTTACTTAAAATACTGAAATAATTTTCATACTCGTGTGACTTATAGCAGAATAGAAAAAAGGTTTTAACTTAAAAAGAACGGGTGGACTTAGCATATTTTTAAATCAATATTTAAATAAAAATTTCAATTTATAAAAAGATATTCCTCTGCCAAATGAAATGCATATTAGCATATATATTTTTTTTTGATTTTTCAATGCGATGTCTGAGAAAAAAGGTATCAAAGAACTCCAATTTTCAGTTCTATCCAGTGCACAACCCCTTAACAAATACGTTATTTTTTTCCTGGGCAATTGACGTTTTGTGACGCCCAAAATTAATAAGGTATCTGAAATCTTACTTTGACGTCAATCCTAGATTCTAAAACAAAAATTGATTGACGTGAAGTTAATCCTGGGATCGTTGAAAATTGAAATGTATTGAAATTTTGGTCTCAGATAGGTAAAATGAGATTAAGATTGATTATTAATTTCTGGCGTTAATATATATTGAATATAACAAAAATGCGTACAGTATAAAAGTACCTATTAAATATAATATTTCTGTTGGCCGGTGCCCGTAATATTCCTAGTTTGGGTTCGTACTTAGTTCCCGAACTTGTAGGAAGGACGACAAGTAGAAAAATTCGGAAAACATTTGTGTCAAATCTTATTCAGAAATAAAACATTTTCTTTCTTTCGAGAAATTAGCACGGGACCAGTTTGACGTGGTGTGGAAGCGTCCATAAACATAATAAAAAAATATATTATTATGAACTGTCACGATATAAAAGACGATATTAAATCCTAATTTAATTTACCTATACCTAATTAAAAAAATCGACAACATCCATATAGGTACTGCTCTATATTAATAAAATTTGATGTAATTAAAATTTTGGTTATGAAAGAAAATAACACACACAATGTTACTATATTTTCTAAACCTTTTATAAATCACTATAAAAATTATAACTATTGCACTATAAAATTAAAAAAAAAACTCACAGTTAGGTTCATATAACTCGCTTCACACTTATGAAAGCACACACGCGCCCACTGAAGCGGCCGGCACGCGACTACAGCTGACAGCAGCTGACGGGTGCCTGCAGTCATCACCGGCCAAGGCCCAGGATTTACACATATAACAGTAATATAATCGTTATAATAATATAATATCTATGGACGCTTTCACACCACGTCAACAATTCCTATTAACGACGAACCTATCAAGGTAGAAATATGTAAATATTAAATTCATAATTGTACAAAGTAAATAAGTTGAATTTAAATTGTTAAAGCCTTAAAGTAAATTTCCTGAGTAAAAACTGTTTAACTTGGCATAAAGTCGAAATTTCATGTAAATTAGATACCTGTTCTTTTATCTAATAACTAGATTCTTGTGAGCATTTGCTATTTACCTAAATTTATATGTAAGTTGTTTAAATTGGAGAGAAGGAGACTCTTCTCGCGCGCTGGGCCCCTGAAAAGGGCCTTGGGCCAATACCAGGGGCTAGAACCCCTCTAATTGGGGTCGCGTCGCGTCTAATTGACGCGCCCAGTACGAGTACTGGGCGCATTTAGTCAGTTTTTAGGGAAGACCCCCCGCGGCAGAACGCGGGGGAAACCCGTGGTGGCAAGGGAATGACGATGGTGGCGAGGGCCGTGGGCGGCCAAGACCTGCGGTCGACTCCGGCGAGGCGTGGGGTCCTGGTCCGGGGACCAGGAAGCGTGTATGGGTCCACTCCCGCACGTGCCGCTTTTGCCGACCACGGACACAACCGACCAGGGATAGGAGGGGGGGGGGGGGGGGGGTCCCGAAAACCAGACCTTTAATGTCGGGGGGGAGAGAGGCAGCCACGGGGCTGACGTGTTGGGCAATAGGGCTGCCCCACGCATACTCCGGGCGCACTAGAAGTCGGGGGCGCACCGCGCATGGGGGCGTCTTGGCAGCGTGGCTCCGCGATGTTCCCTGCGTCTGGTGTCAGCAATGGATATCCTGGCGGCGAGCAGGTGTGCCACGGCAGCGGGTCGGCGTTTGACCGGGCACGTGGCTTCCGCTCGCTCGGAGAGATTTGGAGATCCTGCACTCAAAGAAAAATTATTCACGTTCGGGGAACGCGGGGGGCGGTGCATAGCACGCGATTGTCCCGAGTCCGGGACGCGCGTCGTAGATCTCCAGCAATCACAGTCCGCTCCTCTGATAGGAGCTTCTAGATGCCGGAGATATCTAGGCGCGAATCCGAGCTAGGGTCTGGGGAGCCAAGTTTTTATTAGGGCTGCGATGATGGGGGCGCCTTTTAGGAGGGCCTGTATAATGATTGGGAGAATTTCCTCCCCGACCTGAACCTTCTGAACAAGGTCCATGGCCAGGGAGAGGAGGGTCTGCAGCAACTCTGCTGTGGATGCGGGGGCCTCGCTTTGCCCCAACTCTTGGGGTAGCGGAGGAGATGCCGGGGGCTGGGAGTACGGGGCAGCCGCGTGTTTTGCGGGCTCCGAGGCGGTGGTGTTTTCCACGGCTGTGATGGCCGAGGAGGTGGCACTGGGTGTGCTCGAGGTGCGCGGGGAGCGCAGGGGGCGCTGTGAGTCCCTGGAGTGGTCAGGCTGCGGTGGAGCGAGCATGGGTGGCTCCAGCTCCAGGATGCTGGCTGAAGAGGCGGCAGTACAGGGGGTGGCCACAGGAGTTGCGGCATCTTTCCTTCTGGTTCGCGGCTTCTTTATCCTCCACGCGGAGGAGTCGGGGGCCGGGGGGACGACGCGTCTAGGAATGCAGTCGTTGGCCTGCGCCATCAAAGATGTTCAAGTTGGCGGAGGAGGTGGGACCTCCTGCACGGGGGGAGGCGGGTCGGAGTTTGCGCAGGGGGGGGGGGCATTTCTTGCTCGCAGTTTCCTTGCCTCCCTGCGGAATTTTGGCCACTCCCTGCTGTTGCGTGGGTGGGCCCCACTGCAGTTTGTGCAGGTGGGCTTCTCGGTAGGGGGGCGGGGGCAATCCCTCGCAGAGTGTTCCCCGGCATACCGGGCATAGACTACCTTACGGTGGCAGTTTGGCTGGAGTGCCCGAACTGGAGACATCGGTCGCACTGGGCCGGGCCGCCGCGGCCCCGCCAGGCTTCGATGTAGATTCCCGGCATATACAAAAGTTCGGTGACCTTATATATGCCGGGGACAACGTCAGGCCGGGGCAGGCGAGGGGCGGGCTGGGTCCGCGGTGGTGCGGGGTGTGTCCGCTTGAAGGACGTTGTCAGGTCCAGGGTGTGCGGCAGGCTGGCGAGGATCGCTCGCAGTACTGCGCGATGCACGCCTAGGTTTAGCCGAACCCTGATCGGCTGTGCGGTGCGGGGGCCCAGACTCGCCGCAGGCCGCTATTGGGGCGGGATGGTACCAGTACACCCCCGCGAGAATGCCGAAGGCGGGTCGCCTTCGGGTCGCCTTCGGCATTCTCGCACGGACACACGCACGCACGCACGGACACGACCAGGACACCCCTGTCCGCACAAGCTAGGCTCGGCGAGCATACGGTGGTGCGTGCGGTCCTGGATCGAGCGTGAGCTGGACCTCAATGAGGCCGGGCTGTACGTCGTCTCAGAGTCCGCACGAGAGTTCAGGTGGTCGTGCCGTGGTAGCCACGGATCGTAGTCTGAAATTGATTAAATTTAGTGATTTTATGACCTACTTCAATGTAGGTGTGTTAGCCCGCACAGGGGCTGAGTAAGTTATGTAACGGAAAATTGGAAGTTGCAGCGGATTTTCTGCTAGGGGTCGCCTCGGCTCCGATAGAGACTTACTGTGCGAAAGGGACCGAACGGGAGACAGTTAAGTCTGGGGAAGGCGAAGTAGTGTAAATATTATGAAAACCAATTTTCATGATATTTACACTACATGATATTTAGACTACTAAGAACTACTAGAATAAGAACATTGTATAAATTGTATAAAACTAATTTTTAATGAATGAATAAACGATATTTCGAGTTAAGGGGGTAAGGCATGGAATGTTCTAGAAGGTTGGTATGTGCCGTCGGTATAAGTATGGGGCCGGCGGCCATACAATTCGTAGTTCGCTCGTAACCAGCCGCAAAGTAAGATGAATCCCTGCCTCATCGCCTATCGAAGTAGTGAACAGTGGCCGATAGTTTATTTTCCCCTTTCTAATTCCTTTAATCCTTCGTCCTAAATTTTCCCTCGATTTTCCCAGTATCCTTTCAATTTCCTTCCCCTGTAAGTTTCCCGGTCGATATGTTCCTGTAGCCCTAGATAATCTGGGCGTGTCCCCCACAATTCCCGTGGTAAGGTCTCGAGGAGCTTGTATTACGGATACCGGAAAACGGAAATGTATTTAATATATTTCCGTCCGGACCCCGATTCAGTTTTGTAGTTTTATATAGTGATGATAATTAATTTAAAATAAAACTTTCAAAACCTTGGGAAACCTTAATGATGAAGTAACGTAGCCAGGAGCGTATCACATGTCTAAGGAGGGTTCCGTAACTATCAACGCGCAATAGGTTTTCTTTGATTTACTTCAAAAGTTATTGTTCTACTTCGCTCATAATTTTCCTAAAGAGATTTTAACATGATCTATCAGGATAGAAACTTATAAGTTTATATCTCCTATAGTTTAGAAATGTCACTTACAAACCACTTTGGAGGCCGATTACTCAAAAATAGTTGAATTTGTAAAAAAGTAATGTATTAGCCTTACCTTTATTTTAAAATATCTATTCAACAGTACCCCACACGATAAAGTAGAATGAAAAATTATTTTTATACTTATTATAATTTTATGACAGAAAAACCGAGATCTTTGGTGAAATGGATGAATTTTAGTATACTTAAAGACTGTAGGTATATACCTACAGTCTTTAAGTATACTAAAATTCATCCATTTACATTCATATTTACAGAAGCTAGAAGCGCGGACAGACAGACTGACAGACGGACGGACGGACAGAGCAAAATTGTAGGGGGAATCAAGTATTACGGAACCCTAAAAAGTGGAATTACAACCATCATAACATTTTAATTTTCTATTTCTTTTCTTTCTCATTAATTTAAAATCTATGAGAATTACTCTTCTATCTTGAATTCTATGTTAAAAGATATGATGTAGCTAATACCATATTTAAAACATAAATGAATAAGGGTCAACTCTTACAAAGACGCGAAATAACGCGACGCGGTGCTGCATTTTTAAGTGAGTAAATAAAGTTCAATTTTGAATAGCTGTCTTAAAAATGTAGCGCCGCTTCGCGTTACGTCGCGTTTTTCAGTGTGAGCTGACTCTTAATTATTACAAATGTTAAGTAGATGTTCTCCTAATTGAAGATGTCTATCTTGACACTAGAAATTGCGTAATCATTTTTGCAATGCGTATCAATATTAATAATAATTTATTGTTTGTTTGTCGAATCAATTATTGAAATCAGCAGCAACTTGCGTATATCATTGGACATCGACATGAAATCATAATAGCATTATAATATTATCTATAAAATACTCAAATATAAATTAGTCAAATGGCAAAGGCCATTTTGTAGGTCTAGTTTGGACAAAATGATGAGTTTTTGCATAATCTATATTAATTTTTAAAATTGAACCCCCATTTCTCCTGGTCACGCTATAACTTGTGAACGGCTTTAAAGAATTTCATTGATATTTTTTTAAATGTTTTCTATTACTTCGTTGAATGTTCTTACATATTAAAAATTACGAAGTTATCACGAGTTTAAAAACAAATTCTGTAGCCAATCATAATCATAAAGAATGTCTAATGTTGAATCGGCTGACCCCTTGTCTCAGATTAGTTCGAAGTTAGTGCAGGTGTATGCGTATTGTGTAGGTCTTAGAAGTTGGTAGATGAGGTAGGTAGTAGGTGTAGGTGTAGCGAGTATGTATAGGTTGTAGGTGTAGATTGTAGGTGTAGTTATTGGTATAGAAATTGTAGTATGCAGCTAGTTATATTTTGTTTAATAAATAAATTATCAATTTATAGACATTTTTATATATAATAATGTATTACATAAATATAAATAACCAAATACATAACTGAACTGATTATAACTCCAAAATCATTGCTTTCTAAAGAAAGCACTGAAGCACTAAAGTGCCGTTTAAAACTCTACGCCCCTTTACGTTTCGTGAGTGTATAAGACATAAACGCGCGCAAATGCTTTGAAATTGTGAATTTGCTTAAAATGTTATTTTGTCGAAAGGCGTTGCTCAAAAGCTGAAAGTTATAATGGTACATGTTATTATATTCTAAACACAAGTAAAGGATCGAATATTCGGAGTGTTTTTTTTTTGGATGTTTAAGAAAGAGTGACTTACGTTACAGTCGGAAAGAGGAACAATCTCTACAGATTGTTCCTCTTTCCGACTTTACCTACCTACCTACGAATATATATAAACCGTGCAAGGGAATGGCGAGAGAACGCAACATTTTAAACATTACATTAATCGCATGGGGCTGCTTACTTAGGCTGGGACTATATTGTCCGGAATCCGAAAGGCCGGGGAAAATTCAGGACACTGAAAATAGAGCTCTGTGCTAATATAATAGAGCTTTAAATTAAACACACAAGTGTCGAGTCGAATTTCAATGTTATTTAAAAAAGGTCGACACTCGAAACTTCGACATTCAACTCATAAGTGCAGAGTTCGGTGCTCTGAATTTTCCCGAGCCCGCCGGATTCCGGATCACATAGTCCCAACCTTATTTAATATTTTACATCTGGGTGTATGGCAATTTAGATTTGAATTGTGTCTACTAATGTCTAACTGGACATTAGCAGACACAACTCAAATCTAAATTGCCTCCAAGAACATAACCACCCTAGATCCTGCATACACGAGTAGGTAGGTATATCTTAAACAATTTTATATAGAATTATAATGATTAGTGGTTACGTACTCTAATAGCCATGATACTTGAACCATTAGTATCCTTACCACTAGAAAGATTGCTAACCGCACGACAATTATTAATAATTTCTTTCAAACGAGGCGGTTAAACTAACATTAAAATATTGTGCCACTTATAAAAAAAGGGTGTCAAACGCGCCACAGAAGTGAAACCCTCAATCTGAGTATCGCCCGGTGGTGGTGGTGGTCAACGTTTGAAAAAATTGTATCAAAGGCACGGTAGTGTGAGTTATTAAACCGAGGTAGTGTGTGTTGTTATTATTTTTATTAATTTTACGTATTTCTAAGCATTACATACTTAGCATTACATAATTAAATATTAGCTTTCTGCAGACCTTCCTACACAAGAAATTTAACTGTGCCAAATATCATACGCTTCCGTTCGTAAAATTCTCGTCAAACTGTAATCAAAGTTTTTGCTTCACGTATTATATATAATGATAACGATTTTTTTAACCATAAAGTTCATAGTTCCCACTCGTATCAATAGATGTCGCTCTCAGGGAGGTAGATTGCGCTGATTCTTGCACAATCATGAATTTAGTAGTATTTTAGGGCCTGTTTCACAATCTTCTATAATGTGTCGGATAGGTTATTCGGAAGATTCGTAGCTACTTTATTTATATCGAACAACAGATATAATACGTCATGCTAATTATCTATCTGGCACTCAAGACTTCTTTTTCTTTAGTCTTTCTGAGGCATCGCTTGATTATCGCGAATTGGCGATTACATTGCGTTTGAACGTGTAAAGTTATTACTGATGAAATAGCAAACTTATTATCTACGACTGTTACGTGGCGTTGCGCTTTAGTGTGGTCCCAGTGTAGGAGGCTTTGTGTAGAGAGTGTGGTCTCAGTATAAGAGGCTTTACATACGTGGCCACGAAAATATTTATTGTAAGTTGTACTTTATGAACATAGGAACAAAAAAACAATAATATACATATACATCAAACTCCGGGGATAAAAGATAATTGATTAAATAAAACCTAACCTATTGTTCAATAAATTTCCCTAGTGGTTTGCGGAAAATCGATATCTATTAGTTGTGATGTCAATTACGTTATGAAATTAATAACTTGTTTATTTGGAAACGCAATATGCTAACAGATAAATAATGGATGTCGCTTTCACCTAACGAAAACCAAAAACATAATAGTTATTATTCTTGGTATAATATAAATAGTATAAAGGAATATATTTCACACCTCTCTTGATGGAAAATCGGGCAGGATTCACCAGTGTCCTTTAAGCAATCGGTATAGTCGTCGGGCAGACCCAGAGCTTCCAGTTTACGCCACAAGAGTTCCTAGTTTGTCGTACGAGACAAGATCAAAAGCCTTGCTGAGGTCGAGGAAACAGGCGCACACCGGTGTGCGCCTGTCCGTGTAATATTTGACATTGTGCTTTAAACTCATTATCGCAGTCTTAGTTGACGGCCCACGTATGAAACAGTGCTTTTAGTATGGAGTTAAGCACACTGTCGAATATCTTACCTATTGTTGTTGCTAATGATATTGGCCTGTAAGGAATTACAGGCCAATATCATTAGCAACGACAATCTGTCCGATACGTCCCCACTGCGGTTTTTGGGTATAGCTCGTATAACAGGGGAGGATAAATTAAATCTGTAGATGACAATGAATGGTACAAACATTAAGTAACAATGCCAGAACTCTAGGTAAATGTCTGCCCGCGTACTTTAGGTGCTCAATACTGGCCATCGAGTTATTTGTGACATGGCGATTTCGATATTTGAAACTATCTACGTCGTCACACACCGGGCCCTTGAAGGGGCCCTGGGCGGGGAACCATGGTCAGGGGCTGGAGCCCCACTACATGGGGTGGGGATGATGCGCCCAGAAGAATGATAATTAGAATTAAGAGAATTAAGAACTTGTAATACGCCCCCAGTACGAGTACTGGACGCAAAATTTCAGGTTTTGGTTGGATGGATGGGATGGGGCGCATCATTGCGCCTGGGTGCATCCTTGCACCTGTGTGGGGCGCATCATTGCGCCTGAGCTCCTCCTCTTCGGGGGCGGCGAGGCGGGCGGTGTAGCTCCGCTGAGTCCTCCGGAGGGACGGTATCCCGGTGGAAACCGTGCGGTGAAAATCGACCCAATTGAATCCCCCGTTACATAGTAATGCGGCTAGATCAAGACAAGATACGATCTACTTTATGACTGAAAGTCACGAACAGCAACAATGAGGAACATCGACATTGTCCCAGTTGTGTTTAGTTTTTCTTGTTGTAGTTGACAAAGTAAGTAGCCATTATTGTTTTTTATTTACTGAATATTTAGCACGCTCATTGCGTAATATTATTATTGCTAGTGTGAATGTATCAACAGACTAAATGGAAAAGTCTAGAATTAACACTATATTTGTATAATAAGGGCGAGCGCTCACTTGACACGACACTTGACACGACACTTGACACGACACTTGACACGACAGTCTAATTAACGCATTAGAAAATGTAATATGACGATGCGCACACTTGAAACAAAACGTCTAATAGCCGTAACTGTCTCATATCGACAAAACTGTCTCAAAATTGTCGCTGTTTCAGTCTTAAAACTGTCATGCGCTCGGGTCAGTTCACATAATCGAAATTGCGGCGTCGCGCTACACAGCGCTGCATTTATGCTTAACTATTATTATAGCATCTTCAGGGATCGTCTCGGTTATGGTCAGAGCTGTGGTTAGGTTATGCTAGGGTTGCCATCCGTCCGAGTTTTCCCGATTTTGTCATAGTTTATATGCTCCGAAATTCGGAAGGCCGTAGAAAATTCTGAGCATCGAAAATAGAACTCTGCGCTAATTTATTATAGTTGATAATGGAATTTTACTGACAAGCTGTCAAATATAAGTTCTTTAACGTTTGACTCGACACTCATGTGTTCGATTTTCAACTCTATTGTATTACCGCAGAGTTCTATTTTCAATGCACAGAATTTTCTTAGGACTTCCGGATTTCAGAGCATATAGTCCCAGCCTTAGAGGGCGTCCGGGGAGCGTCTTGGGCCTCATTTCATTTGCTCCGGGTTTTTTGTAGGATTTAGGGAGGCTAATTAAATTATAAATTCTGTAATATTCATCTTCTATAGTATAACTCATTTTTTGTAACTTTCTCACTCGATTTTTACACAAAGTACATATTCTGTTTCTTTTGAATGTGAGCTGTCTTTTAGATCAGTCATAGAGGGTATCAACAGGTAAAATAATAAAAATAATCCTGTAACAAAATGTAATTAGAATCTATTAAATTGTTACATTTCAATTAATAGGTATTATTTATCATGAGTAAATTAAAATATGAATTCGATAATTTTGTTTTCATTTTCGAGTGTTTTTAATATTTAAAAAAAACCTATTCATTCTCCGGGTTTTGGGCTCCAAAATTCTTTGTTTTCACGCGTCTTGTCCTAGTTGTAAATTTTTAGAGATGGCAACCCTAGGTTATGCAAACTAATGTATGCAAACTATTATTAATAAATGAATTTAATACATAGTGTATAATGTCTCGAGCTAGCGAACGGTCGCGCTCCGCGTTATATAAAAAAAATGTATAACTCCCCCACACCGATTTCGATGCCGGTGGCCGGTTTTATTGAAACCAGGCCAGGGTAGTAGTAGTAATTACGCAGGAATAATTTTATAGTGCCCAAGTGTATGCGCAATACACAAGAGCACTCTCTCTTCCTTTACTCTCATAACTCAGTGGGACGGATAACCGACACGACTGCCGAGAGATCAGGCGCAGGTCCGACTTTTTACATGCCCATCCGACGCATGGATCATCTTACTTGTCAGACAATCAGGTGATCAGCCTATTGTCCTAACCAAACTTGGAAAAACATTTTTGTTGTTCCAATGCGGGAATCGAACCCCTCC
The DNA here is from genome assembly GCA_037179445.1 of Phengaris alcon alcon. NCBI lineage: Eukaryota > Metazoa > Arthropoda > Insecta > Lepidoptera > Lycaenidae > Phengaris > Phengaris alcon. Next base: position 799,456 of record JAYRCH010000437.1, on the reverse strand, counting down.
GACCTCCGAGTCGAGAGCCAAGCTCTAAACCACTGGACCACGGATGCTGTTATACACATGCATCATGTTGCTCCACGTTATACACATGCAGGAAAATATATTAATAATTATTTAATTAATATTTTTGTGAATCGCGCGGCTGATTGCCGCTGCACGTGACCATAGCGCTCGTGGCCAATGAGTGGCCGGCATTTATCCAGCATGCAATCGACACCATGGAAGAGGTCAGCATATTGCAGATCTGCAAATCTTCCTTTACCAGCGAGGAGATTAGCAAAGGTAAGCATTTGCTGTACGAAACGCTTGGCCAGAGCGCGAACGCGAACATGTAATCGTGATGAACAGATGGCCGTTCCATGACAAAGAAGCGTGCAGGACATCATCTCCCTGCTGAAACAGACGGATACGAATGAAGTGCCAGCTTTTGTAGCAAAAGAACTGCATGAGCTGCTGCCAGTGACACTGGACTACGTCGACGTCGTCAGCCTACTGGAGGGCATCAAGTTCCTGGAGGAAGAACTGGCCGAAAGTTCTGGCCGAAGTTCGAGATTGCAGGCATCAGAGTCCACCATAAGTGATCTACGTAGTGAATTATCACAGTTAAAACACAGCAAACGTCACTCGTCGTCGAGGTGCGCAGGCGGTCACGTTTAGCCCGTCAGCATTATCCGACGGGTCAACGAACATCGTCGCTGCCGCCCCTGCCGCCCGCTCCCCGCCCGCGAAGGAGCCGGTGCTGAGTTACGCAAGTGTCGCCGCTTGCGTACCCGCCACCTCCCCCGAGTATGAAAAACAAAGGGAAGAAGGAGGCCCCTACAAAAGAGCGTCCTCTTTCTAAAAAGGACCGAACAAGCGATGATGACGGGTTCACCAAAGTCGAGAGGAAGAAGAAGAAACCCGTCGTCCGCAACCATCGCGGCACCGCACCCGGAGGACCCGAGCAGCTGTTGCGGTGTGAGACTCCCGCGACACCGCTGTACGTATCTAGGTTACATTGGTCTACGACGGTCGAGCAGGTCGTGGACTACATCAGGAGCAGAACCAACTTCGCCTTGAGGGTCGAGCGTTTGTAATCACGTCATAAAGTGAATTTTAGTTCCTTTGTGGTAAGAGTTCCAACCCATCATTTACAGAACACCGAGAAGGAGGAGTTCTGGCCGATTGGAGTCGTCTACAGAAGATTTAGAGGACGACTCCCGAACACTACGCGCCCTACGTCACAGACAATACGTGTTTAGTGTTAGTGTTCTTTATTATATATAGTAATATGTATGTTAGTCTATAAGGTATTTATAATATGGGCCTATGCAGACTGAAATAAACGGAATTTAATTTAATGTACCTAATACAATAATTAATGTTATTTTATGTTTATAAATAATATTTAATGTACATAAAACAACATTGTAATTAAAAAATGAAATGAATACATTATTATACATTGTACTTTTTAATTTTTTAATTATATATGTAATATCTATTAACATGTTGAAACTGCTAAACAACTGTTTCGCCGACAGTGTAGGTGTAAATTTATGCTCCTTAATTTTGTTGAAACTTATATTGCTTTATAAAATAACAGGCGCATGGCTCTATAATAATAAGAGCCTAAACATTATTACGGGCAATATTGAGATGCAATCTTTTTATATTTGACCAGGTACCTTGAGTTTTTGACCTATCTTCTGTCCTACAGGGTTGACTGGAACAAGGGTATGGAACCGGGAAATCCCGGTCCATAAATTTTGAAATTTTGTAAACCACAAATGGGCATTGCAAGCTTTCTTAATACATCGGTAAAATAAGCGTTGGTTAAACAACAACTTGCAGATGTGTAAGGAAAACGATAAGACGCCATAACAGCTTCAAGCAAGTTCAGCCCTACAGCCCTACACCACCACCATACTCTTATGGTAGATTTAATGTGTGGATGCAACGATAAAAAAAACAGACTCCTTTGATGTTTTGCAAAAAATCAAATGATTCGCACTAACATCTCGAAAAACATTCCAATAAAGGCAAATAAACTAAAATCCGAGGAGGGAGACTTCTCCTCGCACGCCGGGCCCCTGAAAAGGGCCTTGGGCGGGGAACCAATACCAGGGGCTAAGCCCCTCTAATTGGGGTGGACGACGCGCCCAGTACGAATACTGGGCGCAAAGAAGTCGGTTTTAAGGGAAGACCCCCCGCGGCAGAACGCGGGGGAAACCCGAGGTGGCAGAGGGAATGACGCGGTAGCAAGGGCCGTGGGCGGCCAAGACCTGCGGTCGACTCCGACGACGCGTGGGGTCCTGGTCCGGGGACCAGGAAGCGTGTATGGGTCCACTCCCGCACGCGCCGCTTTTGTCGACCACGGACACAACCGACCAGGGAAATGAGGGGGGGGGGGAAAGGGTGTTTCCCGAGCCCCAGACTTTTTATGTCGGGGGGGAAAGGGGCTGCCACGGGGCTGACGTGTGGGCAATAGGGCTGCCCCACATCACACTCCGGGCGCACAAAGCGAAGCATTTTGCCGGTTTGAGCCGGCGCGGGGTAAGGGGGGCGGGGGCATCGATCCAACGGTGCATTTTCGGAGGCGAACCGCGCATGGGGGCGTCTCGGTCGCGTGGCTCCGGGATGCTCCCTGCGTCTGGTGTCGTCAGAACGGTTGCTGCGGGCGAGCGGACATGCCACGGCAGCAGGTCAGTTGGCCGGGCACGCGGCTGCCGCTCGCTTGTGAAAACAGGTGATCCTGTAACTAAGGATAAAACAAATTAACGCGTTCAAGGAGCGCGGGGGGGGCGGTGCATTGCACACGAGTGTCCCGAGTCCGGGACGCGCGTCGTGGATCTCCGGCAATCACAGTCGGCTCCTATAATAGGAGCTTCTGGATGCCGGAGATATCCAGGCGCGGGTCCGAGCTAGGGCCTGGGGAGCCAAACTTTTATTAAGGCTACGATTGTGGGGGCGCCTTTTAGGAGGGCCTGTATGATGGCTTGGGATGCTTCCTCCCCGGCCTGAACCCTGAGAACTAGGTCCATGACCAGGGAGAGGAGGGACTGCAGAAGCTCTGCAGTCGATGCGGGGGCCTCGCTTTGCACCGGCTCTTGAGGCGGCAAAGCGAGTACTGGAGGCTGCGGGTGCGGAGCGGCCGCAAGATATGCGGGCTCAGAGGCGGTCATTTCCGCGGTTGTGACAGCCGCAGGGGAGTCGGCAGGTCCGCGCGGGGGGCGCCGTGAACGCCGGGTAGTCCGCGTGCATTCCGGCTGCGGAGGAGCGAGCGCGGAAGGCTCCAGCTCCTGCTGGTGGCTGTCAGGGATAGCGACGGCATCACAGGGGGAGGCCACAGGGGGTGTGGCAGCTTTCCTCCTGGGGCTCGGCTGCTTTTTCTTCCTCCTGGAAGGCTGCGCCGGGGAGTCGGAAGCCGAGGGGGGGACATACCTTGGTACGTAGTTATTTGCCTCCGCCATAAGTGATGTATGAGTCGGCGGAGGAGGAGGGGCCTCTGGCACAAGGAGAGGCGAGTCGGCAGGTACGTAGGGGGGGGGAGCGCGGGCGTTGTCGGCTCGCGGCTTCCGCGCAACCCTACGGTACACCGGGCACTGTCTGCTGTTTGCAGGGTGGGCCCCCCTGCAGTTAACGCAGGTGGGCGTCTCGGCGGGGGAGCGGGGGCAGTCCCGCAGAGCGTGTTCCCCGGCACACCGGACACAGGCCACCTTCCGGTGGCAGTTGTGGCTAGTGTGCCGGAATTGGAGGCATCGGTGGCATTGGGCCGGGCCGCCTCGGCCCCGCCAGGCTTCGATGCGAACTCCCGGCATATTTAAAAGACTACGCACCTTATATATGCCGGGTACGACGTCCGGGGCCCTGGCGATAAGGGCGAAGAAAAGGCAGGCACCGGGGTCAGACCTCGCCTGGATCAGGGAGACGTGCTCCGCCACGAATCCCAATCCGGCGAGACCGGCCCTGATCTCTCCGGTGTCTGTGAAGGAAGGTAGGCCCCTGATACCTACCTTGATTGTCCTTTCCTTTGGTGGCGAGTGGGTGAACCAGGAGGCTTGTCCTCGCCTCTCCAGGTCTGTCAGATAACGCTTGACGACCGTGAACTCTTGTTCGCTTTGGGGCGAGAAGCGAATCACACGGCCGTCATATTTGGCATTAGGTATGTGCCCCAGTGTGTCTCGAAGACAGCGGAAGTGACGTACCCAGTCGTCGATTCGCTCGGCGACCAGGGACGGGTAGCGAGGGGTAGACCTTTTAGTGGGTGGCGGCGTCGTACTCACCGACGGCGCCGGTATAAGGGGACTGTGGCTGCCTACGTGTGTAGGGCTGGAGGCACTCACCTCGGCGTATGACAGCCGACGGCTGAAAGCAGATTGAAAATTTATTAGTGGTGGCGGGAAGGTGGGCGCGCGGTAACGATACCCGCGCGGCACGCTAGGGCGGATTTCCGTGGCCGCACAAGGTGCGGTTCGGCGGTCATCGCGCGGCTGTGGGGCCGGCGAAACGTCAGGCGAGCGCGGGGAGCTCGTGGTGGGCTGGTGTGGGCCGCGCGGCTGAGCAGCCGGCGCAGCGCGGTGTTGTCGCGGCTGAGGGGTAGGCGAGGGGCGAGCTGAGCTCGCGGTGGTGCGGAGTGAGTCCGCCTGTTGGACGTTGTAAGGTCCGAGGTATGCAGCAGGTTGGCGAAGATCGCTCGCCTGCGCAGTACGGCGCGATGAGCGCCGCGGTTTAGCCGAGCCCTGATCGGCTGTGCCGGGCGGGGGCCCAGACTCGCCGCAGGCCGCCGTCGGAAGGCATTGGGGCGGGAGGGTGCCAGTACACCCCCGCGAGAATGCCGAGGGCGACCCGGGGCGAGCGGTGTCCTGTCCGCACAAGCTGGGTTCGGGGAGTGAGCGGTGGCGCGTGTGGTCCGGGGCTGAGCGTGAGCTGGACCTCGATGAGGCTGGGCTGCACGTCGTCTCGGAGTCCACACGAGAGTCCAGAAAGTCGTGGCGTGGTAGCCACGGATCATGGTCCGTCATGTTGTACTGGGTGGTACAAACATAAAAACACACAAGTCACAGAACAGTTAAAACTGACGGCAACAAGTGTACGTCATCCAACACAAAGGTATTCACAAAAACACGGAACACTAAGTGCACGCACACGAGGACGGTACACACACTTAGGGGGGCTGTCTCCTCGTGACCCAACGTTGAGCCGAAGCTCAACGGGAGGCCAAGAGCAGGGCAACTCCCCAGCAAGGCGCAAATCCACAGCTTATTCTAATGAATAAGGTGTGAATTTGCGGTCGCTATCAGGAGTTTATAGGCACTGCACTAAAAGGGTCGGCACGTTCACGGGGTTAGCGCGACACTCGACGCGTTTCCGAGCGAGACGGCACTACCGCGGAGTGAGCGAATCACTACTACGCGGATAGAGCGGGACGACACGAAAACGCGGAGTGAGCGAGACACTCGACGCGTTTGGAGCGAGACGACACTAACGCGGAGTGAGCGAGTCACTACTACGCAGTTAGAGCGAGACGGCACGAAACGCGGAGCGAGACACTAACACACGCGACTAGGAGACAGGACGATCCAAACTAAAATGATCTGCCCCTCCACACTATCAACAGTAAAGTCATTGTCAATATGAAGGTGGCATGTTGGCTGATGTGTCGAGTTGCCATTAAAACCTATTATAAAATGTTATTCTTATATTTTAAATTACTTTTGAGGTTGTATTTACATTTGAATTTCATGCCGTAACACCAGTCCCGAAAGTCCCGAAATTCCCAGGACATTCCGGTTCCGAAATTGCACGGTCTTGAAATTCCACGGTTTTCATAATCAGTACCCGTTCTCCATTCCTTATCTGGAACAGATCGCTTCTAGCGATAAGGCTCGGATTCCCACAGTTAGGATTTACGCCCGAAATTAATAATCAATCTTAATCGCATTTTAGCTATCTGCGATCAAGATTTCAATACTTTTCAACGATCCTAGGATTGATTTCACGTCAATTTTTGTTTGAGAATCTAAGATCGAAGTCAATCTAAGATTTTAGATACGTTAATAATTTCGGGCGTTAGGTTATAAGTTTAGTTTTACTCAATTGTTATTAGGTGTACTTTAGGTAATGTGAGCAACAAAGTGTTTATCGAAATCTAGCTACATACAAATATTTTATTTGTGTGTAAAATGAATTAAAATGCACTGTTTATTTTAGAAATGTATCACATGCTGTGGGGTGTCGTCAATCTTTTATACTATCGACATTTTATTTAGTTGGTCAACATGTCAATGTCGTACATTTTTCAACTGGACATGGTGGCCGATGATAAGATTTTGAGAAAATACTACAACTGCACCATATGATTCGAATTACCCAGTTTTTTTTTTGTTTTAATTCTTGACCCCTATCATTAACAGGGCTTGTTGTTTACATTTTTCTTTTCTTGTGCAAACAACAGTTCAAACATACAACTAAATAATAAAATGTAATATGAAATATTTAATAACATACAATTAGCCAGTTAGAAACGAACCGCACTCTGTATTATTAGGCACGCTATTTTATATTGTTCCTAATTGGAAAGAGCGGCCGTGGCCTAGTGGGTAGACCGTATGATTCGCACTCGAGAGTGCAGGTTCGATTCCAAGGTTGTGGCGTGTACCAATGAGACTTTCAACTCTCAAGTACGTGCGTATAACTTACACATGGTTGACTCCAGACGTATTGACCAGTCATTCCTCTGGACTAGGCTGACTGTGTTGTGAGAATGCCGTAAGTGCTTGGGTAAGTATACGACATTTAAAATCGAACGTCCCAGGCACTACAGGATTTCAAGTGGTTACTTCGCTCGAAGAGTACTGTATAAAATTAATCATCCAATAACTGACGAAAAGGTCAAAGTTGATAAGAAACATTTTTTTTTACTTAAGTCAATAGTGCTCCTTAAAATAAGAAACTCTATAATAGGACTAGTGCACTAAAATCAATAGTTTCAAAGACACAACAAATTGTTTGAAGACGTATTTTTTTTGACGTAAGTTTTGTGGAAACGCCCCATACAAGACACTGCGATTGTGACGTCACATTGCTCGTAAATTGCTACAAAATGTGCAAAAATATGCACAAAAAATTTAAAATCACCGAACTCCGTAGTCTGTGTGTATATGTTCATACTTACCATAGCCTTTTTGTGTTCGATGTAAGTTAACTAATAATACAGGAAGGTAGTCGTAGGTTTTTACACTAATTAGTGTGTAAAAAATATTCCAACTTTTTGTGACTTTGAAATGCACAAAATTTCAATGCACATGAAATTTTATTATATAAGGTTTGGTAAAATTCAAATACGGATATTTTGGGTATATGATCTACTGCTTATTATAAAGACGTTTAGGCAAAAAAATATTGTCATACTCAAATTAAAAAAATCATCTCATGTATGAGTGACTCTCCGCTCAACTCAAACTCGCCCATATAAAGGAAGTTTTTTTTTCGAGTATGACAATTACTTTTCTGCCTAAACGTCTCTAAATAAGCAGTAGATCATATGTCCAAAATATTTGTATAAAATATAGTTGATTTTACCGAACCTTATATATTATATATATACAAACGAACCCTAAAAAAGGTAACTCTAGATCTTTTAATTTAACCCTATCTAGTAAAAAAGTTTAGAAAATGCCATTAAAATTTAGGTTGTATTGAGATTTATATGGAACATTTACAAATCGTGACTACTTAAGCGCCCCCGAGACGATCAAACGGTTTGACTCAAACACGCCAATTTTGGGTTTGAGTGAAACCAATTTGATCGTCTACAAAGATAGTTTGGACGGTTTGTCAAATTTTACTTTGAACTTTGGAGCTCGTTTGATGGAATCACATATTTTTGTTTTGTTTGACAGTGAAGTGACAGTAAAACTGAACAGTGCCGTTTGACAAACCGATCAAACCGAGGTTAAACGGTTGCATGAAACACGTAAGGCTTGAGACAAACCGTTTGATCGTCTCGGGGGCCCCATATATAGTGTCAACTGTCATTTGAAAGAGCGACTACAGACTACCGCATAATATTTTGTTACGCTAGCGTTTATGCGGAAGCCGCTACCGCATAGTGCATACTGATATTATGAAGTAAGTAGTAGTTACCGATGATTACACCCGCTTAGAAATGTACAAGGGTTCTTTACTAAATATTTTTTAATATTATATTTTATAGTGTAGTATATTTATGGACGCTTCACACCACATCAATCTGGCCCCGTGCGAAGTATTCGAAGAACTTATGTTACAGGTACCAGAGAACGGGAAGCATATTCAATAAACACAATATATATATATATATATATACACATACTATAAACACAATATTTAATCCAACTAATATAATAAATATGAAAGTTTGTGAGGATGGATGGATGTATGGATGTTTGTTACTCTTTCACGCAAAAACCACTGGGCGGATTTTGATGAAATTCGGTATGTTGAGGCTTTGAATTAAAACATAGGCTACTTTTTATCCCGGAAAAGTACAGTATTCCCGCGGGACACTCGATAGTATGTTTACGCTAGTTTAAAGATATTCTTAAATCTTATAAGATTAAAGAATAATTTATAAAATATAGAATTATTAATAAATATAGAATTATATATGTTATAACATAGAAGATACAAGAGATATTAGATGTATTTGATATTAGTATAGACTATAGAACATAGAAGAGATATTTTTTATGAATTTGAGTCGCATAATACACCGCGACTGCGGGAAATAGCACGCCCCGTTTCAACCCGCGTTCCTAATCGAACACGTAAATGCACGGAGCTGACAGTCCGATCTGGCAAGCCGACGACAGCGCATTTTAAACAGTTTAACCGCGCTATGACATATTTTGAAGTATTATAATATCTAAGACGGCGTTCAAAACCGTGGACGAATTTGACGTCTCAATTAACACGACACTATGATCCGCAGTCCAAACAGATCCCTCCGCTGTTTGGAACACAGACCGATCCGCGGTCCGTACTGTACGTGTGACGCGCGCTAATGCGTTATATCTGACATCTCACTATATCTATTATAATGCTGTATAAATTATACATCTCTCATAGAGGTTACACATTCCTACTGTAAGACAGAAAGCGAGAAAAAAAATGTAACACATCGATTAGGATGATAGGAACACGATTCGTATCAACTGTCAACATGCTGTTGATGATGGATCCTTGGAGAATAACTTAAAATGAAACCGGAATAAATTACCAGATGTTGCAAACGACGAGTATGTATAATGAACTTACACAATATTGACCCTAGATCAGCTTTCAATGATTTACGCAACACTGACGCATATTTTATTCATAGGTACTATCGAACAAGTTGCCGCTCGACCAAGCATGAGATAAAAATCGCAAATCGTGCGCATGCAGCGCATACTCACGTGTAAATACGTACATCAACCACGTCTGCAGTCGTTGCGGTGTTTAAATATTTTAAGGGGTGCCTTAAAATATTTTTAACTCCTCGTGCAAAGGAAATCTTTTAGACATTGGCCGAGTAGGAACTTTGTCGATATTGTACCGACGAGTGTTTGGCTGTAAACACACTTGTCATTCATGATCCGATGTATATTCTTGTACATTAATTGACAGTATATTTACTATTTGTTCATCCCATATTGGCGCCGGTAGATTTTATTAGTCAAAAACATTAATAACGCCCAAATTCTCAAATGCTTCTTATAGTTTCAAGGCTTTTAAGGCAGATGCTGTCTTCGTCATTCCACTTAGATTTAAGGAGCCCTTAACTTTTAAGCGTTTAGTGGAATAAAACCATAAGCCCGCTCTATATTTCGCGACGCCTTGAAAGGTCTGCGAAAACGACGTGAATAATGTACATATTTATTACCTACTTCGTGTGGAGCGGGCGTTAGGGTCAATTCACACCGCGGTGCTGCATTTTTAAGATAGCTATTCAAAATTGAACTTTATTCACTACACCAAAATATACACGTTTCATTACAATATCGGCGCTTTCGACATTTACTGGACATTCGAATTCTTACAATGAAACGTGTATCTTCTTGTATAATGAATAAAGTTCAAATTCAATAGCTTTCTTAAAAATGAAGCGTTGCGTCGCGTCCCGGCGCGGTGTGAATTGACCCTAAGACTACTAGGACGAAGGTAAAATAGGTACTGTAATCCATTATCCGATATAACTGTTACTTTCTTCGCGGTGTTAGTGAGTTAGATGCCGCAGAGAAAGTTCGAGTTGGATATCGCAAAATATTATTGCTTCTGGCTTTCGATTCAACGCGTTACATGTGGAATTAAATCGAATCGCAATTAATATTAACAGGTAAAAAAATGGTATAAGACTGTATCAGAAAGCCAAAAAACGATATCGAAAAAATTTTGTACAAAAATATAATAATTATACCTACTTAAGTTTTAAATAATTACAATATTATAATGAATTCAAAATAAGTCCCTAGTCAATATATTGCATTCGGTTATTATCACTGGGACAGTAAATAAGGCAGCTGCTGATAAGCTCTCTGAAAAATCATGAAAAATTCCTTGTCTCGCGCAAGATTCCTTGAATAATCGGCACGGGTCCGCGCCGCCCACACCGGCTACACAGTGATGTCACTGTCCAATGTCCAATATCGAATCTTTGACTTTAGTAGACGTCGATTTTTAGGATTCCGTACCCAAAAGGTAAAAACGTGAGTCCATTAATTATTGTTCGCTGATTTTCCGACTGTCTATGTATCTATGTATCTCCATAAATATGATAATCCAGAATAAAATAAATAATCCCATACAACGAACGTGTTTTTTGCCGTTTTGTACGGATGCCCTTCGCGCGCGAGTCCGTCTCGTGCTTGGTCGGTTATTGCTCCTGCTTTTTTCACACAGTCAAGGCCGCCCGTCAAACACGTCACACATTGCAAAATACAACTTTATTGTCTAATAACATTACTAATTCTAATTATTAATTCGACTAGACCTTATCGTGTCCACATACGGTTCAAAATATAATAAACTAGCGCGTATCAAACGAAGACAATCTTAAGTTTATCAAATCAAGTAAATTGATGTAGTACGCTTCATGCTATCTTGGGCGCCGCTCGCGTGTAAAAAAGAAAAGGTAAAACAAATCACGATGAATGTAATCTCGTTCACCGTGTGGACGCTAGAGAGTCATTGTTTTATAGTGTACACGGTGCTGATAGTGTGTTTTATTGTCTTTACAATATTCCACCAAAATAGAATGGAAGCCAGTGGAAATAGACTTGGCGCGAAAAATATATCGCCGGTGGTCGTGGACGGGAGAGGTGAGTGCCCAATAGTCAGTAGTAGGGATGCCAGACGTCCCGTATTTCCCGGGACATCCCGCATTTTAGGTATTATTTAAAACGTCCCGCCGCGCCTCGCTGGGACAAGCGCTGTCCCGTAAACCACATCTACACAATGCCCGCAATATACCATACACATAAATTTGAACTCAGGAAGTCTAAAACTAATCAAAAATGCAAAAACTCACTCGATCCTCAGAAAAACATAAAAAAATTGTCACTAATAAATTTTGTTTTTTCCCCGGTAAAAAAACCGAAATCTTGTCTTTTTGGCTTATGTAAGCGTTTCTCCCTTATAGTATATTAGCAGTCGGAGTTGCTTATAGGCTCAAAAATGTAGCAACCCTAGTCACTAGTATTCTCCAATGATAGGGATTTGTTTGCGTTTTTAAACATTCCGTATTTGTGATAAAATTGGATCCGCTGTGCTGATAACTTTTCTATGAAGATAATATCTACATGTTCGGGACTTCGGGTACATTAGGTAATGATAAAAATTAAAAAAAATTAACAATATACATGGTATTTAGATTTTAGTTTATGATTTATTAAAATAGCTACTTTTGACAACAGTAGCTTCAGTTGATTTGTTATAACATAATTATATTTACCGCAAAATGCATATTAAACAAATAAATAAAATTGAAGTGTCTGTTTGTAAAACCAAGTTAACAGCTGTGGACCATATGCATATCACGCTAGTAAGTATTTACGGTTCCTGCAATAAAATATCATTTTTTTGTCCGTTTGTTTGTTCCGGCTAATCTCTGAAACGACCGGACTGATTTTAACTAGACTTTCACTGGCAGATAGCTGATGTTATAAAGAGTTACGGCTACTTTTGTCTCAAGGTTCCGCTTAAAAAATAGGGTTCCGTTTGCATTATTAGTTTCACGCAAACGAATTTGCGGGCACAAGCTAGTTTATAATAAAATATGGGCTTTCTGTTCCCCAATTTATTACTCAGATAAGCGTTTGCTAGTAGCACCTAGTAGGTGGAGGTCGTAACCCAAATATTACAAAAACAAATTGAGCTGTGGCTATATTTTATTAGGTAAAGTGTCTATTAAAAGTGATTCCTACAATAACGAAAGTCTTATTTTATTTACGTGACTACAATCGTATGATAGTATTTATTTATTTATTTTTATAAGGCACAATAATTATTACAGACATCAGATCAGATCATTAATAAGATGATACAATTAGCACTAACCTAAAAGTAAACCTGACATCCAATTAAATGTGTGCACAACATTTTTAATTTACAAAGAGAACCAGTAAACAAAAATAACTTAAGTATGTTTAATTTATACAGAACCAGCATAAAAAAAATAGCTTATGTTCACTTTGTTGTTATATTTGTTGCTTGAAATAGTTAATCTTGTTTTGATAAGGTGTCCATGTATATATACATTTACATTTATCAAAGTAACCCAACAGCGAATAATGCATTATATATAAACATCTTCTACTTTTACTTTACTTTACAAACAGAACCATCAAACAATATAAATGTAGTATACTTATTATACAGGTTATCAAAATATTAATAAACGTGATCTTTCACTTATTAAAGTAACCTAACATCCAATTACACAATATGATCACAACATTTAATTTTACAAACAGAACCAGTTAACAAAATTATACAAATAGACTCCTTATCAAGACATATCTATAGATAATACTATTTGAACCAAGTAAAGTAACCCGAAATCCAGTTACCCATGTGCACAATATTTCATTTACAAACAGAAGCCAGTGAGCAAAAATAGCTTATGTTGAAACTATACAGATGGACATCTTTAACCAAACCAAACACCAAAATATTAATACAGGTAGTACAAAGTGTTGCTGAGAAGTTTACAGTAATTCCAGTAATCCATGTGAGTATACATGTGCATGTATGTTTCAGTGTGTGAGTAGCACCCTAGCCCTACGACCGTGGTCTTGGGATCAGTTTAATATACTGCTAGGGTGCCATGTCATAGCATATGGTAATTCTATTTTTAAATATTAAATTATGATATATTTTAAATAGTATCATCAAATTACCTAAAGTAATTCCAGTGATTGATGCGAGTGTACATGCACATGTGTTTTTAAGTTGGTGTGTGGTAGCCCCCTAGCCCTACGACCATGGTCTTGGGATCAGTTTCATATACTGTGCCTATGTCACAGCACATGTACAGCTCATTTTCAAATTACAATAATAATTAGGTATAGAGTTATGTCTTAAGCCAAAGTACCATAGTTTATTTTATATTTCTACTACAGTTTAGTTTAGTTTTAAAATATTCCTACTACAGTTTAGATACTACAGTTTAGAAATGAGTTTATTTTTAAATGATAATTTACTATCCGCAAAGATATCATAATCCAAACACTTTTCATTATAACAAAGACACATTCTACGCAAAGGGTCATTTTTAGATACATTGTTTCTTGACACATGTATTAAGAAAAGTTTGGGTTTGCGTACAAATTTTAGAGGAACATTAAAATTGATTTTTTCTAGTGGAGTACTATCATATGTACCATTGGCAATCTGATAAAGAGTATATAAGTCAATGATGAGTCGATGCTTCTCTAATGTAGTCATATTTAAATATTTTAGTCGATCAGTACAAACAGACAGCATTTTCTTGATACCGCTGGTAATGCATAGTGATCTCATAAACCTCCGTTGAATTGCTTCTATTTTATCTATGTGTGTTTGGTATATTGGTGACCATATAGAAGAACAATATTCGATAATGCTCCTAGCTCAAGAGGGATATAACATTAACCATGATTTAATATTCTTAAAGGACCTAGCGTGACGTATAATGAAGGATAACATTATGTTGGCTTTATTACTTATGTAGTCAAGTAGTCTGAATGACAATGCATCATCAAAAAGAACACCTATGTCTCTTATTACTTTAACACGAGGGAGTTCCCTGCCAGCTATTGCATATTTGTATATAAAGTATTTTTTGTTTTTAGTGAAGGAGATAAAACATTTGTAACACTTATAATAGAGAGCGTTTGAATTAAAAACCAGACTTCCAAAGATATAAGTATAATATACAATAAAAAGAGGTTCGTGAGGTCTAGTTCACAATATAGCCTTGCTGTACCTTGTGAAAATCGGCTTTACTACGGCAGGTTTCCTATGTTTTCCCTGGTATTGAGGCGGGTAGGTAGGAAGATCCTTTATTTTCCCAGGTAGTCAGACAGGTAGTCGGCAGATCAGGTGATTCACAATCCTGTTGCAGTAAATCCGAGTAGTATCTCTACCGTGGCGGAGAACCCTGGAATCAGCAACCAGACATTTGGTATTTGTCCGATTTCATAGTTTGACTGCGACATCACGGTTGCGATTTGATGGTACTTAGCAAGGAAGAAAAAGCGCGATTAATGCAAAACTAGCAATCAGTGATGAGGCAGCCATACAAAATAAGTAGGTATATATAAGAATAAACAAAAAAAGTCATTACAAGTGAGCGTGAAAGATAAAATTAATGGCTACATTAAATATAGTACTGCTAACTAAATTTAAATAGAAAGAAAGAAATATCTCTCATACGCAACGAAATAACCATTGCCTAATTATATTCTACATACAATATACATAATAGGTAATTGATGGAATTATGAAATCGGTCAATGCTATAATTTTAGACCGTTACACATTTGCCAATATTTAAATTCATATATTAATAATAAAGTTACGCTCAGACCATTTAACAATTAGATCAATATCTTTTTGATGAGCTTTACAGTCATTTTTGTTTGTAATACGTCGAAAAATTTTCAGATTGTCGGCATAGCCTAAGCAGTCACTCTCCGTTTAGTCACTCACAGTATGTTTAGTAAATCATTGATGAATATGAGGAACACAAGGTCCTAAATTTGAGCCCTGAGGCACACCGGTAAGGTAGAGAGCTATACCCACCAACAGATAGGATGTGAGCCATCGACATAGATTTCCTTGAATGTCCCAGTTATACATTTTGTTTAATAGTACTGTATGGTTTACCCGATAGAAAGCTTTGGAAAAGTCTAACTGTAGCATATTATCAAAATAATCACATAAATAAGTGGTGTATAATAAAATATTGGTGTTGGTGGATTTACTTTCGACAAGACCATGTTGTTTAGAACTCAGTTGTGGACTGACATGATAGTAGATCTGTTGGTAGACAATAGACTCAAAAATCTTTGCAAACTTATACTTACAGGCCGATAGTTAGTACGTAATTTTTCTTCCCTGATTTGTGTATAGGTGTAATTTTTATCTGTTTCCATGTTTCTGGGAATACACCCTCATTGATAGATTTATTAAATATAATTGTTAAAGGAATGACCAAAGCCTTTGCACAAAAACGAACGAAGTTTTTTTAATTATCTTCATCAAACCGTAGCGGCATATCAAGGCTAAAATACTAAAATGCAATTATAATAATAATTATGAGAAATACCATAAAACGTGCACATATTATGTGTCTTTTATTGCGTGTATCTGTAAATTATAAAAATGTTATAAAACGTACCTAGTAATAATTTAATATTTTCTAGGATATCTTAAAATTAAAATTAAATTAAAATAAATTAAAATACTTAAAATTTCTTGATTTAGTGCCGATTCGGATTTTCGAGTCTCTTATAACATTAGCTCAGACTTTAGTCAGATCGATCATAAAACTAAGCCCAAATAAAACAACGAAACTTATAAAACAACAGACAAGATGCAGACAAGTAATTCATACTTCATCATCATGAGTTGAGTTTTGTAAAAGAAAACTTCCTGTGTATGTTTGTTATAGTACTCGCATGTATTTATATTGTACCTGTATGTTGGTAAACTGTTTTATTTTATATTAACATTTTCAATAGGCTCCATACCAGTAATAAGATCTGGAATCTAGATAGGTAGTTACGTCTACACCTAAGGCAAAAGCCAAAAGTGCAAAAATATGTTTTTGGAAATTTTGTAATTTGTACCTTTTGGATAACGCTTATTTTATTTTAAATTAGAAGACACATTGTTCGTTCTTCCAAATTAAAAGTTGGATTTTTGACAAGATTTTCATAATTAGCATAAACATGCAGCATTGATTTAAGATACTGACGGCTAAGATGCTATACTATATATTTAATTTTCATACTAGCTGTTGCCCGCGGTTCCGCCCGCGTTAATACAATATCCCAATGGAACACTGTACTTTTTCGGGAAAAAATTAGCCTATGTTTTAATCCAGAGTCTAAACTACTACCATACCAAACGTCATCGAAATCCATTCGGTAGTTTTTGCGTGAAAGATTAACAAATGTCCATCCATCCATTCATCCATCCATCCTCACAAACTTTCACATTTATAATATTAATAGGATTACGTACTGTATGTAATATAAAATAATTATAAGATATATTATAGTATCTCCGCCGTCTGTGCCACCCTACATTTAATGCATCCTAAAACCTAACTGCTATTTCTTATCTTTTCATATTTTTTTATTAAAGAAGACAGATTGTCCTTGCATACGGGGACCATAAAAATAAAATAATAAAATCTGAAAATTATATATTTTATTATAAGGTTTTGACATTATGGTTTAGTAGACCCGATACTTAGTACGTAGGGTCTGGTTACTCAACTATCCCTTATAAGAACTCGCTAGACGGCATAATGTAATGTAATGCATATTAAATTAAACATCAGCACATGTTATAGACGAAAAATGAATTATTAGTTTTTGTAGGTGAAAAAAAAAGTTGTAAGCTACACTATAATAGTCGTAAACGGAAAATGAGTAGACCGTAAGTAGCAATTTTATTAATTATCCCTCAAAAGGTCATCTTCTCATTGTAAACTATAAATAGGTAGCTGAAGTCCTCGATTTACTGTATCTAACTATTATTATTAACGTTATCATAATTAAAAGGAAAACCTATTATTATCAGGGACAGATCTGAAATAAAATGGTCTAACGAAAATTGCTCATGTTAGTCATAAATAGGGCCAATTTAAGTTTTCAAAATAATAATAAATTATATTACACGAAACATCGTGTAATTTATTGGTATTTAGTGAGGAATGTTGTTACATTTGATCCTGATCTTTGACCTTTCTTCCGCAAATACTGTCCAAATGTACAAAAGAAAGAAAAATCCTGTTTTTTTGGTTGATTATAACGTGTTACACAAAAACTTTATTTACGTACATATTTTGGTCAATGAAGGAAATACTGTACAAGAAATTGTCCTTTCCTATGACATATGGCTATGGTTGTAGCTTTAAAGTCTGTTAATATTTCTGTTGTAGCCCTAAACTAAAGTCTGTCGGCATTTAATATTTCTATTTTATTCAGTGCAAATGGTGCAGTTATCATCATTGGTTATACAGATAATTTATTACAACGAGCACATTAACAACGCGTGTATAGTTGAATAGGTATTTTTAAATAAAATCAAGGTTTCATACATGTCTGATAAACAAATAATAAAAGTTAATGTTCTGTAATATTATTCTGTTCTTTATACATTTAAATAAGGTTAGTGCGGCCAATAAGGCCTAGCTAAGCGGGAATTAAAACAAATGAAAAACTATTTACACGAATTAACAAATTTTAATGTTAATTAAATATTTATATCAATTAATAACAAATAAACATAAAAATCGGCAACTTCTGTCATAAACATGGTCAAAATAAATATTTTTTAAAACACTGTATTTCGGCCTTATTAAACTATGGTAGTATAATAAGGTCTATGCCTTTAAACTGCAAAATTAAACAAAATAAACTTTTTTTTATTACGTAATTAAGATCTACAAATAATAATAACACAGAAAAGACTTAAAAATAACGAAACTATCTGGACCCTGAAAATTATGATCGTCTTCCTCTGACAAACCAACGCACTCCCCATGGTAGCACTTGATGCATTTACAACACTTTCTCATAGCATCCTGTTGGTTCTTTTTACATCTGTGACAGTAATAAAGAGAGTTCTCTTTATTCTCTATATTGCTTATATTATCTATGGTCTTTTTTTATTTATGAAATCTTTTTTCTGTTTTATTTTTATCAAATAGGTCTTTGGTTACTGGAGTTCCTCTATAATTAATGACCTTTCTTATAACCGTTGGTGTCATCTCAGTATTTTAGATAGTGTAGGCATGAGCTGCTTAAACGCTATTCTTTTAATTAAGCGAGAGGTACAATATTGTACTACCATCACCAGGTCGTCTTTAGACCACAATGATCGCTTGGTGGTTATAAATAGTCCGTACATAAACCAATTAAAAAGTAGTTGTAATTACATTTTTAACATTTCTAAAGGCATAAAATAATCAGTAAAACAGACATTTGATAATGCTAAAAAATGAAAGTTGATAAGGCCTATGGTCGAATTTTATAGGCCTTACCCGCCGACTACTCTGTAAAGAAATTAAAAAAAAAACATCATTCGGTCTAATTTATAATATTCCAACATTACAACTCTCTAAAGGATGAACGAATTGACAATTAAAATGCAAAATAATGTAGCAAAGTGTAATATTACAAAAATTACTTACATTTCATTTAACTGTTATATTATAATTAGAGGTTGAGCGTCCGCGGTCCAGGGTGAATGACGTCGAACTGATGGCTTGTTGATATAACAGTTCAATAGCGCAATTTAATAATTAAAAACTAATAAATTCAAACCCCTAAAAATAACCCTACTAAAATCTTTCCCCGTAGAGAATTTTTTCCCTAATTTTTGGGAGAAATGCCTTAGTTGGCAACCAAATCCGTGGTCTGCTCCGGACCAAATCCGTACGTGTGTTACAGCTTTTACGGAACCCTCCTTAAACAATAGACATGTCCTGATATGCTCATAGTTAAGTTTTTGCTATGCTAGTTTCTTTTTGTTTTTTTTTATTGTTTTAAGTTTATTAAAGTGCAATGTATATAGATCAGTGTGCTCAGATCAGAATTTTCAATACAGTTTAAGGCAACGATATCAGTTATCAGCTTCGAGCTTGGCCCGCATAGTTCATTGTAGTTTCACTGACATGATTTCATTATCTCCTTATCAGAAGTGGATATTGGACCTAATGAGTCCTCAGCGTCCCTGCTTTTAAAGCTGCATTATTATGTATGTTTGGTTGTTACTTCATGGCTCTTACTTATAGTATTGTACTAGCTGGTGCCCGCAACTTCGAAACTTCGAAACGAAACTCTATTTTTTAAACGGAACCCTAAAATAAAAGTAGCCTTAGTTACTCCTCATAACATCATCGGCCAGTGAATCCCGTGAAAATCGGTCCAGCCGTTTCAGAGACTAGCCGGAAGAAACAGACATTCCGACAGACAGACGATTTTTTTTTAAATTAAATTAGATCATTTATTGTAAGTAAAACAAAAACATTAAAATTATATTTTCTATTGTAAGTACCGTATATACTTTCATATACGCATTTAGTTATAAGCTGTAAATTTAAAATTACAAATAGACACTTCAATTATATTTATTTGTATAGATTTAATACTATCTAACGCATAGGTAGGTATTTAGGTAATAATGCCCAAATCGCAATAAACCTAACACAATATTTTACTTGCGTGAGAAAACTGAAGGCGTTCATCGTAATAATATTAAAATAATTATTTTGACGACCTCTGTGGCTGAGCAGTTAGCGCCTTGGCTTGGCGCTCAAGCCGGAGGTCGAGGGTTCGAATCGCTGAAGGCTGAAATTCTCTATGTTCCTACTTCTTTGGTCATGGATGTGTATTAAATATGTGTAATATACAAAACTAGCATTTCTAGGATTCGCCCGCGTGAAATTGGGTTTCAATAATAAATAGCTACCCGCCCGATATACAATTGATAAATTATGGTTGTAGTCTAAACTTATCCGACCTAATGTACTTACTATAAGTGCGGTTTAAAAATTAATAATACCGAAGTTTTTATTAAGTTAAAACTAACGATTTCAATTATTTTTTAATGTAAAAAACTAGTTTTGATACTTATCTATAAAAGTTAGACATATGCTCGTCGCTGACTTTTTTGTAGGCATTATCAAGTTCTACAACTTTTCTCTAGGACTTTAATCATATATCTCCTATCGGTAAGGCAGCGTTCGTAGGAAACGTTTCCGTTCGATCGTTTTTTCTCCGACTTAAGCTGGGACTATATGCTCCGGAATCCGGAACACCGGTGAAATTTCAGTGTAAGTTTTGGCGGGAAACACAAAATAGCACGTTTTTAGAAGTTGTACCACTTGCCCACACTTGTGCACGTTAACGAATATTTAATGGTTAATATTCTAGAACCGAAATAACACAAATTTATGAAGACATACGAATCCCACAACGTCACCCATTGAACTCCCCGGCAAAACTCAACATTCATGTAGGTATTCAATTTTACCTCAATTTTTTAGTGCAGAGTCTATTTTCAGTGCTCTGAATTTTCATCGGCGGCGTACCGGATTCCGGAGCATATATTCCCAGCATTATTTTGCAAATCCGGCTACCACGAAAAAGTCATTTTCGGGTTAATATATAGTCTATGTCACTCACAAATAACTTAGCCTTCTATTTGTAAAAGAATTTTGAGAATCGGCTCAGTAGATCCAGAGATTACCTATCTTAGGTACGACCTCACAAGCTTTACCTCTTATAATATATTAATTATATTTCTGTTGTCTGGTACCCGTAACACAAGTTCTTCGAGAACTTAGCACGGAACCATATTGACGTGGTGTGAAAGCGTCCGTATATATTATTATATTATGTAACGTTATAAAAAATACACCAATGCCACCAAATACCGAGTACTTAATATTATATTCCGTGCCAATGCTGACATTATACGAGACCAACTTATTTATTTCACTTATATTCTATCATTTCAACGGTCTGGAGGTCTAAAAAGGCCACCTTAGGTGTTTCATATATATTTTTCCATACAAAAATCGTGAAATGATTAAATAATTAATAACATCAATTTTAACAGTTTTCAATAGAAATACGTAAAATGGCGCACTTTGTATGAGTTGAAAAAAATATATGAAACATAATATGTAACACCTAAAGTGAACTTATCGTTTCAGGTCGTGATTCATGGGTTTTTAAACACGAATCGCGACCGTATTGTATGTAATAGATATGTCGACGACGCACGAACCGCGACCAGACCATTTCAACTTGTTATCCTTTAAATATATACAGATAAATAAAATTGAAGTGTCTGTTTGTAATTTTAAATTAGCAGCTTTCTAGTTACAATAAAAAATTAGTTTTTAAAATTTTTGTCTGTCAGTCTGTCTGTCTGTTTGTTCCGGCTAATCTTCGAAACGGATGGACCGATATTTACGGGACTTTCAAACGCAGAGAGCTGAGGATATAAGCCTTATATCCTCAGCTCTCTGCGTTTGAAAGTATATACTACTTATATTAGAAGTAGTATATACTAGTACTTATATTATAAGGTATAACATAGGCTACTTTCCCTTAGGGTTCCGTTTAAAAAATTGGTTAGTTCTCCGTTAGTTCTATGCAACTTCTTCGAAGTTACGGGCACCGGCTAGTATAAAAATAAAGACTTACGGCTGGACTCACATGCTTTTACCGAACATTTAATGCTTACTTTGGATCTACTTAGTAGAGATTTTGACATAAAGTCTAATATATATTTTCTATTAAAATCTCTACTGGAAAGTAGTGCCTAAAATAAGCGTTAAACGTCTCTGGGTGCGGCAGTGACTGTACTATAAATAAGAAGTCGATAAGTAGAAATTCCCATTCTTCTGCTACAGATCGAGACAGTAACGACGATGGAGACAACACGGACCTTCTCGTACCAGCAATATCTGAGGACACACCGCACATACCTTACAAGCCTAAGAAAAGACCGATGGACGAAGTTCTAGAACGATCCCGAGAGTACTTCGAGCTGATGGCGACGAGGCGGACGGTCAGGAGCTTCAGCACTGAACCAATACCGCAGGAGGTTTTGGACAATATCATCAAAACTGCAGGTACGGAAGTATAATATTTTTCACATATTTGGTAAGATCTTATAACAGCCTCCGTGGTCCAGTGGTTTAGAGTTTGGCTATCGACTCGGAGTTCGTGGGTTCGATTGCCGCATTGGAACAACAAAAAATGTTGTTTCCAAGTTTCGTTAGGACAATGCAGGCTGATCACCTGATTGTCTGACAAGAAAGATGATCCATGTGTCGGATGGGCATGCAAAAAGTCGGCCCTGCGCCTGATCACTCCCCAGTCGTGTGGGTCTGCCCGTCCCACTGAGTTTCGAGAGTAAAGGAAGAGAGAGTGCTCTTGTGTACTGCGCACACACTTGGTCACTATAAAATAACTTCTGCGTAGCTGGCTTGCTATCAATGAAACCGGCCACCGTCACCGAAATCGTTGTGGTAGCTATTATTAAGATCTCTTATAATTTAACAAGCCTTTCACGCAATGTTTCTAGTGATGATGTTACATATTAGATTTGATGCAAAGGTAATGGAGGCCACTCACGCTATAGTCTACTGTAAGTGAGACATTTGTTTACCGGCGCAGGGATTCTTGAGCCTGTGTGAAATAGACCAGAGGCACAGAATATATTATATTACTAACGTACCAGAGAGATAAGTACGAACAATCGACAATAACGTATTCGAACGGTATCGAATGTCAATTGTATAGGCGCTGGTTTCGTTAACGACGTCCCACTGCAGTGCAGTTTTCTGAACAAGTAAAATCTACGTACGCTACGCACAAACCCCCTTATTAACAATAACATTTAAGTACACCACGGATACGCTAATCCATGTTGCTGTCTTTGTCTGATAGAAAAGTCACTTGAAAGGCAAAGACAGCAACATTGATGAGCGTATCCGTGGTGATATATGTGTACATTTTTATTCAAAAGGAGTATATGTGCCGTAATTATCGTAAGGAAGGGCAAATTCTATCAATAGAAACTAGTAAGAGTATTTATACTAAGCGAAAAAACCTGCAAAGAATACTTAGCTAATGATAAATTTTGCTATGTATCTTCAGGTACATCTCCATCAGGCGCACATACTGAACCTTGGACCTTCGTCGTGGTCCAAGACCCAGACATCAAGCAGGCGATCAGAGGAATCGTAGAAGAGGAGGAAGAACAGAACTATACAAGAAGAATGTCCAGGCAGTGGGTCACTGACCTCAAGCCCTTCGCCACGAACTACAACAAGCCCTATTTGACTGAAGCCCCAGCCCTCATCCTGGTCTTCAGACAAACTCATTCTTGGAGAGAAGATGGAAAGAAGAGGATGCACTATTACAGTGAAATCAGCGTGGCTATAGCAGCAGGGATTCTGATAGCTGCTATCCAGGTAAGATTAAATTCATTGCCATGAATGTCCAAAGACAATACTAGGGTTGGCATATTGTACATTATAGAATAGTCAACGGTTTATTTTTCCCACTGATTCTTACCGCATCTTCCGCTCATGGTATCCGCTTAGGCTGCGCGGCGGCGCGGCGGGCGCCATAGTCACCGCTTGCCAGAAATGCACACCTTTTAAGCGATGACTATGGTAAATATGTGTCGTTCGCGAACGAACGAACAAAAAAAAACCCGGGTCGAGAGGTTCGCTTGGTTCAATGGTTCACTCGTATGAAATTGATTCCGTCACTACTTTGGTTCACTGATTTATGAACGAAACTTATGATCGAGCGATCTACTGATAGATCCCGGACCGGGCCGGTCGCGCGCTGAGTGTGGCTCGATTGTCTCAGGTAGATCACTGGCTCACTAACGAGCTAATGAACAACGAGAACCATAGGACTCGTGCGAGCCCCGCGCGAAAACCGACTAGTCGCAACTCACAAGGCAGTGAATAACGTATTTTAAAATGACAGATTTGTCAATGGAATAAATTGTTATTGTAAGAAATGTTTTAGTTTGTTTGTTAAGTTGTTAATTTTGTTTTACATATTGTTTAAAAAGTAATTTACCCAATGTGTAACCAATAGTAAGGTTTTGTATTTCCTATTTTACATGTTAACTTATACAGGGTGGCCAAAAAGTCGTGGATCAAACGAAACAGGGAGATAAAGGAGGTAATTTCCAACAAAAAATCTTTCTCCAGCATGGCTATAACTTCATTGCACGAAAAGATATGAACTATTTTTGTTTTTTCAATGAAAGTACCGAGTTTTTTTACAATTTAATCAGTAAAAAGTTAAAATGATTAAAAATAATTAAAAAAAAGCTGTTGTATTATGACTCGATTTTGTATCAATACTACAAAAAATGTATTGCAGCTCTTGGTATCAAACTTAAAGAGCAATTAATGTTTTTCCGTAAATTTTGATGCGTTTCAAATAATTACTTCTCACTTTAAGAGCACCATTTGAAAAAAAAACGTATTACGGAAAGGTGACCCTGTATTATAAAAACTTGCCGGTTTAATGCTGATTAAAATGAGGTACAACACTTTACTTATTGATCTTTAGTTTTGGTTTTATAATCTTTTTTCATATCAAGGTGCAAATTTCATAAAATGATAAATTCAAAGGAAAAATTAGATTTTTTCTCATACATATTACATAGTAATTTCAGAAGCCATTATGAAATAAAAACAACGATTGTGCCTTAGTACTTTTATTAAATACAAATTTTTACATTAAATGTTCAAAGTTCCTACCTCTGACCATAACGCACAATCTGCACCGCCTAATAAAATTTGCTCGTAATCGGCGGAATGCACCTCTGTTATTTTGAATTTGTAACTTAGCAAATCCATGATACACTATTTCTTTAAAATAGCCCCAAACAAAAAAGTCCATGTGATTGAGGTCGGGCGACCGGGGTGACCATGCAATAGGTCCACCTCGACCAATCCACCGGTTAGGGAAACGCTCGTTCAAATGTTCTCGAACTGCTCTAGTGTAATGAGGCGGGGCGCCGTCTTGTTGCAGCCACATTTCTGCCACTCTATCTTCAGGAATCTCAGCTTCGTTCAGTATTTGGTTCAAATTATTTTGTAAAAAATTCAAATACATAGCACCATTCAGCCCTGGTGGCATTTCATGTAGCACAAGCTGCTGGTCAATTATTCCACCCCACATGTTTATCCCAAACAGATGCTGGAATCGATCATTTCTGATGATATGTGGGTTCACTCTGGAGTAATAATGTAAATTGTGGATGTTAAAAACTCCCATTCTTCTAAAATTTGACTCATCAGTCCATAACACTTTGTTGAAGAACTGCGGATCCTCTCTGTGTCTTCTAAGCATCTCTCTACAAAACCTCACTCTAGGTTCATAGTCAGCTGGCAGTAAAGCTTGCACCCTTTGCACGTGGTAAGCGTGAAATTTATTTCTTTTAATGATAAGCTGCACCGTCGATCGTGGGATCCCGAGATTTCGTGATATTTGGCGTTGGCTAATACCAGGGTGCAATCTTACCTGTCTCAGTATTTGCTCTTCATTATCAAATCGTACTACTGGTCTTCCTGTTCTCGCAGCATGCTCCCCGGGTAAGGTTCCCTCCATGTACGCATTATGCACGCGCATAAAGACCCTGTAGTCCGGGAAACGGTCTCGGTTAGGGTAGCGTTGTCGATATTCTCTGGCAGCAGCGCGAGCATTACCGTCGCAAAAACCATAGAGGTAATGCATTTCTGCATACTCCCGTTGGGTGTATGCTCTCCTCGCAGCAGCCATTTTAGCTTATCTAGCCAATCCGAAGTGATCACAAAATCCGATTCACACAGCGCTGGTCACAGGTAGGCAATATCACAAGTCCATAAACAAAGCGTAGGTCAAGGTAGGCAATCAATCACAAGTCCAGAAACGAAGCGCGGGTCACAACTAATCACAAAAAATACCGTGCAAAATAATAAGTGTGCGTAGTCACATCCAGAAAGTGAGTGAGACACTAAACAAAGAAAGATACTCACGCGCTTCCACCCCTCCCGCTCTGCTTCGCCCGGCATTCTACCGGTCTAAAAAGGTCAGAATACCCGTCTTAGTTCAGGTACTAAGACGGGTATTCTGACCTTTTTCGACAAAGGATTAAATGGTTAGTGTGAAAGAGAGGCACAATTCCTTTGTATCGAGTGTTTGTACCCTTTCGTTTCCTAGAAAAGATAAATCGTTAAATTTAAAAATAAGGCTCATTTAATGAAATTTGCACCTTGGTATGAAAAAACGATCATAAAACCAAAACCAAAGATCAAAAAGTAAAGTGTTGTACCTCATTTTAATCAGCATTAAACCGGCAAGTTTTTATAATACAGGGTCACCTTTCCGTAATACGTTTTTTTTCAAATGGTGCTCTTAAAGTGAGAAGTAATTTTTTGAAACGCATCAAAATTTACGGAAAAACATTAATTGCTCGTTAAGTTTGATACCAAGAGCTGCAATACATTTTTTGTAGTATTGATACAAAATCGAGTCATAATACAACAGCTTTTTTTTAATTATTTTTAATCATTTTAACTTTTTACTGATTAAATTGTAAAAAAACTCGGTACTTTCATTGAAAAAACAAAAATAGTTCATATCTTTTCGTGCAATGAAGTTATAGCCATGCTGGAGAAAGATTTTTTGTTGGAAATTACCTCCTTTATCTCCCTGTTTCGTTTGATCCACGACTTTTTGGCCAACCTGTATTAGGTCATTGGCGTTTCGAAAGGAGGCACATAAAGTCGATTTTTTTTAAATATAATATATTTATTTAATCAAAATATATACCATTGCTATCTTTTGCCATCTCATACAAAGTTCATTGATTCCTTTACTAAAATACCATTCGGACAGGAATCAATAAAATCTTTGAAGGCACTTTGGACTGCCCCATCGGAGTTGACTTTTTTCCCTTTCAAGAAGTTATCCAAATTTCGAAAAAAAATGGTAATCTGTTGGAGCAAGGTCCGGGGAGTACGGTGGATGTCTTAGACATTCCAATTGAAGTTCCTCTAATTTGGTAGCCGTCTGCTGTGCAGTGTGTGGTCTAGCGTTGTCCTGAAGCAGCAGTGGCCTAAAGCGAATGACCAACCTCGGTTGTTTAGCAGCTAGCTTTTCCATCATGAATTGCAGTTGCTGGCAATAGACATCTGCCGTAATCTTCTGGCCAGATTTAATAAAGCTGTAGTGAACGACACCGGCACTAGTACACCAAACGCTCACCAAGTAACTTTTTTTTTTGACTCAATTTTCGCTTGGGGCAGGCTTTGGCTGGTACACCAGGGTTCAGCCATTGCGATGAGCGTTTCCGATTATCGTACAGGATGGATCCTGTATCCTTTTCATCACAGGTAATTATTCGATGAAATCCCTTCATTATTGTGCCGGTTGAGTAATGTAACGCAGCAGTCGACACGCGTTTGTCGGTTTGCTGCACTCAATTCATGAGGTGGCTGCCGCGGCCTGGCCACCAGTGCGCGCTTGGAGTTAGAAACCGTGATGTAAATGTTGACTGTCTGCGGGGCAAATCAAACGCGATCCGTTTGGTGTTTAAGCTTTGCCTCGACTCTGTCAGTCACTATACTCACTATCTGTTGTCTTCAATTAACCCTTTAACAAAAATAGCGAGCCAAATCAAGCGCAATATTTTCGGTAGTTCAAGCTTTACCTCGACAGTTGCCAAGTGTGGTCTTTAATTCAGCCTCCACTAAAAATATTTTTCTTTTCCAGTATTGCGGATTGGTCGCACTCACTTCGACACCCTTGAACTGCAATTCCCGCCTTCGCAGCCTTCTGCATAGACCGACAAACGAAAGACTGGAGCTACTGCTACCAGTGGGAAGACCGCACGACAACACCACAGTCCCCGATATACAGAGAAAGAGTTTGGAAGAAGTAATGGTGCGAGTATAGTGTAGTCTACAGAAAAAAATACATTGTCTTTTGAGGAAAGGATACTTTTGAGGGTATATAAACACACCGGCATATTTAGCGGAACACAAAAAAAAGGTTTATAATTAAAAAAATATGGTTTTATTTTAAAATCTACTTACTACACTTCTTTTGTTATTAACAGTTTCATTTGTTTTACTTAAAATGAGATCATATCAAGAACAGATTTTGCGAGTAAAGGCTATTTGTGAAAAATTGTACATTTTTGAACTTTTCATGTAATCGAGAAAAGTGAAAATTAATATTAAAATAACAATTAATTAAATTAGAAAAATGGTGATTTATATCGCGTATTTCCTCCACGTGCTCTTATTAAAGTTTCTACCCGTCTAGGCATACTGAGAATGATGTTATCGATGGTCTCCTGGGATAGTCTCCGCCATTCCTCAACTACGGCGATTCGCAGTTCACCCACGTTGGCAGGAGCTGGAATTCTGGACTTAACTTTTCATTTCAGCAAGTCCCAAACATGCTCTATTGGGTTCATATCCGGTGATCTCGCCGGCCACTCCATAACAGTGATATTCATATCATTAAGATAAGCTTGAGTTACCCGAGCGGTATGCGGCCGAGCATTATCCTGCATAAAAACAAAATCGTCACCGATTTATGGGGCAAACGGTACGACATTTTCTTCTAAAACTTCTCTGATATAGCGGTCTGCAGTCAGACTCCCTCTGTCAATCACTACCAAGTCTGTGCGAGCTCCCAAATAAATTCCCGCCCAAACCATTATTGATCCACCACCGTATGCAACTGTAGTTTCAAAATTTGTCTGAATGTATCGTTCTCCTTTGCGTCTGTACGAGGGCGGCACTGAAAATTTCGGGAATCAAGGAAGTGACACAACATTACTATTTAAAAATGTATTTATTGCTTTTCGAAGTATTCTCCGCGAAATTTGACACATTTTTCCATACGATGGAACCAATCATTGAAGCAACCATTCCATTCAGAAGTTGGGGTCTCCAAAATGGCCGTTTTGTAGGCGTCCACAGCTTTCTCAGGTGATGAAAATCTCTCACCACGCAATTTATTCTTTATTTTAGGGAAAGTATAGAAATCATTAGGGCTTAGGTCGGGGCTGTACGGCGGATGGTCTAATAATTCTATGATTTCTTGCTCTAAAAACTCTTTTGTTCTGTGCGCGGTGTGAGAACTCGCATTGTCGTGATGGAGGATGATGCGGCGGTTGCAGTTCTCTTTACGGAGTTCAGAAACGACCTGTGGCTAACAAATGTTAGCATACCATTCTGCATTAACCGTTCTTTGTCCCTCAAGAGGAATAGTCGCAACATGGCCGGTTTTGGAGACAAACGTGGCCACCATCTTTTTTGCAACACTCCGTGAACGAACAATTTTTGTTGGCTTTAACTCATTTTCGAACACCCAAACTCGTGACTGGTTTTTTGTTTCCGGCTCGTACGCGTATATCCAGGATTCGTCACCTGATACGATG
Organism: Phengaris alcon alcon; assembly: GCA_037179445.1. NCBI lineage: Eukaryota > Metazoa > Arthropoda > Insecta > Lepidoptera > Lycaenidae > Phengaris > Phengaris alcon. The sequence goes on along the minus strand of JAYRCH010000437.1, from coordinate 769,750 downwards.
TTGTGTACAGCATTTGAGGATCCTGCGTGGAATCTTTCGAGAGTTCTGACGCACCAAGTAACGCGAGCCGCTTTTTGCTCTTCAGAGAGCAAATGCGGTATCCATCGGGAAAACAACTTTTTTACACCTAATTGTTCATGCAAGATTATTTGTATTTGACTCATGCCAATGTCTAAAGTTGCCTGAATTCCGCGCTATGTCACATGTCGATCTCCCTCAATCAGCTTACGCACAGCATCAACGTTTTCTTGGGTGACTGCAGTTTTTGGACAACCTTGACGGGGATCATCACTGAGCTTGACACGTCCACGTTGAAATTCAGCAAACCAGCGATAAATTGTGGTTTTGGATGGGGCTTCATCACCAAATGCAGAAATCATCCGGTCAACACACTGTTTTTGTGTTAAACCACTTCGAAAGTCATAATAAATCATCGCTCTAGAATTTTCTCGAGTCAATTCCATTTTCTCAACGACTAAACAAGTTTGACAAGACCTTGTGACAAGACCGAGAATCTTTTTTTAAATAAATAAACGGTATTCGATTTTTAAAACCAAGGAGTTTTAAATTAAAAAGATTTTAATATGACAGGAACAGTGGAAATATTCCATTCCCGATACTTTTAGTGCAGCCCTTGTATATTCTTTGCCTGCCGTCAATTTGATTTAAGAGAATTCTGCACTCATCACTAAACAATACCTTACTCCATTGGTCCGCGTTCTAAAGTCGATGTTCCTGAGCAAAAGTTAACCTGTTTCTACGATGATTTACCTCGAGCTTTGGAGCCTTGGCGGGCACAAATGAACCCAAACCAGCTTCTTCGAACCTTCTTCGTACCGTACGCTCACTTACGGTTACACCCTGCACTGCTTCTAACTCATGTCAGGCTTGGACGGCCGTCAAACGGGGGTTCCTACGTACACGAAGCCGAATGAAACGATCATCCCTACTCGAAGTGCGTCTTTTTCTGCCTTGTCCTGCTCTTCTCACATAAGTACCGGTCTTCCTGAACCGTTGGATACTGCGATGGATCGTTGAAACTGGCCGACGAAGATCTCTGGATATCACTCTGTAGGTTTGACCATTTCTTCGCATTTCGAGTGCCCTGGCAATCACCGTTGGGGCTAAGTCAGGCATGATTCAGTCCTCAACTCCAAAAAGATACGCTATTAAAAAAAACTAACAAAAAACAGTATTTCAATGAAATTTTAAATCAAAATAGAAGGAAGAAATATTCGAAGTTCGCTCCAGATAAGGTGTATTTGAATAAAATTAAAAACAATTGCATAAAATGTGATGTTCAGTTGTTTTCTTAATTTGAAAATATTTCTTTTTAAATTAAATGACGTATAAACCAGCCAGCCACCTTATATGATACTGATATCAAACCTTTATTTTATGTTCCGCTAAATATACCGGTGTGTGTATGTTGGATATCTGTAAAACTTGTATATGGTTATCTGTCTCAATTTTGTTATTGCTGCAAGTTTTTCTATAGAAATAAAAATATAAAAATAATATTTAGAACGGCAAAATACGATATTCCAGCTTAATATCTCTCATTCCCTGATTTACCCTAATTTTATAGGGCTAGTAAAAAAATATTGCAAGTTCCTAGTAAATAATATATTACATAATACATACCTACACAATGTTTTCTTTTATCGAGTTGTTATTAGTAATGCTAGTAACTCTCTCATAAGCAGATTAAATTTCACGGTCCCATGCAATGTAAAGTTGGGTTGAAGAGAGAAAATAAAATTCCAATGGTCTGTTAATCGGGTATACTTTCATTAAACATTAACAACATTTAAAAATACAAATACAATTTAAACAAGAACATAAAAAATATGATTGACAACAAATTAGGAACTACTGCATCAAATCTGTGGGCCTAGCATGAGCATATTATTCTGCCTGCGGCGTAAACGTAACGTTGTCGAATGAGAGTTGTATGAAAATCTGTCAAATCATTACAGCGTCCATACAAATTTCATTCGATAACGTTACGTTTACACCGTTGTCAAATGCTCCTGCTAGGCTCCCTATTTATACGGCTTAGGAGCACCCGCAACCGCGACGAGCGCGGCGGCGTCGACGTCCACACGAGCGACGTCGCCGGCGCCGGCTCATGCTGCGTCGACGTCGGCGCCCGCAGCTGCGTACGCGACGTCGGCGGCGCCTGCAGCTGCTACGTCGGCGTTTACGTCGCGGCTGCAAAACGTTCAAAATGCACATACATGTTACACACAAACGGGTAGGCTCGACCCAAAAGTTGCCATTGCCTCGAAATAAACCGTTGCAGGAATAAGTAATGACGCTGGTTCGTAATCCTAAAATTATTTAATTAAAAACTTAGTGGGCTTGGAATAAAGATACTAGAGTGTGTACCTTAAGGACATTCTAGCGTGACTATTTTTCATTCGAGTAATTTCCTTACAACTTCGTGTATTGTATTCTGTATGTTTACGTTTAGATGAAATTGAAGCCGAATAGAGCATAGCTCCTAAATCCTAAAGTACAAAGAGTAAACACTTTACCCCCCATGCCTCCGTGTGATCTAAGTGAACTAAGTGATCCGCTTAGTGTCAGTTCACACCGAAACGAGACGATACGTGACACGGCGTTACATTTTTAAGATACACGTTTAACTTCGAATGTCAAACTAGACCGCTGTGCATAACGCGGCGCCGCTCTTGAATCTCTGTTTTAAAAATCAGCGCCGCGTCGCGTGTTGTCTTATTTCGGTGTGAGATTACCCTTAGGGTCAGTTCACGCGACGATACGCGGCGCTGCATTTCTAAAATAGCTAATCAAAATTGAACTTTATTCTCTACACAAAAAGATACACGTTTCATAGGACATCAGTCATACACTGCACGGTGCAACCTGACATTCGAACTCTTAAAATGAAACGTGTAACGTTTTATGTAATTAATAAAGTTCAATTTTGAATAGCTATCTTAAAAATGCATCGCTATGTCGCGTATCGTCTCGCTTCGGTGTGAGATGATCCTTACAGCGCATCGGCGGCGGCGGCGGCGGCAGCAGGCGTCCTCCGGCTTGTCGTCATTGGCGTCCTTCACGCGCGACTGGGACTGCATGCGGTCGCTCTGTTCAATGTCTTGCCTTAAAAAAAAAGTTCAGTCAGTCTTTGATTGTACAAGTTTTCTTTTATAATTAGCATATTAATGAAGATATTACATTCGGTATTACTATCAACTGTGAGAAACTCGTTCCCTATTACACAATACATAGTCTACACTAGTTACTATGTTATCGTGTTTGTTACAGAATTTCCTCCGAAACGGCTTGACTGATTTGTATCAAATTATGAATAGGTTGATATTATAAACCTATTTTCATATATAAGTGATACCCGACCCAACCCATTTATTTTTTTAATTTCTTGACCTGTTGTTTTAATTTTTATTATTTGACATTAAAAATACATTTAACCCTACACATTTTCACCCTTCTAATAACAACCCCCATTTAAAAATCTCCAACCCTCAGTTGTCGATAACTCTTTTACCCATCACCTGTAGGTTGTATGGGGTAGGTTTTTGGTGTAGTTCTAGAAAGTTACTTGTTTATTTCAGTTTATAGTTTTGTTATGTTTATTTAAGACATAACAACGTCTGTTGTGGACTGAGATTCCAGGCCCGTCAGACTAGCCTCATATTCTTATAAACATTATATTCTTAACCTGTATTTTCTAAGTGGGAAATACTGTACTTTTTCGGGATAAAAATAGCCTATGTTTTAATCCAGAGCCTAAACTACAACCATGCCAAATTTCATCGAAATCCATTCAATAGTTTTAGCGTCAAAGAGTAACAAACATCCATCCATCCTCATTATTCACATTTATATTAGTAAGTGGGATTTTGCTTCGCCATCATATTCGTCGTTCGTCAACATGATGGCGAAGCCTTGGCTAACCATATTCCTGTTTTTCGGGGATTCTCGGTGCAAGTTTGGTAAGTAAGTGCTTCAATAGTAAGTAAATATAATATTGTATGGGTATAATTAGGTGAAATACATATTATAATATAAATCACTTACTCCCGGTTATCCTTGGGCCGGTCCTCTTGGTTTTTGCCGGTTTTCCTGCGCAATTCGCCGGCCCGCGCGGTCTCGGCGCGCCGACGCCTGCCAGAACGTTAAAGCAAAGGTATTATTCATAATTGCTATATAAAATTATTTAGCTAGAGAGTAGGTGAATAGTTAATAAGGTAAGGAAGAGAAGAATATTTAGGTATAAAATATATATGATTAGATAAAATTCTGAGTAATAGTTAATAACATTTTAGTATATTTAAAGTTAACATTTGTATGAAATAAAGTCGATTTGAATGAAAGTAAGTAAAGCTAGGGCTTTACTTACTTAATTAATATTAAATTAATTAAGTAAGTAAAGCCTCAATATTAAAAGATTTATATTATAATGATGAATTTTTTAACAGAAACATGTGGAGAAAAGCGAAAATACCTATAAAAGCTTTGTTGGTGTTTTGCATGTTTTCGCTGCTCATGTGAAACATTGTTGAACGTCATTTCTATGCAACAGAAATTCATTTACGTCAAAATGGGTAATAAACCCACGTTGCTAATGACCCTCGGCAACCTTCGTTTTTGCATGGAATGACAGACGATGTATGAAAAACAACGATTGCCGAAAGACATTGAGATAGTGGTCGTAGTTCCTTCCCCGTACAGTCGCCTACAAGCCAGTGCACATTTTGAACTTTACCTACTTTTGAACTATATTCCTATAACAATAAGCTTGACAATCATGCCGGGTCAGCCTCCTAGCAGCAGAAAAATATCGAAATCCCTCATTGGTACGCCGCGCTGTCGGCGACCGTACATCTGTATATCAGCAGCTCGTCACAATCACTTTGATCACTTCTCACAGCGAGCTAATTATTTGGCAGGCCGAAATACTTCGAAACCTCGTAAAATACAACACAGAACAACACTTAAAATATGATTTCAAAAGATTATTGCCGATTCATATAATTTAAAGCCCTAGTCCCCAGAGAAAAATCTAAACTAATCTATCGCGTTTAGAGAGCAAAAATACTTTTTTTTTTCCAAATCATTATTTCTAATGCGCGAATAAGAAACTCATTTATAGTCAGTTGAGTCAGTTGCGGCAAGATGGTTAAATATTCTTTTTTTTTAATGTAGAGTTTATAAAAACCTTAGAAACCGGGCATTAATCGAGGCTGTTCTTAATTATAATCTATCATCTTGCTTTTTGCTCGACTATATCATGAGTTACTTAACATTTTAGTTTTATTCATATTTTGATACTGTGCAGTGTGCGGACCAATTAGCGCCACAATTCTGAATCGCGCTATCGAAGTTTCTGTAGTTCGGCGCTAAATATACAACACCTGTAATGACTACAGCGGGGGAAGCCCGACCGAGCATACCACTCTCTCCATCGGAGATCCCTTCATCACTCTACTACTAATATAAATCTACTCACTTCTGCTGCAGATTGGCGTGAGACCTCAAGCTGGCGACATACCGCGGCTTTACTTCACTTCGCTTGCGAGCAAACTCAATAATATCATCAGTGATGCGCTTGCCTTCCGTCTCTCTGGCTGCCGAATCCATGGTCTGAAAAACATACATAACATAACACATAGGCACTTATATTCCTCTGCACATTGCATAGGCTAGAGCAGCGGTCGGTGAACCTTGTATGTCATCTAGGAAAGCCAAATATAGATAACAAGATGTTTCCCGCGGCTTCGTAAAGAAATACCGAAAGATCTGCGTTATGTATATATGTGTTAATCCAGATTTCTGAGGAGTAAAGAACGAAGAACCGCTCGATGTTGTTGGACTCGCGATTCACAGGTTGCCGACCACTGTACTAGGGGTATGTCACAATACTTCTAAATTATACCCGCCACAGAGTAGGTACTTTTTAATCGACTTCAAATAACCATAGGTACAAAAAAGGTCAAGATAGAGGAGAGGTAGTGGGTGCGACCACGGTGTCTACCTTGACCATTTTTATACCTATGCATTTCTGGTTTTCCATCTGAATTATTTTCTTGTTTCAGCCTTTATAGACCCCTTGTTTTACGTTGTCGGGTTATAGTTTTTTTAAATTATTTGTTTCGTATTTTTACGTTTTCCAATAGAACCTATTTTTGGAATAACAGCAATGAATATTTAAAACACTTGAATTTGAAAATATCTTCTGCACGAGCGCGGAGCGAGCTAATTTTTTTTCTAGATTTTTATGATTATCAAATAACGCAATTGAGATCTTCATCATACAATTCAATCAAATTCCAACTCAAATGTCAACAGTCACTTATTGCACCTTAAAATAAATGCAGTCGAATAATATATTATCCTACACATCAAATACTGCGATTCAGAGAAATGGTAAAGGTGACATATAACGAACGAATATGTAACTAAGGTGCTAATAATTTATTTCATCTGCATCTTCTATTTAAAAACGGATGCACCGATGGACCGATTTTAATCTAATTTGTTTTTTCAAAGCTGACATGATCATGAATGTTCTTAGCTATAATTCATCATCATCAGCTCGTTCACTGCTTGATAATTCAGGGGTTATTTTATTTTTTTGTTATGTCTATAGTAAATTATAGTTATAAAATAAAATATATTTAAAGAAGGTAAATAATTTCTATTATTATAATATATTTATAGTCTTATATTTCGTAGTCAGCTCCGTGGCCTAGTGGGTAGACCGTTTGATTTGCACCTGTCGACTGTCCCAGGCATTTCAAGAGTGGCTACTTCGCTCGGAGAATACTGTATAAATCATCCAATAGCGGATGGCCTAAGTTATATAAGGTCCGGTAAAATCAATAACGGATATTTAGTCTTATTTCAAGACTTTTAGGCAGAAAATAATTGTCATAATCGAAAAAAAATATCTGCCGTTATATGGGCGAGTTTGCGTTGAGCGGAGAGTCACCCATACATGACATGATTTTTTTACTTTATGACAATATTTTTTTAGCTAAACGTCTTTATGAGAAGCATAAGATTATATACCCAAAATATCCGTAGCTGATTTTACGAAACCTTATATATTTCGTAATGTTCAAAAATTGGACGGGACTGGGTTGTACGAATTGTTCGACCGCATTTTAAACGCATAGGTATTATGATTTAAACGATATGATTTAATCCTACTAATATCATATATGTGAAAGTTTGTGAGCTGGACCGATTTTTTAAATTTTTTTTAGATATTCGGTAGGTCTGAGAATCGGTCGTAATCGATTTTTTTAACCCCTAAATGATAAGGGTGACCCACCCCTAAATATATTTTTTTCGACAATTTTTTTTATTTTTATATGGTGTGGCATTAAAAAAAATACATACAATGGCAAAATAAGGTTTGCCGGGTCAGCTAGTATCATATATAAGTCCCAAATCGACCCATGTCAATTCCGCATTTCGAACAGAATGGACCTCTGTGTATCGCAGAAGTGGTACATTTTCCTTTATGAAATTAACACGAGTTGGTGATGATGAGAGATTCTTTTATTAAAGAAAAGTGTGTGAGAGATTCCGGACCTAATTACATTCAAATCCGACCAGCAATTATTTTAACAAGAGTAATTAACAAGTAATGAAACAAACATAGGTCAATAATATTTTTTAAAGCATCCGTACAAACTTACGCATATTATTTACTATTATAATAAATATGGATGACAATATAATAATAATACTTACTGTTACATTCACAGAAATTTTATTTTCACTTAAATTTGGAAATAAATTATAAAAAAGACATGATGCTAAAGAAATTTTCTCGACGGAATGACGTATCGAGGAATTTTGAATATTATTCTTAATTGTTGTCTTCTTTTTAAGATCAGCCAGTAATGGCTGTAATTAAAAAGAGTTTTGTATAAAAATAAAATTTATATTTCTTTCTCAGTGAATAAGTGAATACCATGTGAATGCAATTTACTGTTTTGAGCTAGTTTCGATTATAAATTTTACAATTACTTATTAATTTACTGTATTTAAATAAAGCTTAGTATTGATTAATCACCCGCAGTTCCTCATCCAGTATCCACGGTAGGCTAGCGCTCAGAGCAATAAAGTTAGAAAGTGGACTACAGCTGTCTACAGCCTAGTTGTGACAATGAGAAGATGTCTCTACCCGTAGGTACGTTAGTACCTAATACATGTTATATTAGGTATCTCCTTAAAGGGCGTTCCTCACGCTCCAGCCTGAAAATCCAGCCTGTAAGTAGTGTCAAATTGAAGCCGACTAGTAGGCAAAACTTAAAAACGATTGACACGATTAACACTAATGACGGCTACAATTAAATACCGGTGCTGTATTTACAGGCTGGATGGTCAGTATGGCCCTGTACATAATATTATTCGTATAAGGCGACGGCGAAGATACTATACTTCATACGACATCTTTTACTCTCGAAGGAAAATCAGAATTTTTGTTTAAATTAAATAAAAGATGCAAAGAAAACGTTTTAGCATTTCATATAGGTCAGTTTCGTCGACAAAATTCCACCGTTTGTTAAATGTTTTTACTACTAATTGCTTAAAAGGTTAAAAGTAAATCACGCACAAAAATAGCTTCGGCATGCCTGTTTTGCAACAATGAAACTGAACACCGCACAACAATGTGTGTGAAAGTTGGCCGAATCACTCATCTCACCCGAATGTCGTACACGGTACAAGACAGTAACATAAAACGATCATTTATTTCCATTTTAAAAATTATATATGGGTTAATGGGATCACATCCGAGGCATCGGCAAAGTAAACTCAGCACAGAAACATCGATTCAGTGCTTCTAACGCGGGGCATTAGCGGCTAGATTAGAGTTTGACAATTGAAAAGAAAGTTGTTGCGATATAAATATATTCGGAAACGCTCGGGCGGTTTCGCCGCAGTCCGCGCCCGCCCGCCGTACGAACTGCGCTCGCGCAGGGCGGGATTCGCTTCGAACCTATTACACTTCAAAACTCTTACAAACTTTATCTCGTTCGTTACTCAATCTATGGAATTAATCTATAAAAGTGTGTGTTGTGTGTTTTTATTTTTAGCTAATGGTTATTAGAAAATGTTTTGCGAAACTAGGAATTCCACTTATGAACTCAAAGATGCATTCCGTTAAAATTCTTACATTGAGCGAGCGAAGCGTGCACGTGCGTTTATTTTCACTTATAAATAGCTCAGACTATTAAAACTTAAGTATGACGTCACTGAAAGAGAGTGAACCGCAGGACGACAAGGGGAAAAGAAGAGATACGAAAGACGTAACAGAGTTACCTCCGATAGGTTCGTCTTTACATAAAAGAAGAAGAGGCGAACCGCCGGCGACTCTGTCCGTCAAGTCTCCACAGACTCCATCCGACGCCGAGGGGTCCTCCCCATGCACCGCGGGCCCGACGCCGGAGGACTCCTGGGCTCGAGATGGAGAGAGCAGAGATGCTGAAGCGTTCTGTGACAGCATGCGCCAAAGACTCAAAGACAGAAATGATGCCTTGTCAACCCGTGGCAAGCAGGTAGCGTTGCAAACGAAAGAAACTCTAGAAGCAGTGGATCAAATGGAAAAAATGTTAAAACTGTTGGATCAAGTTATAACATTAGAAGATAAAAATTCACGTTTCATCAAGAAACTACAGCAAGTACAACTAAGTCGTTTACACATTGCCCGAAGAAAAATGATAGCAGAGAACGAAAGACTAAAAGATGAAACAAATGAAATGGAGCTTATCAATGAAGCCCTAGATTCGCAATTAGACTGTGAATATGGTCAAGCATTTTTTGACTCTATGATATGCGGTCACAAAGGCGTGAAAAGAACTACTTCTAGATGGAAAACGCATTCTCGATTTGGTGGATCATTGCTAAGACAAAGATCGCGGTCTGCTGGTGGCGAAGACAGTGATGCGTCTTCTGGCACGCCTCTGAGACGGAAGTCCGATGGTATATTCTGTAAGGAGGTGGAAAAATCCAAAGTATCCAACTGGAAAAAAGTTAAATTTGCCTTCAAGTAAGTTTTGTTTGAGAGTTTACTTTTAAAATAATAGTAGTATTATATTATTTGAAATTTGTCCAACCGTCCTGTTTTCCCAGAACGTGTTCTAATTTCTGTAGTGTCCTGGGTTGTCTTGAATAGTTATACTTTAAAAAACGCGACAATCCTGTATATATTTTATCGATTTCTCGAAAACTGCTACAAGTACTACCATAAAATTTTGTATGCAGGGAGTTTTGGGGGAGAAAAATCGAACTAGCTAGGTCTTATCCCTGGGAAACTGCGTATTTTTAAGCTATATATTTTTTTTTGTGCAACAATATAGGTACTATCAATAATTTAGACTAATTATGTCAGTCCGATTGACAGTTTGGTATGCGTATGTATAGTTTTTGCTTTGTTCGAAAATTCGGAATGTGGTGGGTTCGAATTCTGGTCAGATAAATATTTTGTTTTTTTTTTTATTTATCAGAACTCTGAGCAAAGCTCGGTTACCCGGGCACTTTAAAATTCTTACGTTCTCAAGTAATCGCTCGTACTTTAGTTCCAAACACTTTTATAAAAAAAATGTTTTAATTATGTACTTGAATTTCATTTTAACTATTTTCACTAATAACATAATTTATTAATTTAACTATATTGCAATTCTATTTCTCTAATCTAATCTAAACTCTAGATTTTTAACCCTAATATTGTTAAGTATGCAATTTGCTGAAAGACTTCGTTATAAATTTTAAGCAACAGTTTATCCTGCTACGCTTATTCTGCTTAGGGATGAATTTATAGAGAACTCACAAAATGCCTATCTATCAAACACCCATAATGGGAGTATTTCTCTTAATACGTCTACAGGTGGGAGAAAGCGCAGTGGTCTACCACGTTGGGTGGCGTCGCTGCAGTCGCCGCCGGTGCGATGGTGGGTGCGGTAGCCCTGGCTGGCTCAAGCCCAGCTGGCAACCTGGCCAACCCAACCGCCAACCTGTCCAACCCAGCCGGGAACCAGCCCAACCCAGCCGGCAACCTTGCCAATCAAGAACCCAGAGACTCAGCCAGCCTTACAACGGGCAGTGCATTGTCTCTCACACCCAACTCTTCGTGCGAGGAGCTGAGGATCGATTCTGGTAAATACTGTACAATCAAAGGCAAAAGACCATTTTAATGCTCATCAATCAGATTTGTGTTATAAGTTTATACCATAATCAAACATGCTACTTTCAGTTTGAACATAGTTTCAACATATACTTTTCTGTTTTCGAACTAAAGTCGGTAAATTGTTTATATATTATATAGTGTGCTTAAGACATTGGTAAATAAAGAAATGCTTCTATCTGTGCTTGTGTGTGTAAACAGCTGCTTAATTGTTGCAGGAGTCTGTCGAAGAAGCGGCCATGATAATGAAAATATTTTCCTACGAGCACCGACACAGGTAGGCCTACACATAAATCTAGATTATTTATTTTGTTTGTGGTGTTTTTCGCCAATTTTGGAGAGTTTACGTGTAACGATGACAGCATCCACCTTATTTTGTAGTGTACCAGAGAAAAAAAGAGGCTCAAGTCTTCTCCAATACTTTGCCCATTCTAATAACTATTGTGTCATCCAGGACGACAGTTCCACGTCTCCATCCCCGAACAAGCTCCACAAGAGTCCCTGGGGAAAGATGCGGGACATCATACAAACGCACAGGGAGTCTGTGAAGAAGAAGACCAAAGGGTCCAAGTCCCCCGAAGTTTCAGCCAGGAGAAGGTCCTTCAGTGACGGTGGAGACAGCGACGCACCACCAGAACTTACCCTGACCATACCATCGTCTGAGGAACTTGGTGAGCTTGCTCATTCTATAAAAATCTGATATGACCAAAACGAAAAATGTTTGAGCACTGCACTTAACTATTCTAAATTAATTCAAATAAATTAAACCTAATAAAAACACCCGTTTTTATGTTAAGAAATGTATCTATGGTTAACCCTTAGGATTATGTTCAAAATCTCTGTATAGCAGTATTTCTAACATATTCTTAATTTATCAACAGCCTTCGACCATAATGTCCTTACCCAATAAAATATATTGTCATAACTCAAAATATCAGTAATATTTTACCAGAATTTAGTTTTAAAATATTGCAGGTTTTTGTTTACAATTACAATACAAAAGTAAAAAAAAAATTGTTTTAACAATTACAACAACATGATTAAAACATTATCAATTACTAAACATTGATTTCATGAGTGTACCACCTAGAATGCGAACGCTAAATATTTTTAAATGTTCTAGAATCCGAGGGCTCCCACCCAGCTCTCCGCAAGCAGAACTCGCTGGACCGGCCGCAGCACCGCCCCCTTCGGGACTCCAAGTGGACGAGGGTCAAGAGGGCCTTCCTCACCTCCACCTCCGCCTCCGTGCCCTCCAGCCCCAACAGACACTCCGCGTTCTTCACTGACGGAGGTAAGTGGACCTCTTGTGGTACCTGTTCATTAGGTATTTACTATCTGTCATGGGCAGCCTTAAGTTGCACTCAGGAAAGTCTAAGAAATCTTTGTAAATAGCTTGCTTACACCGACGAGAAACTCTCAAAAGTTAGATTAATAATATAAGAAATATACATCGTCCTTTATTCCAAATGCGTTCATACTATCAGTGCGTAAGTCATAAGTCCGGAGACGTCTTCTCGCGCCGGGCCCCTGAAAGGGCCTTGGGCGGGGAACCAAAACCAGAGGCAGAGTCCCTCTATTTGGGGTGGGGATGACGCGCCCAGTACGGGTACTGGGCGCATTGTGTCAATTTTAGGGGAAGACCCCCCGCGGCAGAACGCGGGGGAAACCCGTGGGCGAGCAAAATGGGGAAAAATTTTGCCAACCAGGCGCGACCTCGACCGGCGGTCGACTCCAAACGACGAGTGAGGGCCCGACCCGGGGGCCGGGAACGTGTATGGGGCCACTCCCGCACGCGCCGCGTATGTCGGACCGCGGACTCAACCGACCAGGGGAAAGGGTGGGAGTTTAAAACTTCCGGGCCCCGACTTTTATGTCGGGGGTGAAGGTACGCCACGGTGACGACGGGGTGACTATAGGGCTGCTACTCGTCAGGCACCGGACGAGTCTAGAAGTTTTACCCCGGCATCTGGTTTGCCGGAGTAAGGAAGGGTGGGGGGGGATACGATCCCACGGTGGATGGGGCGCAGCTGCGCCAGGCCGCATCATTGCGCTGGGTTGGGGGCGCATGAGTGCACCGTGTCTTCTCCTCTTCGGGGGCGGCTGGGCGGGCTGCGTGGCTCCGCTGGGTCCTCTGGTGGGACGGCATCTCTAGGCAAACGGTGGCGGTCGGGCGGGCGGGCATGCCACGGCGCCAGGTCGGTCAACTCGACTAGGCGCGAGGAATCCGCTCCCGCGAACAGTTTGGCAGAGAGCTGGGCCACAAAGGCCTCCACGCTCTCCACCCTGAGGTCCCTCGCGATAGTGGTGTTGCGGACGTACCACGGTGCGCCCGCGATTCGGCGCAGCACCCGGTTTTGGGCTCTCTGCAACAACCCTTTCTGGGGTGCAGACAGCAAGTGGTGCCACGCGGGTGCCGCGTATGTAAGGCGGGACCGTACGTACGTCCGGTAGAGGGCGATGCGCATCCTCAGGTGGATCTGCGGGGACGCGTAGGCCGGACGCAGCTGGGCTACCGCCGAGTTCGCCTTCGCCACCGCCGATGAACACTGGACGGCCATAGATAGTCGGCGGTCAAGGGTGACCCCGAGATACTTAGCTGTTCTCCCCCACGGGATCACAGCATCACCAATCTTCAGAGGCGCCGGAAGGGAGCACCTCTTGCTGACGGCGAGCGCCTGGGACTTGCCTGCGTTGACAGATAGTCTCCAGTTACTCAGCCAGTCAGGGAGGAGATCCAGCGTCCTCTGAAGCTTGATGGCAGCATGGTCGGTGGTCAGTGAGGTGGTGATGAACGCCGTATCGTCGGCGTACAGCGCCACTGTAGTGCCCTGGTCTGCGGGCACGTCACTCGCGTAGAAATTGTAGAGTTCCGGGGAGAGCACGCTACCTTGCGGGACGCCAGCGGTGATGGGACGCTTGCCGGAGAGGACTCCGTCAATGCGCACCCTAAAGGAGAGGAAGGAGGCCAGTAGCCTTACCAGAGGCGGAGGTACGTTGTCCCGGATGAGCTTACAGAGCAGACCCTCATGCCAGACACAGTCGAACGCCTTCTCCATATTTAGGAATACAGCGACCGACGATTCCTTTTTGTTTGCCGCAACGCGGATAGGTGGTGGATAACACGTACCAGCTGGAGGGTGGTACTCAGCTGGGACCTGAACCCGAATTGTTCCTCACGCGGAGGGAGGTAAGGAGAGAGGTGTTTTAAAAGGAGAAGTTCAAAAACTTTGGATAGGGTTGGGAGGAGAGTAATGGGCCGGTAGCCCTCGGCCCTTCTCAGATTTTTGTGGGGTTAGGGGAATGGTTACGACCAAACCCATTTTCCAAGGGGAGGGAAAGTGGCCGGTCCTGACGATGCCATTATAGAGGCGAGTCAGGGCGGCCACCGTCCTGAAGGGGAGGTGGCGGAGTGCGGAATTTGGGATGCCGTCTGCACCGGGGGCCTTTCTGGGTTTAAGGCGGCGGAGGGTCTTTTGGACCACCCTCGGTGAGAAGGAGAAATTTGGAGGGGGGGGGGGGGGAGAAGGAAAACCTTTACCTCCTCAGAGACCATTCGGGCGTGTTCCGTTGCGGTCGTCGGCAGCGGTGAGAATTGGCGCTCTAGGTGCTCGGCATGAATGTCTGCTCTATCCTGAGGTTGCCATCTGGGTGAAACAGGGGGCACACGGGGGCTGTGGTTCCGGTAAGGCTGCAGCAAAAGCGGTGGAGGGAGGGCCAGTCCTCTCCCGCCTCCAGGATGCGTCGGGTCCAGTCTGCAGCGTTGAGGTCGTGAAGAGCGATTTTTACCTGCGCTGTGAAGCGGTTTAGCTGCGTCTTCAGCGTGGGGCAGCGGGCGCTTTTTTTCGCCTATGAGGTCGGCGATGTGACGGGGTAGAGTGGGCCGCTTAAACTGGCGGCGGGTGGGCGGCTGGGTTGCCGCGTCCATTGCAGCTGCAATCGCCTCGGTGATCTGCAGAGTCATCGATTCGACGTTCTCCGCAGAATCTACCGGAAAATTGGGCGTGGTCTCGTGCAGCTGCAATGCGAAAGCGTCCCAGTCGCGGACTGGGTGAGGAGGAAGAGGGGGGACGCTTACAGGGGAGGCGCAGATAGTGGCTAGGATCGGGAGGTGATCTGAGCCGTGCGCCAAATCTAGTGCCTCTTGGTATAGTAGTCCGCGAGCAGACGTCTGCCGTCACGTTTGACGTGCGTGAGCCCCACCCGGGGTGTTTACAATTTAGATCTCCGGCAATCACAGTCGGCTCATCTGATATGAGCCTGTGGATGTCGGAGATATCTAAATTGGACCCCGGGGGCTTGTAACACGCGAAAAGGCGTGTGCGGTGGTGGCCGAGTGCGAGTTCTATGCCCAGAGCATAGAGAGAGGACACCGAGGGAGTGGGGAGGAGCTGGTGGAGGATTCTCATACCAACCAGGACAGCGAGACCTCTGCACACTCGATCGCCCCCCAAGAAATCCTGTCGATAGGCTATATAGCCGGGGATATGAAACCGGTCTGGAGGGGATAGGAGGGTCTCGCTCAGGAGCGCTACATCCACCTCGTACTCCCGAAGGAGGAGTCGAATCGAGGCCACCTTATCGCGGACCCCCCGGACGTTCCAGTGGACCACTTTTATTAAATTTGGGGCGTTGGGAGCCATTTGGATATTAATTTGGTGATGAGGGAGGCCCCTTCTGGGAGGGCCGTTAATAGGGTTTTAAAAATGTCTTCCCCAGCCTCGATTTTGGAGTAAATATCCATGGCCAGGGAGAAAAGAGCTTGTATAAGCTGGGCTGTAGATACAGGGGCCACCCTCCTTGTCCGTGGGAGGACAAGGGAGGAGGAGGAGGAGGGAGGAGTTTCGTTGGGAGGACGGTGATGCAAGTTGGGAAAGGGGGGGGGGAAGCTACTGCAGGGTTTGCAGGTTCGGTAGCAACCTCGGACACTTCGGTAGTTTTAGTGGCCGACGGAGCAGTGCGCCTTGCACTGGGCTGGCGCGGGGGGTGCGGGGTGCGCTGAGGTAAGGGGGGAGCCGACAGAACGGCGTCGCCAGCCGGCGGGGCAGCTTCAACAGGGGGGAGGGGGAGAGCGAGGGGTTCAAACTCTCGAGTCCGTGGCGGCAGTGGATGTCGCTCCGGATTAGGCCCTCTTTTTGGTTCTGGTCCTCTTCCGCTGCTTCCGAGCTGTTTGGGGAGGGGCTGCGGAAGCAGCGGGGCGGGGGGGCAGCCTCCGCCATTAGAGATGTGGCGGTGGGTGGCGGGACCTCTCTTTCGGAGTTGGTGGGGGCATAACTTACCCTATTTGTATACGAGTGGTGCGGGCAATGGGGCCCGCGTGTCGGTTTCTGGCCTCCCGGCGGAAGACTGGGCAGTTCCGACTGTTGGCTGGATGGGGCCCCTTGAAATTTATGCAAGTGGGCTGGTCGGTTATAGGTCGCGGGTAGTCAGAGGCTGCGTGCTCCTCACCGCACCTGACGCATGCGATCCTGCGGTGGCAGTTTCGGCTGGAGTGCCTAAACTGCTGGCAGCGGTGATACTGGGCGGGGCCGCTCTTGCCACGCCAGGCCTCCACCCTGATGCCTGGCATGTTGAGCAGTTCTGTCACGTGGTAGATGCCGGGGACCAGGTTCGGGGTGCGCTTAAGTAAGACAAAGTAGGTGCACCCGGGGCGGTCCTTCCTGGCAAGGATCCGGGACACATGCTCCACCTCGTAACCTTTGCTGGAGAGATCAGCAGCTATCTCCTCTGTGGGTGTGTTTACAGGTAGGCCGTGTATGCCTACCTTTAGTCCGCGGTCCTGGGGCAGCGCGTACGAGTACCAGCTCACCTGTGTGGACTCGCTCAGGTCAGCCAGGTACCGCTGCACGCACCGATATTCCTTTTCACCATCGGGAGTGAACTTAACTCCCAGATCGTACGGCTTCGCGTGTGGGGCGTGCTCCAGGAGGTTCCTGAGGCGATGGAAGTGGCCTGTCCAGTCCTCCAGCTTCTCCACGATCAGTGGGGGGCACCGGGGGGCAGGTTTCGGCGGCGGTGATGTCACGTTCGCTGCGGGGGTGACGGAGATTACCGTGGACGAGTCCATCGGCGAGGGGGCCCTCGAGGTAGTGGCCACGGAGGGTCCGGACGGTCCGAATCGCGATCGGCCATGGTAACGGGACATTTATTAGCGTTCACCGTATAATAGGGGACATGTTTATAATGCTCACAACAAACAACAGTATATATGACATGTAGCACGGACAGTTAAAATAAAGAAAAGTACTCACACAAAAACAGGTAAACTAAACACAACACGTATTTAGTATCTAAAGTAGTCACAGAGTGTACATACTTTGCACGGATAAAACTTTGAGGGGCTGGCTCCCCGTAACCCAACGTTGGAACGAATTTCAATGGGAGGCCAAAGGCAGGACAACTCCTCAGCAAGGCGGTAATCCACACTTTATTCTAACGAATAAGGAGTGGATTGACGATCGCTATATGGAGTCTATAGGCACTGCACTTTAGAGCGAGTCGGCACAAACGTGGAGTGAGCGAGACACTACGACACGCTGTATTTTTTTTTTTTTTTTTTTTTTTTTTTCCGAATGGGTCTACGCTAATGGCTTTAAGCCCTCTTAGCTTAGTCGGTCTGGTGACTGCCATTTGGCAGTCGTTTGGTGGGAAAAACAAAGAGGGAGTTTGACCCCCCTCTTACATCACCCCCTAGTTGGTGATGTGCTAACTGATTTTTGGGAATAACCTTGGTTTAGCTATTTTTAGGACTGGAGAGATAGTCCCTCCTGCTGAGGGGTCCGACCCCTTCCACACTCTCTGACGAGTGTGGTTGCTCACGCGCGGTAGCACAAACTAACGGCGTATTTGTACGGATAGAGAAGCTCGATTTTAAGGATCTGGGAGGGCCGTCCCTCCCCCCTTCCGCGTGCGGTCGGGTGGACTCGCGCGCGAATGTCCTGATGTCGAGTGCTTCCGCAGTATTTATAGAGCTCTCTATAACAATATCGCGGTCGCGGTCATAATTATTTTTGGCTACACTAAAGGGAGTCGAACTCGTATCCGGGTTCGAGTCCGGTGGTCCCGTGTTAGAGTCGGTCCGTAAGTCTTTACGTGTGATCGTGTCTGGTGTAAGACTTCGGGGTAGGCGCCGGCGTCTACCCCGGTGCTTTTCTAATCACGCGGGTGCATGTTTTGTGTTTAGGAGAACTCCTTTATTTTGTTTATCAAGTCCGTGTGACTTGCTAGTGCTGACATGCGGTCCTCGAAGGAACCTTGTAGTTTTGTGACGAAGACGTTTAGCTCCGTCGAATCTATTTCACTGAGAAATCTGGCTGCGAACGCTATGTCGGCGCCGAAATTGGAGGTCGGGGGCGGTTTTGCAGGTCCCGTTTCTGTGGCCCTATTGGCCGGGGAAGGGAGGACCTTTGTCGGACTGGCTGGGAGGGCCGTCGATCTTTGAGGAGGTGGAGGAGGTCCTTGTGGACTCTTTTTTGGTAAACCCCAAGCAGGTTTGGAGGGAGGAGGGGCAGGGACGTACCTCTGCTTGGGAGGGGCATCTCTACTTGGAGGAATTTTGCGCCTCTTTGCTTGGGGTGCGCGTTTGCACCCTTTGTAGTTGGCCGGATGGCCAGAAGAATTGCATAGGACGCAGCTGGGGGCAGTAGTCTCCTCAGCTGGGTTCCTACGCGGACATTCGGACGTGCCGTGGTCGCCCAGGCATTTGACACAGCGCGGTCTGGCGAAGCAGTTCCGCGCTGAGTGGCCGTATAGTTGGCAGCGGTGACACTGCCCCGGCATTCCCCTTTTATAGGGGGGTTCGATAGCTAAGCCTGTAATGTGGCATATATTTTTAATGTTAAAGATGGCTTTTCCCTCCGGAGTGAGGGGAAGTACGACAAGTACCATGTTGTATAGGTACTTTTTTGTTGGGTGGTACATCCTGTGTACCTCTTTGGCGGGGATCCCCTGTCTGCAGAGGTCCTCGAGGACGGAGTCTGTGGAGAGCTCTTTATCGACACCCTTGATGACGACTCGCAGAGTGCGTTCGTCCTCCAGGGCATACGTATGATAACCGATCTGCTTTTCTCTGAGAAAAGCAGTCAGTTTCCTATGATCGTTTGGGGTTGGGACCTGGGACCTGCATCATGATCCCGTTTGGGGTGTTGCGGGCTGACGAGTAGTTTATACACTGCTCGTTTATTGCTGCATTTACAAGGTTCCACTTTGCCTTCTCCTGTACTATAACAGGAGGCGGCAATTTGGGGGCCTTGGGGCTTTTCGGGGCTGCGACTGTTTGGTCGTCAGTCTGCATGGGTTCTGTACGGGTGGGGGTTCCGGGTTTAAAACCCCTGAAGACTCTACCGTTTCCGCTTTTCGCGGTTTTTGCCGGTGGTGTCGGCGAGGAGCAGGCCGCAGAGGAAGCGCCGTTCGCGCGTTTCCTCTTCTTGGTCTTTTTACTCTTTACGGTTTGAAAACCGTCATCCCCCTCGGAGATCTCCTGCTCGGAGCAGGACATCTCCGACTGGGATACATCAGTATAATTGTCATCGCTCTCATGCGATGACTTTGTAGTCGCCGTCGTCACCGGTGACGACGGCGATTCTTCGGACGTAGCTGCCGGGGAAGCCGGTGAGCTGGTAGGGACATAGGTTGTACTAAATGATTCCCAGGCCTCTAAGATTCCTGGGCATTGTTTCTCCAAGCAGGTCAGGAATATCCTTACCATGGTGCTGTCCATGGTCAGGCTATTTACCCTGACTTTCTTGGGTCTGCTCTCAATTTGAAATTTTTAATTTGGGGATTCAACCCCTCCCGGCATCCGGGGGGGGAGGTGTGTGCGTGGAGGAGTCCACAGGTGTGTATCCTAATCGGCAATTTCACTCTACTTACTTTTCTTTTGTTCCTCGGACGCAGGAACACACCGACACTACACTATCGCTATGCGAAGCGATCGCGAAGGTGGAAAAGTGTAAGAAAACGGTCGCGCCTAAAAATAACGGTCGCCGCGAAAAATAACGGTCGCCGCGAAAAATAACGGTCGCCGCGAAAAATAACGGTCGCCGCGAAAAATAACGGTCGCGGCGGGAAAACCCAACGGTCGTGATGGAACCCGCGAACAATTCCGGCGTCACAACGATGCTTGAAGCCCCGAGGTGAAAGCACTGGCACTGTGTAGCGTATTATAATAATCACTTCAAATAAAGAACTGTGCATTAACTTTAGCAGTTGAGCGTTACCAAATCTGACTGCCGCCCAAATTGGAATTTGAGAGCAGAATCATCGACACGCTGTAGGAGACAGGTCGTATTTAAAGATGACCAAAAGATGACCTAGTGCGGACAGCGCCTTCTTTTGAACCGAAAAAAACGAAAAGACATGGATTTGCTGTCTCTTTCACTATTATGGGTTTTCGCTATTGATGTTTCACGAGAGAGATAGCTGCTTTTAGCTTCAATTTTAGTGCTCCTTCCATGATTATTCTTCTCCGAAGTTACTATGTTTTACGATGTGATTTTATTGTCTCTTTTTAGGACCTGGGCCTTTAGTCAAGATGCGTTCGATAATTTCGACGCTGAAGTTCGAAAAAAAAAATGTATGGGATTTCAGCACTTATGTAAAATCCCATACATTTTTGATTTCCAACTTCGCAGTCGAAATTATCGAATACTTCTTGACTAAAGGCTCTGTACTAAATTCGATAATACGGTATACGCTTCGATTTTTGTTGAAACATTGAATATTTCTGTATGACCGATAAATGTAACGGAGCTTAGAGCCAAGGTCTGAAATGACGTACCATTATCGCTTATCCACTAAACCTCATGAGTAACGCTACAGAAATACTCCAACAAACTAACCGATCGTTATGAGTTATTAAAGGTTTGATTTGCGTTCGATTACTACTAATGAAGTGTCGAATATTCTCGTAGGACAAGTCACAAGGGCTAGCCTTTTAAATATATTTGATTATGCTCCAAAAGAGACTGAACTTCGAGCTACCTATGACCAGAAGCTTCAGATTAAGGGAGCAAGCGAAGCGAAGGGCATTTACCTCCTAGGCCGGGCACTTTTGCACGTCTATGCGATACATTTTACCCGATTACGGCGAAGCCAAAAGGAATAGTAATGGATTTGGTTGTCTATGTAGCATGTATATTGTATGTATGTTTGTTTGTTTCACCGTAGGGTCTAAACACTGATCCGATTTTAACAAATGAGATGTTCATGAGTCGTAATAATGGCACGGGTAACATTGGCTATATAATTTACGTAATCGGGTTGTTAACTTTTTATTATTACAATATTAATTATACTTAGTTATCAATATCAAGTATTTCTCAAGAGGTAAACTATTTAATATTATTTACTCTGTGACAAGAGGCCTAACACCTGACTAAAAATACTCAAGCTATTTTATGACATAATATTATGCTAAGGAAATATTAATATTTCGCGATATTTTTTAGTAACAGTCATAATATCAAAATATATGGAGCTGCCCACTAACATTTTGTTAGTTATGGCGGAAACTCTAAAATAGTTGGGAATAATTATTTACACTGAGCGACGTGTTAGTAAAGCACTAACATTGTAGAATATATTACTCCGGAGAGAATTTATACAATATTAAATTTAATATTGTATAAATATAGCTGAACGAAATCTCTCATTGTTAGTGTTGTTCAAATAATTCTTCAGATATTGTGTAGGTAAAAACTCAATACTTAATAGTACCTCACTGCTCGGCCCCCACAAGACGCGAGGCCGATCGTTTTAGTTAGAACTGACATCAGTTCGGCCTGAACGGATTCGAGCACATACACGGAACAAAATCGCATTCGACCCAACTGACGTCATTTCGGCCTGAACGGATTCGAGCACACACCCGGAAAAATCGCATCAGTTCGTTCTGGTTTGCCGCGAGCTACGGTCGCGGTTTATTAATTGTAAACTCACTACGCTTGTACACGATACACGCCCGCACGGCCGCGGCTCTGGCGAGCCTGAACTGAAGCGATTTGTCACATGGTACGTTTAGTCCAGAATTAATGTTGCCAACTTAGTTATTTTACAAAGTTTTACTACTAAATTAAGTATTTTATTCCCTCCATAGTAAGAATTTAGTTATTAGTAGTGTTTTAGTAGGAGACAGCAAGACAGTAATCATATGCAAAATGGCCGAGGTGCGGCACAAAAAAAAAAAACAAAAAAAAATGTTGACACCTTATCATAATAATAAATCGTAGCATTCGTCCGTAATTTACTTAAAACTATCCGTATAATTACTATATACGAAATATTTCCAAGTATATTTTAATTTAAAGGTAAAATTTATAATACAATTCAATAAATAATAAAATTTTAAAATAAGAAAACCTAAAATGCAGTGGTTTTTTGGGGGCTTTAGGGATTCCTAAGTTGAGTAGCTTTTTTGATAGTTTTCAGTTTTCTTTTAGTAGTTTTTATTATAAATCGACGCGAGTTTAGTTGTTTCGCAAAAACAGAGCTGACAATACTGGAACGATCGCTTCAGTCCATCCGGCGGACGATGCGATCTTGAAATTGCACACAGATACGATTTTGCATACGTTCAGGCCGAACTGAAGGAAAACCGGACCGTATATGGGGATACAAGTTTTTTGTCGGTAGTTTATCTGTTCAATAGCGATTTTTTTGGATGACGGCGATGACGCGAACGCGTTAATCAATCAAAAGCGATATTTAATAGATAAACTACCGACGAAAAACCTCAAAAATCGGACATTAGCTGATACAAAAGTCTTTTAACAGGGCCTTTAGTCAAGATGCATTCGATAATTTCGACGGCAAAGTTCGAAAACAAAAATGTATGGTAGGTATATGACATAAGGCATCGCAAGCGACATGTCACTTAACGATAACTTATGTCAAATCACATACATTTTTGATTTCGAAGTTCGCCGTCGAAATTATCGAATGCATCTTGACTAAAGGCTCGATCTTTTAACAAATTCAAATCTTTCCAAATATAGTGCATTGATCATAATTTACAAAATGTATCATCAATTGTTATTATTATTAACAAAGTGTAACCACGGTACAGTTACAGTAAACCATGTTGCTAATGTCTTTCAGGAATCGTCACTTTTCATGTAACATCGTCTGTCCCTTCTATATAAAAACGCAGATTGTCGAGAGAAATGAACAATGTCTCTATAATTATTTTTGAAAACGCTCATGTAGATGATGATGATGATGATATTGTCTTACATTAATGAAAACCGCTTAATTGTTTACTTTATGATCACGTAGAACTTCCGGACTCGACCAGAAATCGGATGTTTTTGCTTAAGCTTTGTATTGGTTTGTTTTGTATATCATGTTGGCTGACTACCAACACTCGTTTTTGAAAAGCTTTTGTACAGAGTGTACTTGGAAATCGGCGGACATTAAGATAAAACTAAAGAGTTCAGGAGATGCAAGATTGCTACAGACTTCTGATTCCTCGAGTACATAATACGGATGCGCTATACAAAGATGTAAAACATCACTTATCTCATACTTTAAAGGTTTGATCCCCGGTAAAATATTTTTGTAATTTTAATATAAATAAATCTACTACCAAAGCTCGGTTACCCAGGTACTATATTTTAATACGTGAAGCAAAGACTTTATGTACAGTTTAACGAGAATAGTGTGAACGGAGAAGTATGATATTTGGCACAGTTAAAGTTTATGTAGAGGAAGGGGGGCAGAAAGCTAATGTTTTTAAAAATTCTTAGAAATACATAGCGTTAATAAAAGTAAAGTTACAAAGTAATTTACTTCCTCCAAGGCTACATTACGTCAGGTACATTACCATGCAGTCAGTATAATACCTACCAGTAGGTTAGACACGATTGTCAATCTTTATATCACATTCCATAGACAACATTTACACATTTTTATTGCGTATCTAAGAGGCAAAAGAACCCTAAAAATTTGTAACCCTTGAAAATTAACAATTTTAATATGAATTATGGTCGAATCTCGACCGCAGGGCGACCTCTTGTTTCCATAGACCTTAGAAGTCTACCAACCTGCACTAGAAACCAACCCTTCATCGTCACCACTTTCTCCGGACCCGAGCTCCAGCAGTCGGCGTTAGTCCGGGACAGCAGTCGGTGTCAGGCCGGCACTATATTGTTCGGAATCCGTAAGGCCGAAAAAATTCAGATCAGAGAATTCTGCGCTAATACAATACAGCTGAAAATCGTTTTGAACTTTCATTACATATTTTTTAACCTAGGATGTTTTTTTTCCTACATGAAACGGTTGGATTCAATTCTATCCCAATTTTATCAAATTACTAGAAGACTATTGATAAAAAAAAATTGGCAGTTGTTTTTACGGTAGACTGTCGGTAGCTTGGCGACTCTACGAGACTTGTTTAATGCCAAGAGTTAATTTTAAAGGCACGTTAATTTGTGATTGTATGGTGCTGTGATAGTCAAATAGTAAACAATGAGGATCAGTCATGTTTTTTGTGGGGTATGCAGACTTATGGCGACAAAACAAACAGTAAATACAGTAAAGAAATTATTTAAATTGGACCAAAAATGACGAAGATACAGCAATTTTAGTGCAATTTGAAAAACGCGCTCGAGAATGAGTCACCTCCCCTCTTCACACAACTAAAATATTTAACGTAAACAAAAACAATGCACGCGAGGCCAAGCGTCAAGAATTGGAGAATGAATACTTAAGCAATACCTATGAAGTATGTTTTTTTTTCTTTCTTGACATTTTTATAGTAATCTAACAATTGTATTAACGACATTAAATTTTGACATTCTATATATTGACATAATGAATGACGTTTGTAATTAATACTTAATCATTGACAATTTGATTCTGTTATTAAATAAATCTTAAAGCGATAGGTATGTTATATAATGAAACTATAATCGTGTTAATAATAAATAAAATATTTGGACGTCATTAACTGCGACAAAATATGCGCACTAATGTAAAAAATGTAACACCTATACCTATGTAACCATATTTTCACCAAATAAATAAATAAATATAAGTAAAATCAAGCCGTTGTCGCACGGATCGCGACAGATGACGTCATCGTAACCGATTCAGCGGAAGCGCGTTTCAAACTAGATGCTCAGAAAAACTTCACATTCCTTTACGGATTTTAATAATTAAAAAAAAATGCTCAGTAAGTTAATACACATACGATGTACTTAGTAAAAATCAGATTTGCTACTAAGTGATTGATCCTCATTACAAACATATACTACATAACGTACTTATACACTACACAGGTACTTATCTATGTAGGGGCGGGCCGTAGAAAGACACAGACTTCAATATAGTATGATCCTAACACTATCTAAGGGGCCCCATATACGGTCCGGTTTTCCTTCAGTTCGGCCTGAACGGACGCAAAATCGTATCATCTGTGTAAAATTTCGAGATCGCATCAGTCGGCCGGGTGGACTGAAGCGATTAGTTCCAGTGTTGCCAGCTCTGTTTTTGCGAAACTACTAAACTCGCGTCTATTTCTACTAAAAACTACTAAAATAATACTGAAAACTATCAAAAAAAGCTACTCAACTTCCACAGGAACAGGAATCCCTAAAGGCCCCACAAAACACTGCTTTTAAGGTTTTGCTATATTACATTTTTATTATTTATTGAATTTTGTCACAAATATTACCGTTAAAATAAAATATACTAGGAAATATTACGTATATAGAAATTAAACGGGTAGTTTTAAGTAAATTACGGACGAATGCTACGATGTATTATTATGATAGTGTCATTTTTTTTTGTTTTTTTTTTGTGCCTAACCTAGGCCATTTTGCATATGATTACTGTCTGGCTCTTTCCTACTAAAACACTACAACAACAACTAAATTCCTACTATGGAGAGATAAAATACTCAATTTAGTAGTGAAACTTTGTAAAATATCTAAGTTGGCAACATTAATTCTGGACTGAACGGACCATGTGTGACAAATCGCTTCAGTTGTCGCCAGAGCCGCGGCCGAACATAAGACGTGTATCGTGTACAAGCGTAGCGAGTTTTCGAGGTGTAATAACTAATAAAATTCGAGTGTCATAAAAATACAATTAATAAACACGACTGTACCTCGCGACAAACCCGAACGAACTGATGCGATTTTTCCTTGTATGTGCTCGAATCCGTTCAGGCCGAAATGACGTCAGTTGGGTCGGATGCGAATTTTTCCCGTGTATGTGCTCGAATCCGTTCAGGCCGAACTGATGTCAGTTCTAACTAAAACGATCGGCCTCTCGTCTGTGGGTGCCTTTACAATGCACGCGCAAGGTCTCCTACGCATGTCTCTATTTTTGCTAAAAATTCATTTGCGAAATGTTTTTCAATGAACTAGCAAAATTAAACATCCGGATTGTTTTTCTTGAACGCATACATATGCGGCCATTATTTTGGCCGATTGGCCACAATTCATTTAAAAAAAACCAGCCAAGTGCGTGTCATGCCACGCATAGAATAGGGTTGCGTAGTTAACTTATTATTTCATTATTTTTGTACAAAGTTTTCCAAGTAAACCCATTTTACAAGTAAGGCCTCTATAATTCCGAACTAAGAAAATTATCTAATCCGTTAAAGATTTCCTTCAAAGTTGATCACATGGACTATCATCATGAATTTTTTCAGATTTTTCGAGCCAGTCTTTAGGCTCTTAGACAGATTATACATATATTAGATATTTACCTATGAAATTGCCGTTTTGTATGAAAAAAATTAAACGAATTTTTTTCATGTATTTTTTATTTGTATTAATCGTAGTAATCACCCATGCAATCAATGCGTCTTTGCCAACGCAGTAGCAGTTTATTGATGCCCTTCTTAAAGAAATCAGCTGGACGGGAGGCAACAAATTCTTCAAAGGCATTTTGTACTGCCTCTCGGGTATTGAATTTTTTTCCCACCAAGAAGTTATCCAAATTCTTGAAAAAGTAGTAGTCTGTAGGCACAAGGTCTGGTGAGTAGGGCGGATGACGGAGAACTTCCAACCCCAGCTCTTGCAACTTGGAAACCGTCTGCTGTGCAGTATGAGGTCGTGCGTTGTCGTGCAGGAGCAGCGGAGACGAGCGATTGACCAATGCTGGTTGGAGATGTGCCAGCTTCTCCATCCTTGTGTTCAGTTCCTCACAGTACATATCTGCAGTAATGCTCACCCCGTTTGGTAAGAAGCTGTGATGAATCACACCGGCGCTAGACCACCAAACAGTGACCATCACTTTTCTAGGGGTAAGTTTTCGTTTACGGCATTATTTAGGTGCTGAACCAGGATCCAACCAACTTGCTGAGCGCTTGCGGTTATCAAACAGAATCCATTTTTCATCGCAGGTAACAATGCGGTTCAAAATTCCTTCATTTGTGTGTCTGTTGAGCAGTGCAAGGCACGTCTGGATGCGTATTTCGCGCTCACGATCATTGAGTTCGTGGGGCACCCATTTGTCAAGCTTTTTTACCTTGCCAATTTGAGGCAAATGGACCAATATTGTTTTGACGCTAACGTCGAAAGCTGCTGCTAATTCAGACGTAGATTATGTAGCATCAGCTTCCACAATCGCCTTTATTTCGTCATTGTCGACCAAAGTCTCCGGACGACCGTGAGGTTTATATTTCAGGTCGAAATTTCCAGAACGGAAGCGAGCAAACCAATAACAGGTGGTGCGTTGGTTTGTAGTGTTAGCTCCGTAAACGTCGTTGATTTTGCGTGCCGCTTGTGCCGCGTTGCTGCCACGACGGTACTCATATTCCATAATTACTCGAATTTTTAACGTATCCATGATGAAAAAGATTGAAATGCGATGAAAATGTAACACTAATCAATAAACAAATGACTACTTTCAGAAAAAGAATTCCATGTTTTTAAAATAAAATTAATTCGAAATTAGAATTCTTAGCCAAACAAAAATTATTTTGATTTGAAATGGCTAGTACTGCAGAACGGCAATTTCATAGGACCTATTATTAACAAAAAAATGCGCTTTAAAGTTGAATATCAGTTCGCAAACGGATACCTAAATTAAAAATCGTCGTAGCAACCCTTAAATGTTTTTAAACTAGCTATCCAATGAAACCCCACACTATGGGATAGACGCAAAAAAATATCCCCCACTTTTCGTGTACCTACTTTAAAATAGGCAGCTACCCAAAAAAAAAATCCGTGATTATTTTATTTTAGCACTTTGTCGACGTGGTAAATAGACCCATGCAAAGTTTCGTCTTTCTAGTACTTACCGTTTGGTAGTTAACCCGACGACGACGGGGTTCCGAGACGTGAATTACGGAACCCTAAAAATCTATTGTAACGGAATCCCAAAAAGTCACGCCAAATACTTTACAAATGACTCGATCATATCTGTAAATGATCTGGCTTACTATAGTGTAAGAGATTTTACATACGTGCCGTAGCTGCACTAGAATTTGTATGGATATTGTGCCGCAGCGCCATCTGTGAAACGCCGCAGCTGTACTATGTTGCACATATTGTATTGCAAATAAAAATATTTTTAGTAATTTATATGTAGGTAGTTTTTAAAGTAGATAAGTAACTTATAGTTGTTTTATTTGTAAGCATTTCTTGTATGAACTTTAACACACTGAACCAGTAGACAATTTTAAACAAAAAAGTAAGGTTTAATTTTCCTGTTTATTAGTACGCTTACACACGCGCCGCAGCTCCCGCGGCGCCGCTGCACTAGGATTTGTATGTTATTTTTTGCCGCAGCGCCTGCGGTGCAACACAGCAGCGCCATCTGTGAAACGCAGCAGCTGCTGCGGCAAAATCCGGTGGCGCTACCGCGGCACGTGTGTGAGCATTCTAACAAAGTTATTATGCCTCTTCCATGCAATTTTGATTTGTTAATTGTTCATTAAGACTGTCAAATCCAGATTGAATCTAATATAAAATTGACAGTCAACAGTTCAAAGAAAGAGGAACAGATAATAATAATAATATAATAATATCTATGGACGCTTCACACCACGTCAGTCTGGTACTGTGGTGAGTATCCGAAGAACTTGTGCAACGGGTACCAGACAACGTAAATATATATTTAATACTTTTTATACTATACCTACTTATATTTAAGATTTTTATTATAATATTATACACATATTTAATACACATCCATGACCCAGGAACACAGGAAACTTTTCTGTTCCTTGGCGGGATTCGAACCTGCGACCTCCGGCTTGAGCGCCAATGCGCTAACCAATGAGCCACAGGGGTCGTCAACAGCTACATAGTTAGCTTTCGATTTGATTGCACTACTACGGTGTGTCCACGATTGTGTGGAAAAGTTGTGGACCGTTGAAGGGGACGTCAAAATTTTCAAATTTGGATCGATTTGGATCGTTCTATGAAAGCTGTTTCTATGTACGTAAGTATATAATATATTTTCTACTAAAGTGATATAGTACGTCGTCATAAAAATTATTTATTACTAGCTGTTGCTTGCGGCTCCGCCCGCGTAAGTATAGTATCCCTCGGGAACACTACTTTTTCGGGACAAAAAGTAGCCTATGTTTTAATCCAGAGTCTAAACTACTACCATACCGAATTTCATCGAAATCCGTTCAGTAGTTTTTGCGCGAAAGCGTAACAAACATCCACGCTTTCACATTTATAATATTAGTAAGGATTATGAAGTTCGTGGGCGAAAAGTAAGATGTATCCTGTATGCATAAGCGCAAAGCAATATAAAGATTACATCTTACTATCACATGTATAATGTATCGGGAAATCGGACATCTACGTCTTTTCAAATAAAATTGACATATCTAGTATTAGAGGTGAACGCCCTCTTCCCCGGCCTCATATTAATCAGTTTGACGTCTGGCGCGCTGCCACGGCGACTGCAACACCTCACCCCGCAGGTTTGATCTACTGCTAATAAATGCCATTACAAGACTACCGACGTATATCCATGGTCGATAAACATATAATCATAAGCTTTAAACTACGATTTACCTAAATAAAATATGAGAATCGTAGAATCAGAGAAGTTTTATGACTACCAACTTTACTACTTGTAGGTAGTTAACTACTACGTATGAGGTTATAATGATCCTCTATTTAGTGTGAGACTGTTATGTGATAATAATTTGGTTTAAAATTTTCGAATGAGGAAAAGCTACATCAGGAACGAAATGCAAAATTTCCTCGTTCCGAAAATCCTACTATGACCGAGATCCATTAACGGTCGTTCCCGAAACATACTTACGATAAACCAAACATAACGTGCAATGTAAACAAAATCGGCCGATAACTGCGCAAACTATTTCGTAAGTCCGGCCTCTTTTTACAGCGCATAAATTGTAAAGATCTATAGATCTTAGATTAACACTATCAATATAAATCATGTTTGACGTAAAGCTCTTCGGCCTTACATTTCAGGAATAGATGAAAATTGTCAGCTTCTAATTATAGATCATTACAGAAGCCAATGTGTATTGAAAAATATTTAGCTACAGGTTTAATCAACGCTCAAAAATAATTAATACAATTTAATCGATATTTTTACGCAATGGATCAGTATTTAATGAATTTAAATCATTTTTCACATCCACCAAGACAACATTAGATTTGCTCTTTAAACCAACTTCGTTTCCTCTAGTAATTTTTATCTTCCTCTTGTTTTCATCTTCTACCTTTGCTTTCGATTTATTTAGAAGATTACCTTCATTTATCTCTTTCACTAGAGGTTTGTCTTCATTGAGTTTCAACGAAGTCTCATTGTAAACACATTTTTTTACATCTGCCAGTATTTCGGCTGCTTCCTCTTCAGCAGTCTTCAGTACTTCTATGAGGCAAGCTTCGTGCATAGCTCCGTGTGCCAGAGTTTTGGTCAATCCAACAATACCATTGGTCAGCTTCCCTGTTACCGACATCATAACTGATTTTATAGGGGGTGACTGTAAAATGAAAGGCATACAGTTAAAATAATCAAAAGTTAAAAACTATAACCCGACTATGAAAATTATATAGCCTATGTTACCCGGGCCAACATTACGAATCTTTTGACACCTCATTCGTTCAAATCGGATCAGTAATTTAGACGCTACGGGGGAGCAAACATACACACATACATAGACTGCCAAAAACATTACCCTTCGCCATAGTTGGGTATTAATTGATTTTATCAGAGTTCTTTCCAAATCAAAGGCGATTAGGACTGTGTTGGCCTTTAATGCTAATCAAGCTAAGTCGTTTGATCATGATTTGTGAAGCCTTGTCAATCCGCAAAATAAGACTTCAGTAGTTTTATCCTCAGCAGTTTAATGTCTGGCTGCAACTAACCTTCGAGATGACGCATTTGATGACCTTCTTGAGAGAATCGTGCTCGTGACCACAGACTCTTAACAACATATAAATCTCCAACTTCTGTGCGTTCATCTGAAATTTACTTTTATTATCTATTCCTAGCCACTATGTTTGTAGTTCCTAACATCTGGAACGCAGCCGAACAAAAATCCAATTCTCAACTCTCCTTCAATGAATTTAAGAGTGGATTGAGTTTGCAAAACTTTTTATACGATACTTTAGGCCACGCCTGAAGATTAAGACGTCTAGTTATTTCTTCAAGTATAACTACCGCTTAGATAATTACATCATAATGGTTATTACGATCCTCAGCATCCTTTGGTTAATTTGTGTTTAAAATTAAACATAAACGAAATCATAATGTTGATCATGTTTTTGTTCAAAATAAAAATAATCTTTAAATCTTACAATAATACAGTTTCGGTACAGTCTAGATCTCATCTAACAGCAAAATGGTATTCTCATAAACGTCAATCAAACGTCAAAGGCTGTACAAACATCAAAAAATTATGACAAGAAATAGAAAGTGTAAGTAAATACGAGAATTGGGCTTCTGTATGTGAGCAATTTTGTTGAAAATTGTTGAATTTATTCAGATTTTTTTCCAAAATGTTGACCCACTGCTGCAATTTTTCTCTGTTGTGGGTAGGTAAATAGGTACAGTTAAAAATTGTCTACAGTTCTAGCAAAGACTATTTGACTACATACCGATCTAACTTCTTCCCTGATCATGTTTTTTAGGGTGTGGATCTTGTTGACGGCCACGACTGGGTCCTGTCCGATGAGCGCGTACCCGCACACCACCATCTGGTGCAGGGCCTTCTCCGACAAAGAGGTCGTTTCGTTGTCCCTTTGTTGCAAACAACTGTCGATCTAGAAAATAGTTTTAGTTATATTGTCTTTTCAACATTAAAAAGTACAAACTTTTGCCACGAAATGGACGTGGTTTCGTTATTCTATTGTTGCAAGCATGTATCGATATTAAAATAATATTAGTTAACATTTTCCATTTTTGCACAATATTCAACACTTAAAACTCTTTCGCTCTCTTTAAATTAAATTATTTCCAGAATGGAAGATCTTTAAGCCTTTCTACGACCTACCTTTATGGCTTTCTATCTAAAGATACCGAAAACATTTTAAGATCGAAGGAAGGTAAATTTATTTTTGGCGTTCCACGCTCGCAATTCACATTTACGACTTTTCAGAACTCATATCTCAAACTAAATAATAAAATATTCGAAGAAATCTTCGAGATCAAAATAAAATGCATCCAAAAAGTGTTAGAGCACCTAAATGTCACGAATTATTGTTTCTGGCTTTGGAGAGACCATAAAGTTAATTTTATTATTATACGTAACAGTGTTGTAAATACTAATGTTATGAAGTATATTTATCTGAAGTTTTGTTGCTCAATAACGACTGAACGGGCTTGGATAAAAGGACATTGACCATCCCTCTATGTATAGATTTTGGATCAAGTACTGTTGAGGATGGACGATGGTCTATAAGTACTTACATACAAATAAATAAAATTTAAGTGTCTGTTTGTAATTTCAAATTACCAGCTTTTCACTTCATGCATACGAAAATATATACGGTACTAACAATAAAAAATCAATTTTTAAAATTTTTGTCTGTCCGCCTGTCAGTCTGTCTGTTTGTTCCGGCTAATCTCTGGAACGTCTGGACTGATTGTCACGGGACTTTCACTGACAGATAGCTGATGTTATAAAGCGTAACCTAGGATACCTTTTATCCTCATCATCATCATCAAAAAATGTTTAACGCCCAACGAAGTGGGTCAGCTAGTAAATCATATAAATAAGTAAAGGGAATTTTATTCCGAGAACATGCGTACTATATTAATTCTGAGCAGCGCTTGGTTACGTTACTAATATAATATTTTTTCCAATATTGGTCAGATTTGATACACAAAACGATAATCGTTGATCAACTACGGCTACATAGTTAGCTTTCGATTTGATTGCACCACTACAAGCACACGGTGTGTCCACGATTGTGTGGCAAAATTGTGGGCCGTTTGTTGTACGTAATTTTTTTCAAATTTGGATCTATTTCGATCGTTCTATGAAAGCAGTTTCTCTGAACGTAAAAATATAATATATTTTGTACTCTGTGGTATGTTTCAACATAGCATTTCTTTTTCCCGTACAATTATTTTAGGTATGTAAAAAGTAGAACCATACCATAGCTGGCCGCTTAGCTTTTATATCATCGAGTGACGCTTGCAGCTCCATAAACTTGTCTTGAATACTTTGCGTACCGTTTTGCAGCAGGAGATGTATTTTCGTCATTATCATATCCAATGACCTGCCAATATAACAATATATATGGACGCTTTCACACCACGTCGATCTGGTCCCGTGGTAAGTTCTCGAAGAACTTGTGCTACGGGTACCGGACACTGGAAATATGTTTAATACTTTCTACACTATACTTATATTTAAGATTTTTAATATATATTACACATATTTAATACACATCCACGACCCAGGAACACAAAAATCTTTTTGTTCCCAGGCGGGATTCAAACCGGCGTCCTCCGGCTTGAGCGCCAATGCGCTAATCACTGAGCCACAGAGCCACTGAGTCGTCATATAAGAAAGTCTTAAATATCTAGAATGTGAAAATCAAATCACGAACAGTAATGAATTACGCTCAATATTTTAATCAACTCAAAACATCAACAATTCCGCAAAATTTCTACTCTTCTCCGGAAAGAAACGCTCGGCAGTTTTTGAGAAATATTTCTACATCCTCACAACTAGTGTCATGAGGGTTTTTTATTTTATCAAATGGTCAATGAAACGAGCAGACGGATCACCTGATGCCTGATGGACACTCGCAACACCAGCTGAGTTACATTTGTAACTCCTCTGGTCACTTGCATTCCTGGTCCATAAAATCCCCATCACTCGGCGAAGCACAACGTATTTCTGGCCGGTTTTCTGTGAGGCCGTGGTGTTATATATATATTTATCGGATCGAGCCGGCCCATTCGTGCCGAGGCACGGCTCTCCCCCGATACTCGCTATTTATTGAAAATACTTAACCTTTCTAAGTCCACGTGAAACTTCTTTTCAATACTCTGCATGAGATCGTCCGCCAGCTTGTATGTAATCTCATCTTCTATTACTCTGTCCACCTCATTCCTATTCGCGACCTCGGCGTCTAACAAATGTGTGCTCTATAATAATAAAACATTGTTCTTTATTATTACTGCCTATAAAATTTTGAATTACAACAAATAATATTATACTATGGCGGCTTACACAATATATTGTACACCTACCTTGTTACTATAAATGTTTTAATATTTTTCTAACTTTAATATGAACTTAAATAGCCACTACACACTACATAGTTTAATGAATTAAGCTAGTCATGACGTTTTCGTTCTGTTGAAATTAATGTGATAAAACGTGTTTAAAATGTGTTTAAAAAAATATGATCTTTAGTATACCAAAAACAATTTTGTAAAACCTAAAAAAAGGTCTTGTTTAGGATCACTTTTCTGCTCTTAGTTATGCAACATATGTTCATATAAAAATATCCAAAGATAGCTGATATAAGCATCTTAAAATTAGTTAAAAAATAATCCAACAATATTAAAAATTCATTTGGGAAAAGCATAAAAAGTCTCCTCAAAATTTTCAAGTGTTTTGCATGTATTATGCATGAATCTTAATGCGTGGTACTAAGGTTTATTTTTTTAAATCACTATCTGGATTTATTGCACAAAACATGTCTAAAGATATATCAGTCTATACTAGGGAACCTGACGAACAACGTTTCGTAAACTCGTCCTTAACAAGAATTTTCTACAGAGGCAAAACCCCGGCACAAACTAGAATTGAACGTAGTTACTTGCCAAAAGAATATAATATATCGCAAAGAAATTCTTCAAATACTTCGCACTCATAGCGATGGAAGCGATTTCTCAATATCAGAAATATAAATAGCGAACGAAAATAACTAGCGGCTATTCTCGAATCAAATCATAGCCGAGTTTACGATTGGAATAACACCATCAAATTATTTTACTGTTATCGGAGAGTTCACATCTTTTTTTTTCGCAGTTAGTCGGTTGATTTTTAACCGACTGTCAAAAAGGTGGTAGTTACTTTGTTTTTGCATGTTCATAGTCAAAGAAAGTCTACAATTTTAAAGCGTTTTAACTTTCAAGTCATTGTGTGGCCGATATTATTTACTAAAATGTTAGTGCTTTTCCTCTTTAAAAAAAATGACTCGTTAGTCCTTAATGAGCCAATGTTTGTTTTATTGCAATTTGAGATACAACAAATTATA
The DNA here is from genome assembly GCA_037179445.1 of Phengaris alcon alcon. Taxonomy (NCBI): domain Eukaryota; kingdom Metazoa; phylum Arthropoda; class Insecta; order Lepidoptera; family Lycaenidae; genus Phengaris; species Phengaris alcon. The sequence goes on along the minus strand of JAYRCH010000437.1, from coordinate 733,891 downwards.
ATTTTTTGATGAATTTTTTGTCAAAATAGACCTTAGGTGTCGGTATTACCTACACTTATCAAATATCTTGGTCCAATTTTGGTTCAAAGTATCATTAATATTTGATCAAATCTCTTTTTCCTTTCTCTTTCGTTTGTATCTGTATCTCCTTCCCTGTTTACTTCATGAAGTCGTCAAAGTTCTTGGATCCAATGGTTCAATATAGGACCAAGAATTAAGATAATTGATAAGTGTAATACCACGCTTACTCAACGATATTGTACATTACGAGATGTTACCCGCGATTTCGCGCGCGCAAGAGGAAATCCCGCCGGAACCGTGCATTTAGCCGAAATAAAAAGTAGCAAATGTCCTTCCCTGTGGTCAACCCTATGTTTGTTTAAAATTTCATCAAAAGCCGTCCGGACATTTTGAGAGCCTATTCAATGCAAACATACAAATCTTTCCTCTATAGAATATGAGTAGATAAAATTAGGTGTTAACCAGATGCGAAGGCTCCTTTATAGGGAAGCCCTAGGCAAAATAAGGTAGGGATTTGGATGAGGATCTTCAAGAGGTAAGTGGTAAGTTAAACCCATAAGAATGGAGTTAAAGGAACCCCACGCCGTTTGTGCTGACTGTTATTACAATAAAAGGTAAAGATAATAAAAGTTAGGTTTTTTAATGAATAAATAATGAAATATAAACTTTAATTTCCAACTAAAGCTCTTCTCCTGCAACAGGCTCTCCCACACTTACACGCTTTATGGTCTTTAATTTCCTCGGTGTTTACCTGAAATATATTGTTAGGCGTCAATGTTAAAAATGAGAAAACCTATCTTATACTTTAAACGAGACCATTTTGTATAATTTATATAATCGTAATCTTAAAAACTGCTGCAAGTAAGTACCATGAAATTTAGTATGCAGGAAGTTTTCAGGGAGGAAAATTGATCTAGCTCTAGATAAGCTATAAGATTGATCTAGATAAGCTCAGGTCCGGCCCGGCCACCCAGGCACTTTATATTACCTATATAAGTTACGTTTCACACACTAATGAGATATAATTTTATTGATCTCATACAATATTCGAATATTGTTGGCTAGTGGCCTATGTGTTCATTCCAGAGTCCAAACTACTACCAAATTTCTACTAGCATACTACCATACCAAATTTCATCAAAATCCGTTCAGTAGTTATTGCGTGAAAAAGTAACAAGTATCCACACGTCCATACTTACAAACTTTCGCGTTTATTATATTAGTAAGGACTAAGGATATAGAAAAGAAGTAGGAACTATATGCAAAAATTTAAGATAATAATTATGTATTCCTTACCGTGGCACTGATACGACACACAGCACAGAAGTCGTCATGGTCCAACGTCTCTAGTAGAATGTACAGCTGAAAATGATCCTTGTATGAATTTGAATCTCTAAGAGAAAAGTTTAAAGACATTAAGTTTAAAGGTATTCTGACCGTCGCTTGTCAATAAATTTTGGATAATGAATTAGGTGTATGTTAGAATATTAGTAATATTAAAACTAAAAGCGACGATCACTGTAGGAACACTAGAAACAAGCACAAGCTAGATATACCGGTGATCAGACCAAGTAAAGTAAGCAAATCCATTAAAGCAAATCAATCAATGTATACGCCTATACAATAGAATCCCAGAACACGTTAAAATCTTTCCATTAATAAATTTAAAAAAGTAGTTAAAGAACGTTTGTGTGCTAAAGCTTATTATAGGGTCAATTATTATATTGACGATCGCACACTATGGGAATAGGATGGCCACCTGAACGGCAGCTTCTATGTATCTGACTTGTGTTAATATTATATAGACTATGTTTACATATTGTAAATAACAATTTTCCATATTTTTGGTAAAAGATGGCCCCGTGCGAGTTCTTCTCGCCGGGTTAGTTCGCGAACCGGTGGTAGGCATCACGTAGGGACGATTCCTTAAGCGTTGCTTTGAAACATATATGGAAATAAAACTTTTTTGATTTCGATGTAATTACTGAAATAAAATTTAAATACGTTTACTAACATAGTTTTAAGCTAATTGTTACTAACAAAGCTATGGGCTAAACTAGTCTGAAATAAAGATTTATTATTATTATTTATTATTATTATTTGATTTTGAAAATTGACTTATATTCGATATGAAACAAACGCTTCATCGTTATTATTTGCTTAATCTTTAGTACGTTACACTATTATCATATAAATACATTCTAAAGGTATGCCTTCCGATGAACGCGACGCCCGACGCGTAACCGCGACCCGAGACCGAAATAGGGTCGCGGAGCCACTTCTTAGTATGAATTTATATGGAGCACTAAACAATCCCCGCGAGCCGCGTCGCGCGACTGTTGGGCGTGGCCAGAGAACCTGATTGGCTGGTTTCCTGGTCACGATCGCATAGATCGGTAGGCTACCTTAAGACCTGTTACACAATCGCCTAATGAGTGTCGACTAGCTAACTCGGAAGTTATATCGCTGCTTACTTCATACTGAGCGACAGAGACAAACCATCCAAATAAGCTATCTGATCGAGTGCGAGTCCGACTCGCGCACGAAGGTACCAAACAGCAAATCACATCTGTTGTATGGGAGCCCCATTAAAATATTCATTTTATTATGTTTCATTTGCGCCAGGTGACAACTCTCTAGCTATCAAGGTTCATAAGATACAGCGTGACAGACAGACAGACAGACGGATGGACAGCGGAGTCTTGGTAACAGAGTCACGTTTTTACCGAACCCTAAAAACGAATTAATAAAAATAATCACACATCAACTCACCCTTAGTTTTCCATCGTAGGAAATATCCAAAATTTTTCGTGCGACTATTTTTGCGGTTTCTATGATATTGCAAGCAGCGCTGCAATATTTGGACAAATCTTAATGAAACTGCACCAAAAAAATACTTTACCCGAGTTTTACCCGACTACGGCGAAGCTAAAAGGAGGATCAATGATTTTGGCACTATCTATGTATATAATATATATCTATGTTCCATCGATTCTAATAAATCCGATTTTAATAACGAGGTGAGATTCGTTATAATAGCCCGGGTAACATAGTAGGTAACAATTTACGTAGTCGGGTTCAAGTTTTTATAAAAATTGTAGTTTTAGATAATTTAGTTCAAAAGCTTACCGCCTAGTCATCCAGTACAGACAACAGACTGTAGAGCATTCCTGGCACAAAATTGAACATTCCTCGCATTGTATAAACGGGTCGCCTAAAGGGTGGTACTGAAAAATGAATAAAATTATTGAAGTTATCTACAATAATATTATAAATATTAAGAGGAATGATTTGTTTGTAGTCGTTGTTGTCGTGTTGATCACGGGGAAGGACATAGGCTATTTTTATCGTGAAATAATGTACGGTACCCGCGCAATTCTCTTTTGCTCGCACGCAGTCGCGGCCAACATCGAGTTTGATCTAAAACGCCTCTTCAATACCTTTCCACTTAAAGATATGGCATAATCAGTATTAGCACATTGAGAAATTGAGTCAGGAATTAAAAACGCTTAGGCTGGGATTATATGAACCGGAATCCAGAAGGCCGGGGAAAATTGAGAGCATTGAAAATAGAACTCTGCGCTAATACAATAGATCTGAGAACGGAGCACACAAATGTCCAGTCAAATGTCAATGTCTTACATTATGACAGCTCGACACTTGCATTTTCAACTCAATTGTATTAGCGCAGAGTTCTATGTTCAGCGCTCTGAATTTTCCCGGGTCCGCCGGATTCCGGATCATATCGTCCCAGACTTTGAAGCCTTACCAGTACAAAATATGCAAGAGCCGCCAGTAAAACACTCTTGACCACATACAGAAAAATCGATTCTGTAAATAATAAATCAGTTAAATTTTTAGGGTTCCGTATTAGTCTACAAGGCAACAGTTCTGCTCTATGCGTCTGTCTGTCTGTCTGCAAGTAACTAAGTACTCTGCCTGCCCTTGCTAACTTCTGTTATCACAAAACTTTGAAGACTGACTTTAAAATACATACCCTTACAATTTATAGCAGATACTGATTCCATTACAAAATATTTTTGCACCTAACATTTCCTATTTTATTTAAATACTTAATAAAAAAAACAATGAATTATTAGAAATAGTTCAGTTGTATTTATTTTGCGGCAAAGTTATTTTAAAATTCATTTTGTAATTGTAATTTTGATACAGATACGGATGACCGAAATAATAATTGACGTTTATTTTTTTTAATATCTATTCATGCGGGATTTATTCAAGCTTGATGAATGTAGACTTGATGAACCGGGCGAAGATGGCAATTCGGCGAGGCCGCGAGTGACTGAAGCCGCAAGCCCTTAAGTTGGGTACAGGGTCCCACAAACGAGTGGCCGATCGTTTCAGTTAGAACTGACATCACTTCGGCCTTAACGGATTCGAGCACATACACGGAAATAAATCGCATCCGACCCAACTGACGTCATTTCGGCCTGAACGGATTCGAGCTCACACACGGCAAAATCGCATCAGTTCGTTCTGGTTTGCCGAGAGTTACGGTCGTGTTTATTAATTGTAAACTCACTACGCTTGTGAACGATACACGCCCGTACGGCCGCGGCTTTGGCGAGTCCATCCGTTCAGTCCAGAATTAATGTTGCCAACTTAGTTATTTTACAAAGTTTTACTACTAAATTAAGTATTTTATTAGGAGGAATTTAGAATCCCTCCTTAGTATTCCTACTAGGTATTTTTAGTCGTTAGTAGTGTTATAGTAGGAAAGAGCCAGACAGTAATCATATGCAAAATGGCCTAGGTTAGGCACAAAAATGACACCTTATCCTAATAATACAAATTACGGACGAATGCTACGAGCATTCTTCCGTAATTTACTTAAAATTACCCGTTTAATTACTATATACGCTTAGGGATTCCTAAGTTGAGTAGCCTTTTTGGTTGTTTTCACTATTCTTTTAGTAGCTTTTATTAGAAATCGACGCGAGTTTACTAGTTTCGCAAAAACAGAGCTGGCAACACTGGAACGAATCGCTTCAGTCAGTCCGGCCGACTGATGCAAACTCGAAATTGTATACAGACGATACCATTTTGCATCCGTTTAAGCCGAACTGAAGGAAAAGCGGACCGTATATGGGGCCCCTAAATCATTAAATCCTCCATAAACCGTAATATATATAGCCGAATGCATAACCGCCTCCTTTTTTTGGAAGTCGGTTAAAAATAATTATTGCGCGGGGCTGTCTCAGGTATATGTTATGGTAGCCTTGGGATGCGACGGTCGTGCTGCAGTAACCCGACTGAAAGATTATGTCCCCTTTTGCAGACACCGAGGGCGTGAGCAGCGGCTGCGAGGCGAGCGGGGTGCGGGAGGAGATCGCGCGAGACTACGCCGCGCTGCAGTCGCGCCTCGGCAAAGAGTTCTCTGACAGGAGCGGCAAGCTCTCCATCTCACACTCCCTGTACTCCTGTGAGTATGTTGTCACACAGGGCTAGGCAGCGGGCCTAGCTGCCGGGATCTCTGCTAACAGGCACTTAATGTTCAACAAGATTCAGTACCTAGATATAAAGGCCTCTTATTCAGGAAAGATTTGCAGATTCAATGCGTTTTGGAGATGGTGATTTTTCTCCGCCCCAATCATTATAATGTCATCGCAATTATAACTCAAAATTTTCAAAGTATTCATTCGCTTTCCAGCATCTAGACCTGTAGCAACCGAGGAGCAGTTGTCAGCGGATTTCCGGAAGAAGCTGGAAGAATGGCAGAGGATGAAAGGTGTGCGGCAGCCTCCGCCAGTGCCTAAGAGGCAGGACCTCAGCGAAGACTTCCTCAAGAAATACGGTACGTTAACCTAATATCCTGTATCTACTAAGACCCTCTCATTACCCGACTACTGCGAAGCCAAAAGAAAGGGTAATGATTTTGGCGGTCTTTCTATGTATGTATGTTCCCTCGTAGCGTCTAAATTACTGCTCCAATTTTAATAAATGAGGTGTCAATAGATACGTAATGATGCCGCGGGTAACATAGGCTATATATTTAAAAAAAAAGTATTTCGAAAATTTAATCTCAGTCTCTAACATCTGAAAAAAATAAAGTGAGATAATCATCACGTGTTTGGTATCAAAAGAAAGATCTTGGCAAGCACACCACATATATGTACATACATATCTATACTTATATTATAATAAAGAAGAAATGTTTGTTTGTTTTTTTGTTTGCATTGAATAGGCTCCGAAACTACTGGACCGATTTTAATGAAATTTGGCACAGATATAGAATAGACCACGTGGAAGGACATAGGCTACTCTTTTGTTGCGGTAAAATGTACGGTCCCCTCGAGACTTCCTTTTCCGCGCACGAAGTCGCAGGCAACATCTAGTCATACATATTTGTGGTGTTTGCACAAATATGTCAAAAATATACACGTTTAAAATGCGGTCGTACAATTCGTACTAACCAATTATCATTTATTATAATTAATATTGTATTAAGTTGACCAATTATCGAACATTGCGTAATAAAGGACTATAAATATATAATTTAATAAATATTATATTAAGCAATATCCCGCGAGTTTTGCAACCTGCATGGTGGTGTGGGGCCTTGCATGAGATAGGTGCTTTAAGCATGCTTATGCGTGCACTCACAAATTTGTTTGCAGGTTGTGGGTATTTTTTCGCGAGATATTGCTAGATATAATATTGATTAAATTGTACGCTATGGATTTTCTGATTCTATTAAATAAATATAAATATATAATTTACTAGCTGTTGCCCGCCGCTCCACCCGCGTGAGTACAGTATCCCACTGGAACACTGTACTTTTTCGGGATGGAAAATATCTTATAATCCAGAGCTCAAGCTACTACCATACCATATTTCATCAAAATCCGTTCAGTAGTTTTTGCGTGAAAGAGTAAAAAACATCCATCCATCCATACATCTATATATCCATCCTCACAAACTTTCACATTTGTAATATTAGTAGGATTATAGACAATACATAACAAAATAAAAAATTTAATAACCCTTGAATTATCAAGCAGGGAACGAGCTGATGATGATGAACTATAGTGAAGAACTAGGGATGTGACATTGTACATAAAAAATCGATTTTTAATTAATCGGTTTTTTAGCATGAAAAATCAATTAATAAATAATCGTTTTTTCTTAAGAAGATAATCGATTTTGCTATATTAATCGCTTTTTTCCTAATTTGTCAATTAATTTCAAAATAAACGCCATACATATAATATCAATAGATTTATTAAATAAAAATAAACAGAAATAGTAACTTATTATATAATTAACATAAATTAAAGTTTTTCACATAAATAAAAAAAAATCAACAAAATAATTAAAATAAAAAAACTAGAAATTCGTAGGCAACGAGTTCAGAAATAACAGCTAAGTAAGCGTTTGGATAATATTCGGCTCCTGGTGGTAGAAGCTTTACTGAAAGTTCCTAGGAAGTTTTGGCTAGTACACTAAATATCACGCTTTTCGAAGTTGTACCACTTGCCCACGCTTGTGCACGTCAACGAATATCTAATGGTTAATATTCTACCAATATTACTTAATATGAACCAAATTAACACAAATTTTGCAAGAAATACAAAAACAAACCACGTCGTAAAAGAAGCAATAATTACGCTTTTTTTTTTCAATTTCCAAAATGCTGATACGGTACTTTTCTGTGTTTGAGTTATTTTTCGGTGTTTATTTTAATCAAAGGAGTATTCTATTGCGATCCAAGTGACAGGATAATAGAGAAAATATATTTTATCATAGATTTATTTTGCATATATAATTTAGTTCAATAGAAATAATCATAATATGTTTATTAAACTCACTAATACTACAATATGATATACATTTTATCAGTTATGATAACAAAATCAATTGTACCATAAAATTAGGTAAGTACTAAAAAAATAATAACTACTCCAAAACTTAAAATGCTACAAAAAAAAGAAATCTCCCAGGTCATCCCCACCAGGCAGAGTACCTAGAAGGCTCAAAGAGTTTCCTCGCTGGATCGCGATACTTATTCTCTGGGCCAGGTAGGTGCCGGCTCTGGGGTCTCGGGTGGCCTCAATGAGTTTTTTGGAGATTTCTCCGAAAAGTTTGTGCGCACCCAGACCCCATGTACCTAAGGTTTCAACCCCAAACGGTTCAAATATGAGATCCCCACTAAAGTTCTCATATTTGCGCCGCTTGAGGTTTTCCGCCTGATTGGCGGCCGCACCTGCAGAACTCGAGGTGCCCTGGACATGGGACGGAGCAAGTGTATCGATGTAAGTAGCGTCCCATACAAGAGCCCGTCCCACCCTCCAAGGGACCAGGGTCATACCGTCTGGTCTCTTGCCATCGTCGCGCGCCAAACCAGAGGGTTCCAGCACAGCTGGCACTCCGGCGGTGACAAGAGCCCGACGGATGAGATCGTTCAGACAGTGATGTCGGGAGATGCGGCCGGCGCTTCGTTGACAGGACAGCCCGTGGTGTCCGAGGCTGTCCACATTTGCACCACAAACACAGCGATGGGGGACAACGTGGGGGGTGCCAAGACGCAGGGAAGTAGCTAACCGGAAAGCTGTTCGATCCAGCAATGTGCCCGTATTGGGTGACGGTAATGCTTGTAGCCAAAGGCCCGACTCCCACTTCTCCGCAGCTAAGAGGCGAGCCTGCTCCACAGGACTGGAGGACGTATTAAGAAGATTATTCCGTGCCAGTCTGCAGAGTGGCTCGTCCCAGAGCCTTTGGGAAAAAGTATTGTCAGGCAATTCGCTACAAGCACTAGTTACGCTCCAGGCGTCCTTGGCCTCGTCCAGAAAGGTAACTGTATTGGAGTAGGATGGGTGATGTAGTATTTTGGAGATAAGACTATGGTTTGCGTGGACTGAGGACAAGAAGGCCGGAAGCGATATGTCAGAGGGATTTCGAACACCCAGGCCACCGAACCTAACTGGAAGCGTTGCCTGAGTCCATGCGCGGTCATCGAAATTTGTATTCAAAATAGTGGAGAGCGTTTGTCTTATGGTATCATCCAACTGTTTGAGAAGTTGAGGGAACTTCCACAGTTGACAACACCGTAAGACATATGTCAATTTAGGTACGAAAATGCAAAAACGGATTAGGGTAAAGGCCATGTGACAGTTAATTTGGAGGAGGCGGTCTAAAGTTTCATTAAAATTTTGTAATTTGTTATCTAAGAAGTCCGGGAGAGATTCGTCTAAAATAGGTGAGCCCAAAAGGAAGAGCGAATCCTTGTCAATGACAGACAGTTGTGGAGCTATTTCTTTAAAGCTGGATATAATCGCGTTTCTATCCCCACAACTGTCTGGCACAAAAAGTTCGCACTTACCTAGTGTTCAATAGTGTTTATATTTGCGTATTATCAGCATTTTTTCTGTAATATTAATGTAATATTATGGAGATTATATTCTTTGGCAGTTAGCGTTCAGGGCTCCGGGCCAGAAGACTAAACTTAATGTCGGGGGGTTGCACATGAAAAATTGGTAATAATTGATTGAATGATTATAAAAAATCGATTATTAATCGATTATTCATAAAAATAAAATCACGTAATAAAATCGATCCTTATTTAAAAAACTAGATTTTCAATCAATTTTTCCATAATATATTATTTTTTGACATCCCTATTAAGAACACTCACAATCATGTCAGCTTTCAAACAAAAATAACTAGATTAATATCGGTTAACCGGTTCATCCGTTTTAAATTAGATAATGCAGATGAAATTAATTATTAGCATTTTTATTACTTACTTGCTTTTGCCCGCAGCTACGCCCGCGTGGGAGAGTGTTCGTGGCAAAAAACTTCTATAACAAATATACCTGCAATATAATATAGATATTATATATAAATAGCACTTAGTAAAATGTATATTATCCCCTAGACATAAACTCCGAGATAAGGATTCATATTGTATCCGTCTAAATAGCTTTTCGTCTAAATACCAGATTATATTTTCGATTTTTTTAAAACTTAGAATGGGTATAGTAGCTCCTTAAAATATAGACATAATATTATAATATGCGGTCGCGAGTCTTTTTGTAGACCTTTAGAAGAGAAACACTCCCACCACACATTGTTTTCTTGAACGGGTTAGGTTAGGCAGCGTTTTTGATAAAAGCTCCCAGACGGCTTGATTTTTTAACCGACTTCCAAAAAAGCAGGCGGTTATACGTTCGGCTGTATATATTATTTTGTTTTTTGTATGTTCAACGATTACTCCGCCGCCTATGAACCTATTTTCAAAATTATTTTTTTTGCTGTAAAGTTGCTGTAAGCTGTAATCCCCAGTTAGACTTTTTGATACCAAGGGGGTAAACATGATGGGATCGATGAGGAATCGAAGGAACTCCTCAAAATTTATATAGATAATTGGACACATATGGTGATTTCGACTTTTACTGAAGATACCCAAGCGTAAGCTACCAAAAAGTAAGATTTTGCACCAAGGTATACCCTGGATCAAAAAGTACTGAACAGAACTCTTGAGTCCTTATAGATACATGTTTAGGGATTTCTGTGTTATTTAAAGAACTGAAACTGAATTGTCTAAAGAAAAAATTCTAGCCGAATTTAAAAGTGGAATTATTTTCGACACCTTCAACAGTTATCGTCATAAATCAATCAATTTTCACAAAACCTTAACTCATTATTATTATCGACCTAAACCTTCCTAAGGAACCACTCTCTCGGTACATGTAAACTGCATGAAAATCCTTTCAGTAGCTTTTGAGATTATCGCGAACGTACAGACTGACAAACATAGAGACAGACTCAGCGGGGGACTTAAATTTATTGTAAATTTTAGAGAAAAGTGGAAAGTGTGCGTATTGACGCACCTACGCTAGTTTCCACGACCTTAGGTTGGGACTATATTCTCCGGAATCCGATAGGCCGGTAAAAATTCAGAGCATTGATAACAGAACTCTGCGCTAGTAAGCTGAAAATCAGTGTCGAGTGTCAAACTGTCATAATATATGACATTGACATTTGACTCGACACTTGTGTTCGACTTCCAGCTCTATTGTATGTTATTAGGTCTTTACCTATGAAATTGCCGTTTTGTATGAAAAAATTTAAACTAATTTTTTTCATATATTTTTTATTTGTATTAATCGAAGTTAAAGTAGTGTTAAGCTTTTTTACCTTGCCAATTTGACGCAAATGGACCAATATTGTTTTGACGGTAACGTCGAAAGCTGCTGCTAATTCAGCCGTAGATTGTGTATCATCAGCTTCCACAATCGCCTTTAATTCGTAATTGTCGACCAAAGTCTTCGGAAGACCGCGAGGTTCATTTTTTAGGTCGAAATTTCCAGAACGGAAGCGAGCAAACCAATAACTGGTGGTGCGTTGATTTGTAGTGTTAGCTCTGTAAACGTCGTTGATGTTGCGTGCCGCTTGTGCCGCGTTGCTGCCACGACGGTACTCATATTCCATAATTACTCGAATTTTGCAATTTCATAGGTAAAGACCTATTATTAACGCAGCGGCAGTACAGAATGCCTTTGAAGAATTTGTTGCCTCCCGTCCAGCTGATTTCTTTAAGAAGGGCATCAATAAACTGCCACTGCGTTGGCAAAGATGCATTGATTGCATGGGTGATTACTTCGATTAATACAAATAAAAAATACATGAAAAAAATTCGTTTAAATTTTTTCATACAAAACGGCAAATTTAAAGGTAAATACCTAATAGTATGTCACTTACTTATTAGTCGAAACGTAGTAAAATATCACAGCGGATGTAGTCACTCTTACACACTTAAGTAGGTAAGTATCCCAATGATGGTCAAAAATGGATGTTGCCTGTCGTCACGCAGTGTACGCCATATCACCATGTGATTGACAATGAAAACGGCACCCGCTCGTCGCGTGCTGGTCCTTGAAGTGTCTTCAAAACGTCGCAAAATTTGTTCCTCCAAGTGCACATGTGTCGTGGACGGAGGGCCTTCCCTGCGCTCTGCGTGGAAAGAACCGGTACCCTGAAGCCGAAGATACAAGTTCCTGAACACGCCATACGGCGGCTAGTGTCGCTGTTCAAGAGCTTCATTGATACTGTTACTGCGAGCAGCACCAACGCACAAAATCATATCGTGAAACTCGTTGTTGCTATATTGGTGACGTGACATGGTTTAGAGATAGAGAGATACAGAGAGAGAGAAAATCTTCGTGCTAAAAGTTTAGTTTATAAATTTTTACTTTCAAAATGATAATAATAAAAGTGCATAATATGATTGGTCCAAGATTTAAGCGCTATGAATAAAAAAATATCACGATAAGATCAATATCATCTTTACTTAAGTTGTTGGATTTGTAGTCGAATGTTTCGCCGTCGTCTATGAGCCGCTCGCCGAGTTCTGGAATGTTAAAAATAATTTATACGGAACCACTAAAATTAAAGAATTAATTTCTACAAGTTTGTGGGAGGAGCTAGAGCTCATCTGTTTTTTTTATTGATGCCTTCATTGAGCAGCGGCATGCGTAATCGCATCCCGGCGGACCAATGAAATAATACAAGGGATTGCCGCTGACCAATCGACACAAAGGATTTAGACTACTGATTATAAACTTGATACAATGACCTCTGAGGGCTGTCACTTAAATATTTTTTGCAATATTTCAAATTGGTTTTTCTCCAAAATTGTATGGTTTACAAATTTTTGCTACTGATATTCGGATAATACCTAAACGAAGAATTATGCCAGTAAATTTTTATCACTCCGATTCGTTAAACCCTGTATATACCACCGTCGAGCGCATGTCTATCGAGAGTCCGTTTTTACACAGCCGTGACGGGGCGACCAGTTACAAATTTATAATATGTATAGATTGATATAGATTCGTTCGATAGATGTCAATATACGGGGCTTACATATTTATGAATCGTTGTTTATATCATAATCATACTACATCTTATACTTTAAACGAGAGGATCGGATATAATCGATATCTCGACAACGGCTGCAAGTATTTACATGAAATTTAGTATGCAGGGAGTTTTGGGGGAGAAAAATTGTTCTAACCTTAGAAACTGCGCATTTTTAAGCAATATATTTTTTTAATTTCGTCGTGTATCAATATGTATACGAATAATTTCGACTCTTACGTCAGTCTGATCGGCAGCTTGATATGTATACCACTACCTACGTATAGTTTTTGCATTGTTTGGAAATTCCGAATTGAAAAACTATCAATATTTTTGCGATTCTTATTATTTCTTTTCCTTTTATATATTTTTTATTTATTCTTATTATTTTATCGTTCTACTAAAACACCGAGCAAAGCTCGCTCTCTCAGGTACTATTTTATTATACGGTGAATTAGTGAATTGATGGTAACTGTTGAATAATCTCAATTTCGTTTCTTGATTATCTTAATAATCTTAATAATATTATTATCGTTCTTAAATCTAGAAAAAAAAATTGGCTTGCTCCGCGCTCGTGAAGAAGATATTTTTAATATCAAGTGTTTTGATTAGGTACATAATAATATTATTCCAAAAATATGCTCGATTGGGAAACGGAAAAATATGAAATAAAAAAAAACATTAAAAAAACTATAACCCGACTACGTAAAAAGGGGTCTAAAACTAAGTTAAAAAACTATAACCCCACTACGTAAAAAAAGGGTCTAAAAAAACAGAAACAAGAAAGTAATTGAGATAGAAATCCAGAAATGCATAGGTACAAAAAAATTGGTCAAGTCAAGGTCTAGAGCCGTGGTCGCACCCACTAATGGCATCTAAGCGTCAGTTCACACCGACATACGTCGCGTCTAGGTATGAACTGACCCTGAGGCCTAGAACTATACTCCAAGATAGATACAGATACAGACGTCTGCGATTTGACATCAACTGTTCCAAACCTTATAAAGTAGGTGCGTTTGCAAGCATTTCTGGATTTCTGTCTTAATTATTTTCTTGTTTCGGCTTTTTAGACCCCTTTTTACGTAGTCGGATTATAGTTCTTTGTTTTTAATCTTATTTTTTTATTAATTGAGAAATAAGTAATAAGATTTCATATTTTTAGAAAGTTGTTTTTTTCATTTGTTAATATTTTACAGATGATTGGACCCGTATGAAACAAACCAACTCTGTGCCTCCCTGGGAAGGAGATACTAAGCCAGATGAAGTGCTTGTCCGGACCTCTACCGGAATCATGAAGTTTAAAGGTATATAAATCTAAAAGTTCTCGTAGAATTAAACTAATGGTTAAGTGGTAAAAAATTATCTTCTAAAATATTAAAATCTTGTATCATAGAATTTGTACGTGTAGGTACAAAACTCCTCCGAAACGGCTTGACCGTGTTAATTTATATGACACAGCAATTTGTAACTTATTAACAGCGTAATGCAGAAAATACAATGTGGTGGGCCAATTTGTGATAGTAATAATTACTTATTTTTTAAGCCATACCAACACATTTCAGGAATATCAAGATCCTTCACCCGCAAGTTACAAGAATGGGAGAAGAACCAACGTATCGCCCCTGAAGCGTCCACCGTTGCTTTACTCCAGGCAGCTCGCGCTAGAGCGAAACAGCCGTCAGCCCCTCTCACTCGCACGCAGTCTGACGGCAGCGTGGCTCCCGGTCTCACCGGCAGACGGCACGCCTCCAGCCTCAGCGTCAATGACGCTGATGACTTCGACTCGGAGTACGAGAAAGATCAGTCGGTAAGTGTTTAGGCTATGTTTACTAGCTTGAAAATAAAACATAGCTTGACACAGGTATGGAGTATGTGGTCCATAAGCTAGATCGGATGAATAGATCTATTCGAATAAAATCGCGGACAACGACTTCAGATACCGTTTTTCAGTTGGAATACGGTGACGAACCGGCCAGATCAGCCGTGCTGGTGGAGGTGGAGGCTGAGGAAGTGTGTACAGCAGCGCCTCTCATGGCGGTGTCGCCGCGACATACTCCGCAGACGCCGGTGTACACATATGGGCCGGCAGAGGCGCGGTTGCTCTGTGAAACCTCCTCCGCGATTACCGGTACTGCTGTGCTACAGCCTAATGCTGGTAAGACAATTCCAGATAACCTTAAGAAATACAAGAAATGTACGTCATAAAAGTGTTTTTAATTCTAGTGGTCACTTATTCTTACTAAGCAGATTATAGACGACTACTGTGGCTCAGTGCTTAAGAGTCGCAGTAATAACGTCCGATTAATAACTATAAATTTAATAACATTATTCGACTTGCCGTAGGTAAAGGATGCAAATCATATGCATTATGCAAGTAACACAAAATTTATTTTTTACAGATGGGAAGAAGTTTATACAGAAGAAAAAGACGGAAGCTAAAACGAAAATACATGAGCAGGTAGATAAGTATGTTATTTAATTCTAAGTTAATAATAATAATAAAAACATAGTAAATACGAAATATGCTACAGATGATATAATAGACTTTAATTGTTCTTCTATCTTTTTAGGAAATGTCATCAAAGGAACATAGAATAAAATTGTTGAGGCAACCAAGCTTAGAAGAGGATGCTAAATTTATTAGGAAAGCAATAGAGGAAATAGAAAAAGGTAGTTCCCAACGATACCATGAAAAATTCACTTTAGAAGAAAAGAAACTTGACGAGGTACAAAACCTACCATCAACTAGTAAAAGTTCTAGCTCTAATTTAATATCACAAGACAATGTTAAAGAAATAAAAATTAACAAGGAATATAATGAAGATAGAAAAGAAGATAAAGGTAATGGCAAAAAGAAATCAAAATCTAGAGCAAGATTAGAGCGGGAACAGTCTAAACCTTCAGAAAGTGATACTGAGCCAGAAGTCGATACTGTAACGGTCGAAATACCGAGACGTAAGAAAAGACTACGAAAACATTCAGAAAAACCAAGAACTCCACCCACTTCTCTACATTCTGATACTGAAGGCGAGGTAAATATTTACTATTCAGTTCTTTATATTGACGTCATGAGAGATGAAAACAATCTGTAAAATCTGTGATCTGTGAACATTATAATATACCTAATAATATTGTGTAATAATTCTTAGGTAAAATAAAATTATAATTGCAGGTATTTGTTCTGAAAATTAAAACCCCTGATCAAAGAGGTGTGTCACCAGAGGTGATAGTTAAAACTACTAGAAAAATATTCTCTCCTGTCGTAAGAAGCGGAGAATCTATTCCTAGAGCAGTAATTCCAGTTAATGTAGAGGATTTAGATAATGCGAGTCCTACTCCTACGATTAGTAAAAGTGAACCTTCTAATCCTACTCAACAAACTCATAAGGAACACACAGAAAATAAGTTCAAAGGTTCGGGAGATCTTCAAGATGAAGAACAAAGGTCGAAGTCAAGGCCTCCTCTTCCTTCGTCACCTTCATCTCAAAGAAAACCTTCTCCAAAGGAAACTGCTCCGTCTATACGAATAATGATTCAACGATATAACAAGAAAATTAACGAAGAAGGTATGTATTGCAATGATTTTTACAGGTTTACCTGAGTGGGTATATTTAAAATTCTTATATTAACAATAATATATGGCTACATCTTAAATATATAGTTTTATTAATATACTCAGAAATATTGAGGCATTACTACTTGGTAAATGTAAAAAATATAATATTTTATATGTAGTTTATTAAATATGCATCTAAAAAGCACAAAAAAATTATATATATTTATACAAAATATACAAACACATTCATTATGGTAAGTATGAACTTAAACGCACAAATATCGGAGATTTTATTTACAAATATGTTCCTGCGGCCTTATACTTCATACACTTTTACCTAAGCGTGACGTCACTGCTAGGTACGACTTTAGTATGAAAAGTTTTCACGAGACTTGCGAAATTTTGTACAGAAATCGCTGTACAAAATGATCGCTTTGAAAATATTGACTTTTGACATGCCTACTGTTTCTTCTGAGAAGTTAGGTACTCTTTTAGATATTTAATGCCTACTGTTTCTTCTGAGAAGTTAGGTACTCTTTTAGATATTTAAAGGTACTATTCATTTATGCAATAAAAAAAAATCCGTTATCTAGCTTATTGTCAATAATATTATGTAATTCTCAGGATAAAAATATTTTGCTTCCTTAGGTCCTGTATCGGGAACAAGCAGTGGTGCCGCTTCCCCGCCCTGGAGATCGCCAAAATCAGAAAGGCGCAGGCCTCCAGATATGCCGGTTGGTGTAAACATAAGGTATAAATAACTTAAATACTATATCTTTAAGATTTATGTGTGGTTCTCCTAATAATTCAGCATTATTTACTTGCACAGAAGTAATCCATTCCTGGAAAAAGAAGTTCAAAAATCCGCAAGTGCTTGCCAGCTTTCAAGGCGGGATAGAAATTCTTCCGAAAAAAGTGTCCCACCGAGCACTTTGTCCATTGATGGCGTATTAAAGTCGCACAGTGCCAATGCGTTGCATCCTGATAAAAGCATACCTACAAGACAAGAAGACCTGCAAGCAAGGGCAAGTACGGACACTATAGTACCGAAAAACTTAGATCAAGAAGATTTGAAGCCTTCAGAACAACCACCGATTTTGAGGCAACAGTCTGAAATCCTACCAACCCTATCCAGATCTGCAACAGATGGTGTGACATTCGATAGATCAATTTCAGTCGATCCTAATATCAGTTCCTTACAAACGGACGAACTAATGGCAAGACTTTCGGAACGAGCAGCGAAAATTCGAGAAGCCAGAGAGAGGTTTCTGTGTTCGTCCCAAATGAGACGAGACGGAACCAGCTCGGCGAGTGATTTGAGACCAGGAGATCGGTAAGTAAAATATTTTATACCTACCGATACGAGTACTTTTAACTATCTTAAAAAAAATATGAGTTATGATTTTTACACATATTTTCCCCTATTAATATTGCATGCGAAATAGGCCATGCACTGAAGAGGACCTCTTGCCATGACGTGTTAGTGAAATTATTTAAAAAATGCTCACCAGGTCGAGTCGTATGAGCTGCGACAGTGACGTCACGGAGAGCGCAGCCAGGCAGCAGGTCCGCCTCAGCCGCACTGCCTCCGTGCTGGGCCGCAGTGCCTCCACCGGCATGGTCAACGTCGAGAGGGATACTTGGCAAAGGGTTGCTGAAGGTAACATATTTGCTATGCGTCCCCGCAGGACAATTTGTCGTCGAGCCATTTTCTACCTCATAATAACATCTTAATAAGGATAATCGTGAGCAAAATCATGGCACAAATTTTTGACCTTTATTAGGCGCAGGGGTAACTTGAACTTTACTCAATACATTTGGAAAGGGCATGTGAGTGGCCCTAGTCTCAAATGCAACAGATTGTCTTAGGCTCTTAGGACGATAATATTTTTTTGTTTAAAAATAATACATTTTCTCTTTTTAGTTAAATTTATTATCTATATTATTATGAACACATTCATATCGGTGCACAAAACTCGGATGAGTAGTGAGTACCTATGTCATCATTATAATATATTGGTGTTTCTTGTGATGATTACTGTAAGTGGTATGATAGCATATATGCTTGCAGTTCTTTAAACACTGCGAGTATCACTTGTATGCCGATGATCTGCAAATTTATAAACAAGAAACGGTCGAAAATATATCTATGGCAATCGGGGACATAAACCGAGATCTAGACACAATAAGGACTTGCTCCGCTAATTTTGGATTGCAAGTGAACGCCGGTAAGTATCAAGCGATTTTAATTGGTAGCTCACGGTTACTAAGCCGTGTTGACATTGGAGTCCTTCCACCCATTGTCTTTGACAGTGATCCCATTCCTTTTAGCCCCAACGTTAGAGATCTTGGGCTATATTTTGATTGTAATCTTGACTGGCGCACCCAGATTGCCAACATCAGTCGCAATGTTACCGGCTCCCTGCGATCTATATATCGCCTCAAAAACTTCTTGCGTTTGAACTTAAAATTATTGCTGGTCCAGGGCCTCCAGGCCCTAATATTATACTACGGTGACGTATGTTGTTTCGACCTTAGTGCAGACCTCCTTAATAAATTTGACCGTCTGTTAAATAATTGTATTAGGTTTATATTAAATATAAACCTAATACATACATTTTAATCTCCGCAAGTTCGATCATATTTTATTACTACAGGTCTAAGCTGCAATGGCTACCAATTCGTCAACGTCGTTCGCTACATGCACTGTGTATGCTGTACTCTCTCCTCCATTCTCCTAACGCTCCTCTCTATTTAACTCCTCACTTCAAATTTCTCTGCAATACCCACAGTAGAGACCTTCGTTCGACTAATAACCTGCTTCTCTTTTGTCGTCCCCATAGTTCTAGCCTCGTCCATTCCTAAATTCAGATACAATCCATCCTCCTTTGGAACACACTCCCCAAAGAGATTAGGATGTCCCCATCTAAAGGCTTTTCAAACGCAGAGTTCGTCAATTATATTTAAAATTATTATCGGAATAATCTAAACATTTAAAGATTAGACTAAGGATTTTTTTAAATTATATATTATGTGTATTTAGTATAATATGTATTCTAATAAAGGTATTGTATGTAAACAATATTTTATTATGTATTATATGTATATGTATTGATTTGTAATTATGAAGATTTTAAATGTATTTATTTATGTAATATTACCATATTTTTACGTTACGTGTTGTAAATAAATAAACAACCCCGGAATCCCCAAAGTGTATATAATATAAGGACTCAGGAGTTCTGTTCAGTACTTTTGGATCCAGGGTATACCCTGTACCCAAAAAGTACCTAAACTTTACCTAAACTACAAAAGTTTAGGTACTTTTTGATAGCATGTGCTTGGAATACTTCAGAAAGAGTCGAAATGAGTATATGTGTCCATATAAATTTCGAGGAGTTCCATCGATTCCTCATAGATTCCATCATCAGGTCATCACTTTGGTGAAAACGGGACCAACTAGGGATTATACCCTATACATCAAAAAAATAATTTTGAAAATCGGTCGACGACGTTGAACAAATTAAAAAAAATCAATAAACATGATAAAATTAAATCACATAGCGCCTACAGGCTACTGGGCCCTAATTCTCGTACCTCTCGGTTCGGTTAACACACTGAGTCATTCGCATAGGCGTCAAATCTTGCGCATGCGAGCGGGACAGGCTGACAACTGAACCAAGATGTTTGTTGATTGAATATGAGAATTGGGGCCCTGGACTCAGTAGCGGCGATAGGGGGAGGCGAAGTTGGGCGTCCGCCCGGGCGCCGGATAAAAAGGGGCGCCACAGGCGTACTTTTCTATCCCTCGCTCACTGAGTGAGACCTACATACTCGTAATTTCTCTAAATTGAGTACTCAAACAACTACAATAACACTGAATACTAAATTATCCACTTTCGTCACTTTAATCTAATTTTATCAGTACTGTACTGTATTGTATACGGGGGGGGGGGGGGGGGGGGGGGGGGGTTGTAGAAATCGCCCAGGGCGCTGGTAATGCTAAAACCGGCACTGCCTGGACTCCCAACTAACAAGGCACTGTATGCCATGCCACACATCATGCAGTTCAATGTCGTGCAACAGATTGATCATTGGTCCTTATTTGTAGGTCAATAATAATTAGGAACATTTTATTCATTTCAGGTCAAAGAAAAGACCGGACTAAGTCGAGATTCAGTTTGGGACGTTTGGCCGCGAAAATACGACGAAAACAAGAAAGCACTGTGACCAAACTGTGTCGACAAACACTGACTGTGCAATTGAGAAAATAAAGTATTATTATTATTCTCACTTATTTTTCTCTTGGACGTATTCATCGTCAGCGAGCAGTAGGTGATGCCCACGCAAAATAAAACATATAAAAGCTATAGGAAGTGGAGTTATGCTGTTAACCACCACGTCAATAAGTTATAAAAGCTCTAACGTTTCATATAGACTTCTGAATCCATTCTTGTACAATGTTAGTGCTCATGGTTATTATCTTATGAATCCAGATTAACGGCGACAGGTCCCATGAGAAGTCCCGTGAGTCGTGACTGGCGAGAGCGAAAAGAAGTAGGACATTACTCAGATCCTCTCGACGAGTTTGGATGGATCTTTTGAGGGCCAAAACTTTAAATAAAACGCATGGTTAATTTTATTACCATTTTAATTTCATTTCAATCTTGTCAATACTCAACGAACCATTCAATATTGATAACAATAGTTACCATATCAAAACGTGGCCTTACTAACGCGTTATCAAAACACTACGGTATCAGTAAGACAAGAGAACACTTACGAATTTAATTAATGAATAATTTGGTTGAGGTAGATTAAATTTTTACCAACTAACGTAATAACAGGGAGGACGCGAATATTTTGAAATCAAAACTTTTCCTATAAAATATTCCTGTCCCCGTTTAAAAAACTTAATTTTACTATTGGAATACTTCGTATAGGGCAATTATCATCAAAGTAAATGTGTAAAATTAACACTGGTGGTAAAATAGAATAGGTGGTATAAATCGAAATATTCCAAATGTACAAGCATATTTTGTGGTCACATAACATACGACCTGCTTATATTATATACTATATTTACATAATATCTCAACCTTTACTATGCGCCGGCACAACTCGTACACTGAGAATAATTAAAACAGATCAACTGTTAATAGTTTAACATAATTATTTTAATAACCTAAGTTAAAAATATTTTTAGTTTTACATATTATGAATTTTTGTACCTATGTGACGATTTTATACTATAATTCTATACTAAAGGCAGCGTAGATTTCGTGCCGGCGCCTACCCGACATACCAAAATAAAGCCAATAAAATATACAAGCTAAACTGCAAACAAAATCTATACCTCTCACTCCTTCTTCGTATGCGAGATACGAGATAAATACAAAGGCCCTGAACAGCTGGTAAACATTTGGACGCTCACTACAATAAGTACAGGCAATATCACCGTTCGTTTAGTTTAAAAGGTCTGAAAGAACATTTTCTCGCATTAAAATGATTCCAAATATATCTTAAGCTAAGGCTTTGTTCTCAAAGTACAACAAATACCATCGACGTTTTATTCTAGACTAAACAATTCCTTGTCGAAATTCAACAATTGTATATCATTTTCTTTCTTTTTGATTATAATAAACTGTAGTTGTTTAGATAAACTTTTGAACTGTTTATTGCTAAGCGCGCGTGGTACAAACTAGACAAACGCGAGGCATCAGTGGGTACAAACTCCAAACTCCAGCCCAAAGTCGACGACCATAATGTTAACAACAGGTATAATTTCAGATTTTATATAACTATTCACAAAGTTCATATTGCTTCCTGTTTTTTTTTCTTTACATAAACATACAATAAACTGTCAAACAATCCAACATTTGTATTTATATAAAAACGAAAACCAACACAATATTTATAGTGGTAAATTAAAACTTGATATAAATATCAGTTTGTATATTATATACACAACGGTTTATGGAAGATGTAGGTAGGTACATCCATAATTAATTAAGCTTACAAATTTAAATAAAATTGTTAAAGTATAGTGGGTCTGGAACAAAAACTATAATATTTTATGGACGCACCGGTCTTCGATAGTATGATAACGAATTATAAATAGATTAAACTAGAAACAAAATCTGGTGGAAAACTATTGCAGCATCATGGAATGTGTTATTGTTCTATAATACATACATATTATTATTATTATTATTACGCCGCGAGATGCCACTGAAACCTTATTACAATTATTTCAAGAAAAATTATGGAATAAAGTCAATTTAATTTTGCTTAAGAGTCTTTGCAATGTATTGTTTATTGATGTAAAATTATCAGCTTTAAATGTAGTCAAATTAATTTGACTCCAAGTAGCTATTAAATTGAAATATCAGTAACATCTTTGCAGCTTTGTGCCCAGAGTAAACAGTTACAAATTATAGAGAAAATCGAAATAATATCGTTTAGAGGCACATATATTCAGGCTTTCGATCAAACCATTACACTCCAAGGACGGACAAGCCATATTGTGTATAACGTGGTATAAAATAATATCATTGTAAGTGTACGTGAATCTATTTCTAATTTAACATCTATGTCCTGGTCTAGTTATAAAGGGTTAACTTAGGGGAATTAAAAGAGAGCGAGCGCTGTACTACTTGCAGCTATATAGTATATATATATATATATATATATATATATATATATATATATACTTTAAGATTAGACCAACACATAGACAGAGGGTACGGACAGCAAATATGACATTTTGACACCAATATAACTTACACCAATTTATAGCATCACTATATAATTTCTGATCATTACTATTTTGTACTATATTTGATTATAAGATCGCTCACGGATAAGACCACTAATTGTACTATTTTATTATTTTTTTTTTTCGCTCGATCACTATTATAATATGAAATTTACAGTAATTTCGTGGATTGCATCAACAATTATAAACTATCAGGACTAAAACCTCATTTGTAAACAACGCAGTAATAGTGTAGTATTTAAATATTTTCCATTTTATTGTGAATAAAACGTTAGCAAAACTTTATCTTTTCAATCTGTAAATTGTGACTTTGGTATATTTTGCTGTCTGTACCATATAGTGTTTATATATTAATTAAACATTGTACATTACTCAGGTATAGGATATTGCTATAACTTGGTATTTTGGCTTAACATATTATATAGACCGAGATTCGCGTGGTTTCGCACCGGTCAAACTCGCTTCCTCGGTGGGAGAAGTTGTATCTAAAATTATGACGTCACTAAAACACCATCGCATTCTTTGACAACTTGAGATTCGTCTGATGTTTTGAAGACAGAACTGAAGTTTCTGAACTTAAGAAGTTTATTTAACTTTAAAAAAAAGTAATATTATAAACTTATGTATAAAGGCATAAAATAAGTGTAATCCAAATTTTTCTCTAGTAGTATATACAATATACATTCATATCAATATTATATTACAACTATAGCTGTCAATATTTCTTAGTAAATGACGAATTTGACCGTTATGAAATAATACAATAAAATACCAAAATCGGTACGAACACAACCGCGAGGGAACATATTACTGTATACATATTAGTGAAAGCACATCTTATATAACAATATTTACATGTTTACCTTAGTACCAGCAATTGTTGTATACTGAGGCCAAAACTATATAATAAGGAGCAATAGGTTAAGTTAAACCAACTATAATCACCTCTTTCATTTGAGGTCTTAAGAGTGTGATAAGATGATGTGATAAGAGAGAAGAAAAATACGAGGTATAAAGATGCGGTAGCCTCAATACAACAATCGCCACTTTATATCCACACGGTAGTTATAAGCTGAAATTGGTCCAACATTAGGCTACAACTCGATCAGATAACGTAACTAAATAAAGTGATACCATTAATGACAATTCCTCGCGACATCAGGTGCCTACTCATCACCGTCGCACTATAGCACGCAGACAACAGCCAAATAACCCTTTCCGGACACCCCCGTGTGTCAACGCTTAAGACCCTGTGACAAAAACCTAGCGTCGAAGATAAAATTCTAGATTTATGACCCCTAACTCTAGTCCTAAGCTATCTTACTGTAATTGAAATTTCAGGTACATAGTCGGCGATTTAATATTATAAATTTTATAACTGAGTTTTACATTATATATTAGGGTATATTTACATTGACTGTGTGCTTTTAAAGTACAAACTTGGTCGATTTTTAATAGTAAGTAAAAAAAAACATTCTAAACAGTCTTGGAACTTCATAGATAGAATTACACATTAACTGTGGAAAAAAAGTTAACTGTAGTTCAAACGGCGCATTTGATTTTTGCAAATGAAGTTGTTTTACGTTCAAAACTTTGGGCAATTACAAATTATTTTGCTAAAGGTTCTATTCAATAATATTTTGAACTTTAAACCATTATAAAATTGTATCTTTCAAAAATATGTAGGTATTTAAAAACAAAATACTAGTACATATTTTTAGCTGTTATCATTGCATTACTGTGATGGTGAAAATCAAACAAGTGAATACAATAAAAACACACAAAACACTTATTGTTACGAATAAATTGTACCTAGGTGCTTCACAACGAATCGGAACAAGAGGCGTAGTGATAAATAAATAAATAAAAAACAACTCAGAATCGGCAAAATTAAAAAATAAACCTACACAGAAAATTAAACACTAAAACTATAATAAATAGAGTGCTAACCGTGAACGGGCGAACTAATGCAACATTAACTTTTAACACATAAACGAATCTTACGTCGAAGTAAATGAGGTAGATTCAAATTGTGATATGGAACAAGGAACAACGAACTATATGCTTATTTCTCTTTAGACGGAGATCCCAGGCCCACCAGACTATCGCTATATTCTTACTGGTAAAATATATATCATTAGTGTGTACAATGAACGTATGCAGAACCGCTAGTTTGAGCGGTCAAAAAATCTCAGGTAGAGGGCGCCAAATAAAAATTATTCAGATCTTATTTATCATAATCATAACTTCTAACCTTTTTATCTCTGTTCATACTAAGATTATAGAAATAAAAATTTGAATTATTTTTGTTCTTTGTTACGTTTGTTACTTGTTCTTACGTTATTCTAAAACTAAAAAAAAAGATTGATACTTTATCAGAATGAAGTAAAATGAGTACAATTTTTCGCAACTTTAGCCTTGTACCTAAAAATTGGTCCACGGCTCAAACTAGCGGGTATGCATACGTTCATTGTACACACTAATACTACATTACTTATCAGTAAGAACATAAGGGTAGTCTGGCGGGCCCAGGATCTAAGTCCACTACTGTTGCAGACGCAAATTA
Organism: Phengaris alcon alcon; assembly: GCA_037179445.1. Classification (NCBI taxonomy): domain Eukaryota; kingdom Metazoa; phylum Arthropoda; class Insecta; order Lepidoptera; family Lycaenidae; genus Phengaris; species Phengaris alcon. The sequence goes on along the minus strand of JAYRCH010000437.1, from coordinate 708,091 downwards.
TAAGTATTAAATCCTTTATTGCAGAAGTATGTTAACAGTTTAAAAACAATGTCAAATATTTTACCAATTTTCGGTTTACAGAAAAAATATTTAGTTAAAGCTGATTTGATTAAAATTGTTACTGTGAAAAGTTTGATTTCGCGTCTGTAATAGGGGCAAAAGTGTTTTACTACCTTTAAGAAAACGCAGTATTATTAGTTCGTTGTATAATTTAATTTTTAATATATATTTTAAACGTCTTTTTAAATCTATCTATTTTTAAATGTAAAAAAATGTGGCGCAATAAACTATAACAGGTATATAAAATCTGTGCGTAAAAAGGCGTACCCGTTGCGTGCACGCAACGTGCGCGTCGGAATGTAAGTCAGAGGGTAACTAGCGTCTAAGGCTCGTTTTATAGTCTACGATCGATAAAAAGTGCCGTTGTGGAAACTAGATACTATATTTCTATGTAAAGAAAGAAACGAAACTATACCTACATCTTAAAAAAGTACTGCTTATTGTTTTCTTTGTTAACAATAATATTAGCATGAAATAACTACATACTTGAAGACATCGTCAGTTATAAATAACTGTTACCGGATCGTAGACTACAAAGACCACGAACAAAACAAAATGTGAACAAAATAAATAGATTTTCGTCATCAATAAATATTATATACAGGTTCAGGTAATAGAGCTGTTTGGATACGATTTGGTGTATATTTGTACGTCGCCGGTCGAGCGGGTGCGCTTATTGTCCGGAGTCCGACCCGCGCCGGAGCGTGTATTTACAGTAGGGACCGGGGAAGCCTCGGGCGAGAATAACTTCGCACGGCCCGAGCGACCGTGAAACTAAATTTACCCGTACTATTGTTTAAAAATCAGCCTTACGTCGTTCGAAATAAAGTCTACTAGGAACAAAACGCGCCGAGCTATCCTCGCCTCGCGGCTACCGTTGTGATTCTTCCTACCGTCGGGGGCCGCCTAACCCCCCTGTAGTTCTACACACCGAGGTGGGCTCAACCGTTGGGCTGCAGGGTTGGTTGTTGGCTGTTGTCGCGGAAGCCCCCCTCGACATTCATATTGTCGTCGGGCAGCTTGGGCCCGGACCGCGTGAGGTCGAGCGCGGAATCGCCGAGCGTCGTCTCCTGCGTCGTGTCTGCGTCGTGCCGCGACACGTCGAACGCCTTGAACTGACTGTCCAGCCGTCGACCTCTCTTCATTCGTCCGTTCGGAGTTTTGGACTGAAAAAATAAATTATAAAGTTCCAAACATTTTCTTGTCGACTAATATTGATCATTGTAAAAGTGTGAATGGACGTGTCAACTAGCATGCACATGTGCGTGTCAACTTGCGTGTGCGTGGACGATCAACAACAATATAAATAATGTACAGTAGACCATCTTAATACTAGACCGCACGAATCGGCGTACGCACACATACACGTCATTAACACGGCCGCTAACGAAACCTCATATAGCAGAAGCATGGAGTGTACAACCGCGCGCCGCGCCGCCGCGACTCGTCGCTGCATGGGACGACTAACTAGTTTTAGTTGTGACGCGACGCTTGCGCACTGTCAATGACTTCTTTGTTGACGTGCCAGCCCTAGCGCTCCGCTCAATCGTAGGTAATCATTTCAAGTACACGGGAGTTCCGCTACTGTACATATATTATATTGTGTTTCACTTTCAACCCACATGTGCGTGGACGTAGCAACTAATCACCGATGCTCGGATGTGTAGTAGCGTTCACGTATGCGTGGGTGTGTGTGTATGTATAAAGCGTGTACTCACGGCGGGGTTCTCAGTGATGTGGACGTGACCGTTAAGCAGCGGCTCCCCCGCGCCGTTGCACAGGCGCGCGCCCACCGTCTGTCATAACGTCTAACCATTTATTACCGTTGCTCATCTTCCCACAAAAAACTTACCATTTATTTGCATTTAACAATATTTATTGTTCCTTTTTAGGGTTCCGTAATACTCAAAGAACCCTTATAGTGTCGCTCTGTCTGTCTGTCCGCTCTTCTAGCTTGTGTAATTATGAATATAATTGGATGAAATTTAGTAAAGTTATATATATACCCCCTTACTAATACTATAACTATTACCTTACTACTACTATTTACACAACGGATAACTTGAACAATGTTGCTGTCTTTGTCTGATACGTTGGAGATGTCACTTGATAGAATAAGATAGCAACGTTATTTAAGTTATCCGTTGTGTAAATATTTTTATTAGTAAGGAAGTAAAGATCTCGGTTTTGGCATCATAAAATATTTTTTTTTTTAGGGGTGGCTCTCCATACATATGAAGTAGGAATGAAAATATTTGTTCATTGTATCCCATCAGGTGGACTATCGCTAAATAGATATTTTTAAATTAAGATAAGGTTAAAATTTTCATACATAACTTTTTTTACAAAGTTAACCATTTTCGAGTAATCACTTTTCTAAATGGCTTATAAGTTGCCCCCCCGGCAACTATAAGAGATAGAAACTTGTAAGTTACGATGCTGATAGATCAAGCAAGAAAATCTTTAGGAAAATTATTTTGAACGAAATCAGACAATAACTTTCGAAGTAACTCAAAGAAACCCTATTGCTCGTCGATAGTTACGGTACCCTCTTTAGACATGTCCCGACATGCTGTTGGTTAGTTAGGTTATTATTAAATATTTCATGTTGCTTTGAGTCCACATTTTAATAAAATATCTCATTCTGTAAATAGAAAATTTTAAATGTATAATGAAATAAACTACCTACCTTCATTTCAGAGCCGTCTTCCTCCGGACTAGACGTTGCAGCGTGACTTCTACGTGACCTGAAATTTTAAACAAGTATTTTAATGTGACTAATATAGTTGCAAACATTTTGTAGTAAGATAACAATAATAATCAGTATCTATCTATCTAAGCCGATTTACTGGACGTCGCGTCGCGGAGCGTCTACCGGACGGGCTCAGCAGCTGGCGTCTCACTGCTCCGCGCGGTCGTGTGCTCGCATATGCCTGCTATAGCCAATTTTGGCCTTGAAGTAGTAAGATATTGTAAATAAGAAAAAACAATACCTAGTCGATTTCGACAGCCGCCTCCTTCGCCGCCAGATGTACGCGCTCACGATAACTAGTACACACAACGCACCTAAAGCGCAACCCAGGATCAGATCTGTAATACGAGATTTTTTGTAAGTCTCAAGTTAATCACAGAGTTTGACGACCTCCGTGGCTTGTGGTTAGTGGTTAGCGCGTTGGCACTCGAGCCGGAGGTCTCGGATTCGAATCCCGCCGAGGGAACAAAAAGTTTTCTGTGTTCCTGGGTCATGGATGTGTGATGGATTAAATATGTGTATAATATAATAAACATCTTAAGTATATGTATAGTATAAAAGTATTAAATAACATAATATTTCAGCTGTCTGGTACCTACTGTAACACAAGTTCTTCGGATACTTAGCACGGGGCTAGATTGACGTAGTGTGAAGCGTCCATATTAATCGTATATTTTGTTCTATTAATTTGCCTGTCTTTTTTTGTGCATTAAGTATAAATAAATGAATAAATAAATTTAATTTAAGGTTAATTTAAGGTTTGTGAGGATGGATGGATGGATGGATGTTTGTGACTCTCATACTACTCAACGGATTTTGATGAAATTTGGCATGGAGGTAGTGGGCTCTGGATTAGCACTTATGCTACATTTTATCCTGGAAAGGTATAGTCTTCCCGTGGGATATTGTATTTACGCGGGCGGAGCCGATAAAAGCTAGTAAGAAATAAATTCTGAAGTTAGATTAGTAAAAAGAAACTTACTTAGGTAAAAGTTGTTTGTTGTGGTTGGCCTGGGTGGTATGGTGAGCACTGGACCGGAAGATCCGTTCAGCTGCTCGGACCGGCTGAGCACCTGGACGTACATCGGCAGGTTCGGGTTGAAACCGTCCAAGTGAAACTATAATACATACATAAATAGACAAAATATTAATTTTACTAACACGCGACCCAAAATAAACAATAATCATAAATAAGAACCATCTCAATCACATCAGATAATAGACAGATTTTGATGCGTTTTTTTGTAATTTAAATTAAAACAAAAAAAAATGCCGTAGCTCGTAGTCTAAACGAATAAAATCAGAACCCTATATGCCTCTTATTGCGTCGGGCGGTAAACAAATAGGTCATTGTGTGAACACTTTTACGCATTGTGCGTTACATGCCAATCTTATGCGCGTATGCAAAATATTTTTTTTTATATTTATCATTACCATTACATCAGCCTGTTGACCACAAGTAACTAGTAATTCACCTGAATAAAGCCATCACTGGAGTCGGCTTTGGCCCAATCCTCGATGGGGCGGGTGATGTTCTGCGAGTACCTCACCAGCCGGCTGCCGCCGCCCGCCCAGCGGATCACCACGTCGTTATCCACGAACTCGTACTGTATCTCGTCTTTTGCAGCCGACACAATGGTCTTCTCTTTTGAATCCGCTAGAAGTATTAGAGTCATTGATAACTATGGATACGTTATATCGTTACAAAACTGGCAAAAATTCTGTGCCGCGGCACACACACACATTGACATTTTTCATTACTGTTACATTTCATTCACACAGCAAAAAATCGTGAAAGGGATGGAATGCTTAATTCAATGGCAAAAAAAAAAGATGACTAGTGTTTGTCACTACCAATTAAGCGTATTATTAAATAACCGCGTATATTCAAGTTTGGAATCTCTGGCTCAGAACATTTGACGACACAGAAGGTACAAAATGCGTATACCTAAATTCTATTCGTTCATAGTTTGTGTGTTTTGTGTGATCGGTAGTTTGACAACCATTTTATGTAAGATTAATCTAGACAATAATGGCGTGAATGCCTACTATTTTTTAATTAATGTCCCAAACAGGAATCGAAACCTGGTTTTTTAAAAACACATTTGTATTACTGCGCTTTTTGATAGAATTGATGTTGTGATACAAATTCCGCAAAGTAATAAAGGACGGCACACATGTAGCAAATTATTTTTAACAAAATACTCCTTTTAAACCAAGCTTTGTGTAAATATAACGTCGAAAAAGTAGTTTGTTAAAAGTTAGCTTATTTTCAAGAATTTGTTCTTCATTAGGAAAACTAACAATCTCTTTTTATGCAAGAGGTAAGAAGTAGAGCTTGCAAATATTCAGAAAATTTCGATATTAGAATATTCAACTTTTTATGGGCACTATTCGAAAAATAGAAAAAAAAAACATGTTTTTATTATAATCACTGTTTTTTTTTTCACAAATTTAAATATATAACAAAATATTGTAGAAAGACACTGGCGATTTACACGAAAATCAACAAATTCCTAATAACAGGCTTTAAAATCTAGGTGCGCAGGAATTTTAACAAACAAAATATAAAATAAATATTAAACAAACGGTAAAACTGTAGGAAAAATTAATAAAATAAGTTTTTGTTACTACTATTAGTCCTTTTTCACTTTGTATATCACACTAATATTATAAAGGCGCAAGTTCGTGTGTGTGTTTTGGAAACCTTAAAAAATTTAAGATTGATAAATTTATATAAAATAAAAGTAATATTTACTTTACTGTTACTGTTAGGCCCTCAGTTCGTTGTAAATTATTTAACATCTCACAACTCACCTTTTTGTAGTTTAACAATTTTCAGAAGTTTATATTTATTTAACTGATTGAACGATTTAATTAAATTCTTTTCGTCGACCTTATCAAAATAATATCTAATAATGCTAGATATAAAATAAATGAACGGTCTGTCATGTACAACTAACGACATTCGCTTCTGTAGGTACTATTACTCTATGGCAGAAATAAATAAACAAAAATAATTTATTTCAGACCGTGGTCCATAGAAAACTACAGTTATAAGCAAAAAAGAATAAAAAATAATAAAAATAGAAACTTAGATTATACATTAATATATATTAAAAACATTAATATATATTTAAAAACGGAGCCATTTACTCGCAACTACTTGAGCTTGTGAAGTTTAATCCATCGCTCGAGGAGTGGCGAGTCCCAGAGTCCCTTGTGCGCAGCGCGCACGCATTATGGCCGCGAACCCCGCCGCGCTCGACTACGCGATCATGGCAGATGCGCTGCAGTGGCGCGGCAGTCGCATTACCGCCCTGTACGCGTGTATTGCACGCATAGGTGTATTGGTGTATTGTATGTCCGCTGCGTAAAGTAACCCAGACAGTACGTGTAAAAACACTGGCAGAATGATTTGAATAAGGTGATTCGAACTTGCTCAGTACACCGTGCGAATATCCTGGCCAACATGTTGCAGCGGACAGTCAACGCTCTACGCTCTTGCTCAATATCAACACTGTCACTACGATTCTCGGTAACCCAGTGTCCAGCCCAGGTATTTAAATTTTGCAACTTTTTTAATTTTTCACCATTATGCACAAATTCAGGAACACGTGGGTATTTTTTTAGAGAGGCGAAAGTGAATTTATGATGCTTAGGCTTATCAAGCTCAAACAACATAAATTCACTCTTTTTGACATTGTACCTAAGTCCAGGGGTGACCGCGTAGGACTCACATATCTTTAGTAGACTCCGAAGTGAGCTGCTCGAGGGGCCCAACAGCACCATGTCATCTGCATAACTTATGTTATTTATACATTTTCCATTGATATGGCATCCGACTTGCGTGATACTGAGCCCCTCGATCAGCGCATTGATGTAGAGGTTGAAGAGCGTAGGAGAGGTCAACCCCTCTTGCCTCACTCCGCACTCCAGCCTGTAATATTTTGAAAGTGGCATTCCCTACCTCACACAGTTCATTTGACTACTGTACCAATGTATAAACATATTACCTCATTTGGTAAACTAGTTTCATCTCTCAACTTTTTCCATAATATTACATATGACACTAGGTCAAAGGCTTTGGATAAATCAAGGAATATGGCATAAACCGGAGTCCATCGCTTGGTATAGTACTGTACAGTCTCCTTGAGGCAGAGGATAGCGCTTTCGCAAGAGAGTCCTGAACGAAAGCCGAACTGCGCGTCATGTAACTTTACACACGTAAACGATTACACACGATCCAGCTGCTTGTTTAGTAGGCTGTCCAACACATTTGTTATTATTGTAGCTAGTGAGATAGGTATATAATTATTTATGTCAGAAGAATCACTAGTTTTGTTTCTTACAATGGGTACAACAATTGTTCGCATTAGATTGTCCGGTAAGTAAGAGTGACATAGACATTAGTTAAAGAGCAAGAACTCTGGGTAGATGGACTCCGGCGTGGAGCAGATGCTCTATACTAAGACTGTCATGACCTGGGGACTTGCTCTTTAGCATGTTTTTATAATAGTACTCACTTCCTTGGCTGTAAATCTTATTTTGCGTTCAAAAATATTCGTATCAGTAGAGGGCTCCCGCCTCACCGATCCCAGTGGTCACAATGAAATGCTGCGAAAAACATTGGCGATATCTGCGGGTTCACAAAGTCCAGCAACACTCACAGGGAGACTCGGCTTCGGTTTTAATTTATTAGTGGAGTTCCAGAATTGGTTTAACTTCTTGTTAAAATGGTGTTCAGCAATCTTATCCAATTTAATTTGTAGCTGATTGTTTTGACACCATTTCAGCTTCGTCTGCATGCATCCTTATTAGATTCACAAAAAAGTATATATTGACATTGCTTTCCTTTTCTCTTAAGTTATAAACTGTCAAGTATTTTCCTGCAATTATTTATTGTTAAAAAATATATTTTTAAGAAAATACTTGACTGATAGTAAAAAATGTTGTAAAGTTACATGTGGAATGAAATTCCTTGACTTTTATTCACTTTTTTGTCATGGTTTTTACAGCTTTTACATACACACGATGGCATTTTGTGCACGGTGCACGGGACGCGTAGTACGTGCTACTCGTCGACCGGCTCGTCGCATACTAACCACAAACGGACTTCGGGCAGTTTCGAGTCTTCACTTTTTGCGCGCTCATACCATATCTACCTCTTTTTAATATAATACATCTATGATTACAGTTATATTAATTGATTTTAACAGTTTTCAATATGCTATCACGTATTTTCTTAATTAAAGCAGGACTCACGATCCAGCCTGCAAATCCAGCACCGGTACTAATGATCGTCATTAGTATCAAAAGTGTCAATAATTTATAATTTTTGCCTACAAGTCCGCTATCCAAATGTCCGCAAATCCAAATCCAATACTGCGGCCTTGCCGCAGTATTGGATTTGGATTGGACGCTGGATGATGAGTATAGTGCTTAAGTAGGTATAAGATTTATTGACGTGACGAGTTTATATATTAATACACGTCACAAATATTTCATAGTGTGCATAAGTGGCGTGCGTGCTAATGATAAATATTCGAGCAGCGTCAATAGCTACTTCTCGAGTCTCGTCTCCAAAACAACTTTAGCCCCAGTGGGGCAGGCGCGAAGGAGCCAATTAACCCGCGGAAGTACGTATCGTTACGCCAGTAATAAGTGAAATCTCACCTGGTATCAGCGCAGGCGGCGGCACGGTGATGACGGAGCTCCGCGCCGGGGGGTCGTGGCCGGTTACCATCACGTACGTCCGGTCCGACGGCTTGATACCTGTTATCTGTAAACACATCTCACATTAGTTAATAAACAGCCAAAAATAATTCTCCACTAACTGACAAGAAAGAAAAGAGTAGTTATAGACTCATAACGACTATGAATAGTGTGCAAAACGAAACTGTTTCCATAGGAAAAAGAGAGAACGAGGGATTTCTAAGTTGGGGTAAGTTGACACAGAAGCGTGACTTGACGCGGCGCTGCATTTTTAAGATAAAGATTCAAAATTAAACTTTATTTATTACGTAATAAGATACACGTTTCATTGCAAGAGTTTGAAATTCGTGGACGCGAAAACGCGATCCACTTTGATTTCTCGTTTGTTTTGGTCATCATTTTCATTAGTTCTATACGGGAGAGGCATATATAATTCATCATCATCTTACTAACCAGCACAGAGTTACCGACGACATCGATAGCGGCCCAGCGCTCTATCGGCAGCAGCAGCTGCGCGCTGTAGTGCACGGTGTAGGCTCCCGCGCCGCTCCACGACACGAGCAGAGCGCTGTCGTTCACGAACTTGTGTGCTAGCTCCTTGATTTGAGCTGGACCTGAAAAGTGTATAATCGTATTAGACTGATAAAATGGGGAAGGGATCGCGTAGGGGTAAGCGAACACCCGGGAACACGTGCAACTTCTGAGTAACAGCACCCTGTTACTCGAGAAAGAGATTTGTATGAGAATTATGACAGCGCCCATACAATTGACAATCGATAACGTTACGTTTACGCAGCTGCCAATTGTTCCCGCTAGGCCCCCAATTCCTTGCTTTTGTCCCCCACCTAGGACCTAGTATACCTTCGTTCAAGCCAGTATATTCTGGAGCATGGCTCCAGCGGAAGATTGGATCAGTCTAAGGACAATGGTTGAAAATACAACGCTAGGTTTATGATACGCGTAGTCTGTCGACTGTCGACGACAGGGCTATCTCACGACAAACTAACCTTTCGCCACGAGGTAGCTGTCCAATGTATTTATGACAAAGAAAAGTAATGACACTTGTCAAGAAAAATGAGAGCTACGAAAATGTATTGAGAATTATAATGGTGATTTGTGATATAAAATAAAGTTTGATTGAGTTTTAGTTGTGTCAATTTCAGTAGCTTTATCTGGGCACGACGTATATCTCGCGATGTGTCTTCTGAAATTGTGCCAAGGGGGGAGAGGGGCTGTATAACCATGGGCGAAACTATCTACAAATGACAGCTAGAGCACCGGCGAATGTCAGCCGTGTTGACGTAAGCCTAAGGTTGACACCGAAATAATTTTAAACGTCGCATCAGACAAATCTATCATAAATATCATGAAATTATATTATCAATTACGTCAAAGCACGAAACGAGCAGCGGCCAGTAAACGAAAATCCTGGCTTGACAAAAACACACGTCCCGCTCGCCGCGTGCACCCCCCGCAGCTCGTTAGGCACGAGCGGGCGACGAGGCACGCACACATAGCTGCGAGCTGTCGTTCTTGTAAGTCTATTGAATGACTGTTCTTTAGGTTAGTAATATAATATTTTCCTTAGTATAATGGAGTGTAACTCACCATCAGAGCGTGTGACGATATTGTAGACGGTGCCGACCTTCCCCGCAGCTCTGCCAGCGACCACCTGGATGTGCAGCTGGTACTCCGTCTCCGGGTACAGACCGTCCAGCGTCACGTTCGTTTTTGTCCTATAAAATGAATACAGCAACATATCAAAACATAAGATCTTAGCAGGTCACCTTTGGCGAGTAGTCTCAGGGTCAGTTCACACCGAAACGAGACGATACGCGACGCGGCACTGCATTTTTAAGATAGCTATTGAAAAATTATATTTATTCACTACACAAAAAGACACAGGTTTCGTATGACATCAGTCATATACTGCGCATGCGGCGACGTGCAACTTGACATTCGAACTCTTACAATGAAATGTGTATCTTCTTGTGTAATGAATGAAGCTCAATTTTGAATAGATATCTTAAAAATGCAGCGCCGCGTCGAGTATCCTTTCGTTTCGATGTGAATTGAATCTTAGCGGCGTGTACCGACGTACGCAACGTTTCCTCTTGGATTTCCATAGTTATAGACTAACGCAATAACAATAATTAGAGTTTAATTCTAGTAACATCGAAGCACACAAATTGCAAACTTAAGTGTTAGTGTGAATCGATAATATATAAACTAATTGAATTACACATATGTATTACATCTAGTAACGCACAATACTTTAGATAATCTGATAATTATTGAATACGTACGTATTGCGACACACTTCAGTATGCTGCTGCGTGTGCGCGCACACGTGAACTTTATGCCGCTGCGGACAGCCGACGCACCGCCAGCGCAGCGACGCGGACCGCTCGCGCACCGACGTCACCACTACGTCATCTACGTACGCATCCAGCTCTCTGTAAATAAAATTTACTGGTTATTTTTAGTAAACTGAAGTTTTAAAGCCAAAAACGTAATATTTGTAGACTGCAGTGGCGTGAGGTTACTAAAACTCCATTCCATATCAGCTTCACTTACCTTTCGAAGACCCTCATCCAAATCCCTACCTAATATACAATCTAAGGCTACTTTGAAGGAGATCCAACCTTAGCCGCTGGTAGACTGATACGCCTCTATATCTATACGTATCTATACTATACGTAACGTACGTACGTATACTCTATACGTATCTATACTATACTACTATAAAACTCGCACAGTGTTATAGACAACGCAAACAAAATTATCCTTTGATCTTTAGTATCATTTTGTAAAATGATTATATGCTATGATTATTGATATGATTATATGCTATCTGACAGATGAAGTAAATAAAAACTTCATTTACCGACTGTGATGATTAATCTAAGTACATAATGTACACATACATACATTACAGTATATAAAGAAGCTCATTCATGCCATTTATGTAAGGTACAGTTGATTAACTATGACAGTGAAATTCGAAAATTGTATTATGGTTCCGTTTGACGTCCAAAGTCCTTATGAGAGTACCATCGTCTTCTTTCCGCATTACAGCCGCTAGAAGTCGTTTACCGTTACAGATTAGCTCCCTGCGCCCTCTTCTGGTAAGTCTGTGAACTAGATGAATGGCCACAAGCCGCCATATTTGATATAACTGATCATTGTTGCGTCGTTTTTGCAACCATGCAGTCGCTAAAAACAGACTTATTTAACTTTTAATTTTAAAAATATTTTTAATATTTATAAAATGTTAGTGTCTTATCAAGTCGTAAAACCGTTACATTTTGTTATTAGAGCTCATTTATAGTTTTTTACTGCTGTCGTAGTGTAGGGTAGACGAAAATTACGCGATCGGATAAAAAGTTCGTCGTTTGAACTTTGATGATGGAGCAGAAAGACGCGTTCATCGGAAGAAATTATTTATTAGAGGATTTGGACCGAAGCAAAGGTTTGCCGCAGAATTTGGTGAGTCATGTCATTTTACGATTATGCGAGACCGGTAATAATAATCAATTGCTTGAGACCGTGGTTAATTCGGTGACCGATGACCTCCTATTACATTGCGTGAGATCCGAATAGTATAGATATAATTAATCATCAAAAAAAGGATTTTTAAACTTTTTACGACTACCGCTAATTTTTGGAACGGAGACTTATTATTTAAATTTAAACGTATTTATTTAAGAAACCGCTGTCATTATGCATTTCGAATGGTCATGTAATGTATTTATAAAGCTATTTCATTCCTAAATCGGATTTTTGTCCGCTACATAGACTGATGTGCGCAGACGCATGATATGCGGGGAAGGTAATTAAAAATGAAAGCATAATATATCAGAGTTGTCTAAGGCTTTTCTACGGCAAAATGATCCTGTACGTACAGTTTTGTAGACATTTTATTCAAAATACAATATTTTCAATTTTTTATCGAAAATTAGTTCGATGTTTGCATTCGAGATACAACTTTTCCCGACACCCTAAAAAAAAAAATTTTACTACACATACGTAATGCAAAAAGAAAGCTTTAAAATATATGTTGGTCGTAGATATCTAACACTTAACGGGCTTGTTAGGTAGATAAAAAGTAGTCGAACTGAATTGTGGACAACAGAGAGAATCAAGGTACGTTACTACGAGTATTGTTACATACAAATTCTCTGGAACCTATCGACTTCAAAAAAAAAACGCGGGTATTCGAATAAAATTAAAATTAGCGATCCAAGAGATTTCGCGAACCTTCCTCACTCCGACACGAGGGAGAGGGGGGAAATGGGAACATGTCCAGGAGATCAAGACTACAGATTTTTACTATGGTTTTATTAGAATTATTACTCATTGGTTTATAATGAAGCTACCGATCTTTAGATACAGTAGATATACTTATTCAGATTCAGAAAATTACCCTATATTAACCAATCTTGTTCTTTTTAAAGAGAGGTAGAATACTATGGTACAGTCGATACCCTCACTATAATTACCAATCTCGTTCTTTTTAACACTAGAGTGGGCGCGCTATGAGCATTTTGCCGCCCGCGCTAAAAAAACTTTAATAATTCGTAAAACAATTGCCCGTTGGGCTTGCGCTTTTTAGTAGCTGCCCCGATTTTCGTTCACAACGTGTCCCGAAAGGACGCCATCAGTGCGCGGGGTACTGCTAGAGGAAAAGTTCTTACTATCGGATGTCGTTGCCGCCTGGGGCAAATTGCTCACTGCGCGCGCCCACTCACATGAGTAAAAATTGTGTCATTTATTTTTTGCAAAGTTGAAATTTAGCCTATATTTTATGGTGCATTTATTGTGAAAACTAAAAATGCTTTAATTTCAGGATTTTTAGGAATAGTATCAATTGATAATAACAAAACATTTAATTTTCTGAATACCAAAGATCGGTCGAAACCGCCTTGTTTGGATTTGGCGAGAAGAAAATTTTGCTGTCTTATGTTCGGAATAAGAAGCAAAAAAAATAGTATTACTGCTGACAACTTTGCAATGCGATGATATTGATATATGACTTTGCATATCAATGAAAACACCGGACTTGCTGCAAAGCCTGAAATTATAACATTTTATAATGAAACCAAAGGTAGTGTTGGCGTCGTAGATCAAATGGAAGAATAATATTCTGTTGAAAGAGTGACGCAGATGGCCAATGAGGTTTTTTTTTTTTTTTCAATGTTGAATATTGCCGGTATAAACAGTCGAATTATGCACAAAGCCAATTGATACTGAACACTTGATGCTATGCCGACATTATTTAAAATAATCTATTTTGCCATGATACCCATTGATTTAGCATGCTCCTAGTCAAACAATATAATATGACCACAAGGTATTTTATTGACACATTAAATATTCCTTATATAAATATTTGAGGAAACATATTGCTCGCTTTGTACATATAGAAAAAGCATCACCTTTAAAATAGGAGGGCAAATGCATGAATATTATGTTCAAAACAGAATAGGCACACGAAAAAGAGAGTTACCTTTGTGTAGACTGTTTGGATAAAGCATATACTGTAGTTTTATAAAACATATAGTTTTGTTATTGTTTTAAATTTTTTTCAGTATTGTTATAGGATAAATTAAAAAAGTCTATTAAAATAGTACATTTTTTTTTGCAATATTTTGTGAACCAAAGTTGATAAAACATAGTTTATTAATATGTTGATTTATCAATACTTATTTGTGTATTATTTACATCCTGAGAAAATAAATGAATTCAATTGCTGTATATCCACTTAAAATGGTCAGTGAAAAAGGGCGGTAAAATACTTTTCACGCGCCCATTGACGATTCGCGGAAAGACGCGCCCACTCTAGGGTTAAAGAGGGGTAGAATACTATGTGCAGTCGACGTCCTCTCTCTTTCTCTAACACTCTCGTTATTTATTAAAGTGAGAATATGTACAGTCGGTGCCCTCACGAAAGTTATCAATCTTGTTACTTTTGAACTGGAAAGCTTAAACTTTATTATGAACAGGAAACGTACAGTACATACAGTACACATTGTTATATAAACATCGACCTTGTACCTTCTGGTACAGTACATCTGAGCAGAAATCATGCTTAAACAATTCTAAAGATTTTATGCTTAGGCTGGTTGTCAATTACAAATGTCAGTAGCATACCAAGGACATTGAAATTTGTTGTCTTCACAGTACCCACTACAATAGTTCAAGGCAATATACAATGAGCTTCGTGGCCGTCATCTCCCGCCGGGGAAGGTTGTAGCGCCGCACACTCGCACGCACCGAGAGCAATTTTATGGGATACGCTATACTATACAAATTCCCTGTTGAAAGTCAATAAGTATGGTAAATTTATTACAATTTATGGATTCTTTAGTCAGCAGCTCGTTTTTCAAGCAGGTCTCACGCCTCTTGGAGTATAATATCAGTTGGAGTATATCAGTCGCAACTCTTATTACCCTACGGGAATTGCCGTAGACTGCTACGCCAGGCTTTCGCGCTATTTGGTTTTCTCTCAATTTACAGAAGACAGAAACAAAACCATAAAAAGATACGGTAGAAGTACGTTATGTGGCATTTCTCTCATCGCGAGAATCGAAGACGCGGACGTACTGCGCGTTATTATATTGACATGACATTACCATTATACCATTATTACGCATTAGCGCGATGTAGGGCCTTGCGAGCGTCGTGTATGCGACGAACGCCGCAACTTTAACACAAATATTGAAATCATAATAATATGGTCACTAAACCCGATCAAGTTGGGCTTTTCGGAGCTCAAAACTTTCTATACAAAACCATATTTCATTAGAAATATAGTTGAAATTTAAATAATGGGCCGGCCGGCCCTTTAGCTGAACATAATAAGGTTAAAACAAAGATATATGATTAGTCTCACTGGGCGCTCCACTACCCCCACAGATAGCACCCTACCTAACAACTACAGCTTCGTCAATGTGGCAACTCATTATTGTAGTGTGTAAATTGACAATTCACTTGCATATGACAAATTCTAGTGTGCGTGAAAATTTGTGATGCCAGGCTACTCAACTTTTGCCCATTTTAATAAGAAAAATATCTTATGCTGTGGTCTATTAGTTAAGTTATTGGTTATAAATGGAGCTAAGAAAATGAAAAGTGGATCCTGTACGATAATCGGAAACGCTCATCGCAATGGTTGAACCCTGGCGAACCAGCCAAAGCCTGCCCCAAGCGAAAATTTACTCAAAAAAGTTACTTGAGAGCGTTTGGTGGACTAGTGCCGGTGTCGTTCACTACAGCTTTCTTAAATCTGGCCAGACGATTACGGCAGATGTCTATTGCCAGCAACTGCAAATCATGATAGAAAAGCTAGCTGCTAAACAACCGAGGTTGGTCATTCGCTCTAGGCCACTGCTGCTTCAGGACAACGCTAGACCACACACTGCACAACAGACGGCTACCAAATCAGAGGAGTTTCAATTGGAATGCCTAAGACATCTACCGTACTCCTCGGACCTTACTCCAGCAGATTAGTTTTTTTTTTTAAATTTGGATAACTTCTTGCAAGGGAAAAAATTCAACTCCGATGGGCAGTCCAAAGCGCCTTCAAAGATTTTATTGATTCCTATCCGAATGGTTTTTTTTAGCAAAGGAATCAATGAACTACCTATGAGATGGCAAAAGTGCATGCAATTATGCAAGCAATGGTATATATACTTTGATTAAATAAATATATTATGTTTAAAAAAAATGGACTTTATGTTCCTTCTTTACAAAATGCCAATTTCATATGTAATGACCTCATATTATTTCAGAAAAATCGGCCGGCCTTAGTAGTTTAGTAGGTGTAGATGTGGGTGTACACTACTTTATAATTCGGGATGTCCACCTGACATAAAGCATTCAATGAGACAAGCTCGGGTATGCAGACCTCGACAGAGTAGGTATATATTACAATATTTGACAAGCATGCTAGGGTGTCTTGTAGAGCGCCCAGCGAGATTAATGACACAGGGGCGACACTCTCTACAAATGACAGCTCGATTTGACAGGTTGACTCTGACAGCTCGGTTGACACTGAATTAATTGTAAACGCGACGTTTGTCAATTATGTTAAAGCACGAAACGACCAGCGGCCAGCCCCGTGAACGAAAGTCCTGGCTGGAAAAAACCCACGCCCTGCTCGCCGCGCGCACCCCCGGAATACGTCTAGCCACGCACACATAGCTGCGAGCTATGAGTCAATCGTGTAAGTCTATCGAATGACGGTTATTTACGTTAGTATTATATATTCTTTGCCAATGATTTGTCTATGGGTTTAAATTATGAAAATCGTAACCCGTCGTCAGAGCGTCTTATTTTTGAAATATATGTTTAATTCTAAAATAGTTCTTATTCTGTTTGACATAAGGTTGAATTGAAACTATAGGCCTACTGGCTGTTGATACGTTTTAGAAATGAGTGACAAAATATTTTTATAGTTTTATTGGTCGAAATAGTACATTTGGGAACCCGTCATGAAACGGCTTTTGGTCTCTCGTCGCGTTGATTGAAAATTCTAAACATTAGTACCTGTAAATTATTTCCGCCATTTTTTGCATTAGTCAGTAGACTGCATTTCATAATTCACTGTCATGCTCATGCGTAATTGTTATTACGTTAGTTATTTTCGATATATTATTTTGATTCAATTCTTGTCCTAGTGTGTACCTAAAATGTAGTTTTGTTGTGAAATTGTGTAGTGTATTTGTATTGTAAATTCAATTTCTGTAGTCTCAATTGTGGTAAGTAAATTCTAAATCTAGAATCTAGATAGTAATACAGTAGATCGAGAATTTCGTAAAATGGCGTTAATACGCATAGATTGTTGCACAACAGATTATTTGCTCAATACAAAAAAAGTCTTTTTTAAACTTTTAAGTTTTGAGATTTATTCGTATTGTAATTGTAAGTGTATTCGTATTATTACATAATAATTCATTCAGGTGAAAAACGTGTTTCGTAAAATGCAATACACATCGGCTATTGTATAACAGATTTTTATAAGAAATCAAAATCAAATCAAAGTAATTAAACTGTAAGTTTTGTCGTCGATGCGGTTGCGAAACTTATAACAGATGATAAATTGCGTATAAGAAACATCGCAATTTTCTCAGTAAAAAGATTTATAAGTAATATAAATTGGTTAAAAAGCAGGGTCGGGCACACAAAGTCGCGTCTGTCGTCGGTACCCATTTAGTTTTTGACATTAACATTCAACCGATTTTTTTATAAAGTGTTCGTATTCGTTTTAGTTTTCGGAACGAAGTTCCTTATGGCGCTTTGCGAATTGTATGGAGGCTAGACGGATTATAGGCACGACACTTTTTGCCACTCGAAATCACAATGTAATAACGACTATTAAGAATGATACATAAAACGACCTTATCACCTTGATAATAATGTAGAATTTGCAATTACACATTGTGACTGTTATGACTGTTACATATTGTGACTAGCTAGCCGGGCCTTAGGTTTGCGAGCGGTGGGACGGAAGAGCGCTTGATGTTATTACTCAGTACGGAGCCGGACGGCGGCAACTCTGCGAGCAGCAAGCAAGTTTGTTCCGGCTAATCTCTGTATATATATCCGGGTGTCCCTTGGCACCTCTCAAGTTTTTTTAACATAACAACAGATGGCGCTCATATTTTTAATTTTGTAAAAAACTAGTATTGCAATTTTACGGGCTACCATTTCGAATATCTCACGCTGCGCCACTGATACATTACTAAATTTTATATTAATCTCGGCATATTATTTCGGCGCGAAAACAGTCGCAGACAACACCTAATAAAAACTGGTTAGTCTTGGAGACCATAACCTCACCCGTAGTCCTCTCCGGCCCTGGTTGTGGACACCCAGGGTACCAGAGTCAGGTTCTGTGGCAACCACTCCGCTGTTCTAGATCCAAGCACTCGTACCAGTAACGGCTCGCTTGCTGACACTGCAATACCAAAAACAAATCCCTATTAAGTACTATAATGTCACTTAGATTAGATGGAACATTATTATTGATGTAATAATAATCCGAATATCTTTGATTGTAATATAAATAAATAACTTAACCAAGGAGGGTTCTGTAACTATTGCGTGTTGCAATACGATTTTTTTCAAATTACTTCAAAAATTATTATCCGATTTCGTTCAAAATAACACAAGTTTCTACTTCTTATGGTTTAGAAATGCCAACTTTTAAACCACTTTGGAGGCCGATTACGCGAAAATGACACTTTATAAAAAAGTCGTGTATGAAACTTCAGCTTTATTTAAAAAGATCTATTCGAAGATACCCCGCTCACTAAGGGTAGAATGAGGGAAAAAATCATCCCCACTTCATATGTATGGGGAACCCCCAATATTTCACACTTTCATCCCATCTCACAAAATCAATCTCACAGATGACAGAAAGGGACAAGACAATGGAAAATTTAATACCTCTCAACGTATAGTTGTATACACCGGCGGGTAGGATAACGTTCTGAACATCGCCATTATCTTGTGACTTGTACTCCAGTCTCCACTCCACCACGCCAGAATTCTGCTCGGCGAAGCTCCTCCACGAAACCAGCACCAAGCCCTCACTGGCCACGCTCATGTTTATGGGGACTGGATAAATGCAAACTTTTAATAAAAAATCTGCTTTATTATGATGTTTTCAATAAAGTAGTATGCCTGTTTTTTAATTAATTTTAACTTCAAAAAAAATTTTCGTGTTGAATTCATCTTTTTAATAGATCATATGAAATAATTATATACCAATCAAATCAAGAGTCTAATGCTTGGATTCTGAGGTGAATTTATCGGTAGTTTTCTTATTTATTAGCGCTACAATTGGTTCGATAACTGGTTTTTGAACAAAAAAAAGGGATAAAATGTAAACTTTATTAAAGTTTATATCATCACTTTTTTTGACAACTGAACGTTGAGAACCGTTTATCGATTTCATAACTCGTAATTGACATTGCAACTGATAGATGTCGCTGACATAGAAAGGATTTATCAGTTGTTTTTTATTAGTTACAATAGTTTAAAGCTCTATTTCAATCCAAAATAATAATTAGCTGTTTTTCATAAAACTAGTTACATTGCCGAATTATAGCAAAACAAAATAACTTTATCCTCGAATTAGAAAAATATTCATCTATTGGACTCTGTAACTCTTCTCTCAGAAAAATTTAGTTTATCTAGAGATTAAGTAAAATTTTCAGAAGCCGGGCGTTATTCGTTTTAGTATTAGTACCTTGGAGACCGAGCTAAACACAAAACTATTTATCTTACCGGGATTCAAACCACATCCCGAATTTACAAACAATGCAAAAATTATACGTAGGTACGCATACCAAGCTACCAATCAGACTGACGTAGAGAGACGAAATTATTGATATATTGTTACACAACGAAATAAAAAAACATATATTGCTTAAAAATGCAGTTTCTAAGGGATAAGACCTAGCTAGATCGATTTTATCCCCTAAAACTCCCTGCATACTAAATGTCATTGTAATACTTGCAGCCGTCGTCGAGATACCGATTATATATAATATATATCGTCTCGTTTAAAGTATAAGATTACTTTATGTAAATTGTACAGTCGCCCACAAACCCGTTGAATGACATTTCGACCTAATTACAATAAGGATCAGTTCACACCGAAACGAGACTATTCACTGCACAAGAAAATACACGTGTAAATGCAGGAGTTCGAATGTCAAACTACATCGCTCTGCATAGCCCGGCGGCGCCGCCCTTGCAATGAAACGTGTATCTTCTTGTGTACTGAATAAAGTTAAATTTTCTCTCTTGTCTCTTTTCGGTTTGGCTGACCCTAAGGCTCAAAAATGGCACCGCAGGTGTCCGCGAACGTATGATGATGATGCGACGCCAGAAACTTTTCTACATACCTCCTTGTCCCTGGCAGACCACAGGATGCGAGAGGTTGCTAGCACCGGCCTTACGGTATGCTCGCACCTGGAAATATAACATAATAAATAAATACATTTATATTGTTTGTATACACAGGTATATACACTCATTGAACACCGACATTCGTTCACAAATAAATGAATAATAATAATATTTATGGACGCTTCACACCACGTCGATGTCCCCGTGTTATATTCGAAGAACTTGTGTTATAGGTACCAGACAACGGAAACATATTTAATACCTATACACTTTACATACACATATTTAAGATCTCTTACATATCCATGACCAAAGGAACACTGAAAACTTTTGGTTCCCTCGGCAGAATTCAAACCCACGACTTCCGGCTTGAGCGCCAACGCGCTAACCACTTAGCCACAGAGCATTGCACTTGTTTTTTAGAGTTCCGTAGTTTACGTCTCGGAACATTTATGGTTTCGTCATGTCCGTCCCGTCTTTGGCTTCCCAAACGTTTAGTGCTACATAGATGAAACTTGCATATGTCTATTTATTACGTCGACAAATTGCTAAAATAAAATCGTGAAAAATACTTTTTTGGGGTACATCTAAAGTGGGGATGATTTATTTTTTCGCGTCTACCCCATAGTGTAAGGGGTATCATTAGAAAGGTCTTTTAAAAACATTATGTGGTTGCTAAAACGGTTTTTTTTATTTTAGATATCCGTTTACGATATGTTCAACTTTAAAAAAAATAAAGTGGTTATTAAGTTCTAACGAGATAACTGACTCATCATTAGTATACATACCAAGATATTATATCGCAATCGGGTCATTAGTTTTTGAACTGTCGTCGACCAAGCAACTCAATCGGTAAGAAAGTGTGAAATATGGAGAAAACCGAGTATCGTGCTGTTATAAAGTTCCTTGCCAAGCAAGGAAAGTCTGTTCAAACCATTCAAGAATAGATGAAAACCGTATATAGAGACTCTTGCCCGGGTAAAACCATGATTTACAAGTGGCACAGTCTTCTCTTTAATAATAATAGCTCCCCACACCGATTTCGATGACGGTGGCCGGTTTCATTGAAACCAAGCGAGTTACGCAGGAGTAATTGTGTAGTGCTCAAGTGTGTGCGCAGTACACACGAGCACTCTCTCTTCCTTTACTCTCGTAACCCAGTGGGACGTATAATCGACATAACTGGCGGGAGATCAGGCGCAGGTCCGACTTTTTACATGCCCATCCGACGCATGGATCCATCTTTCTTGTCAGAGATAAGAGAGAGATAATCAGGTGATCAGCCTGCATTGTCCTAACCAAACTTGGAAACAACATTATTTGTTATTCCAATGCGGGAATCGAACCCACGACCTCCGAGTTGAGAGCCAAGTTCTAAACCACTGGACCACGGAGGCTGTTAACAGCCTCTTTAAACAAGGTAGGGACTCGCTTTAAGACGACCCACGGCCAGGACGACCAATCGATGTGACCACTCCGGAAATTATTCATAAACTTGAATTAATATTGGAAGACGCTCGTTTAAAGAAAAAGCAGCTTGCAGAAATAATCGGGAGTATCCGATACACACATTTTTAAAATTCTCCACGTTCATGGACCAGTTAAAAGAAAAAAGAAGAGGAAAATTGACAAAAGGTGTCCTTTTGCACGACAATGCGCCCGTTCACTCGAGTTGCGTTGCTTTAGCTACTCTGCAGGCTAAGGTAGGCTTTGATACTCTAGATAATCCACCCTACAGCCCCGCCCTAGCTCCCAGCGGTTATTATTTGTTCCCAAAGATGAAAAAAGAACTTCGTGGCAAGAAATTTTGAAGCGATGAAGAAATGAAGGATTTTTTTTAAGGTATACACAAACTAATCAAAAGATCTAAAAATGTATGTCGGGTAGCAGGTGAATATATTGAAAAAAAAATTGTGTTATCACTTTCACTATCCCCCCCCCCCCCTTCCGCGAACTTAAAAACGCTCCATCGTATGTGTTCGATGTAAAATGAAATAGCGCGATTCAACTAACTCTGCGCCATCTTTCGGCAGCGCATTGAACAAATCTTATACTAATTAACAGAAAACCACAAGGCATGTTTTGAAGGTTTAACTGCCATCGCATTTGACCTTCGCATATGCTATTATTAGTAAAAACATCGAATATGTTTGTGCCATTCATAATATTAGTTAATAATAAATTACTGTACTCACTTGGAACTGGTACGGAGTCAGGGGTTTGGCCAGTCTGATCTCGTTGTACACTGTAAGGTTGGTAGGCGGAGTCACGCCGTCATCTGCCCCAGGTTTCTCTGAAAAATAAGTAGATAATTCAACATTACACTAATATTTACATAGTATAAAATGAAGTCGATTCCTTTTAAAAGATCCTCCCTCAACGGATTTTAATCCTGTTTCAGCAATAGACAGAGTGATACGAGAGGAAGGTTTATAATTATGTATAATACATTGCACCTGTGCTAAGGTAGGGTAGGTCGCTAGTATAATTATTATAAAGTGAAATGGTTTGATTGAACGCGATAATCTCGTATACTACCGACTCGACTTTTATGTTAATAAACTGTTTTTGCGTTTCGCCGCACGCCACGGCCATTTCGCCGTGGCGTTGTGTATGAAGAAGCTAGTTCACGCCGGATTAAGATTTATATATACCATGTATAAGATAATAAGATACAGTTAAATAACTATGACAGTATAGTTCGAAACTTGTATTAGTATACAATGACTTATACATATAGCGCCCTATAGGGCCGTGCGAGCGTCATTTATGCGACGAACGGCTCAACTTTAATACAAAATATTATATTAAAATCATATGGACTCGAAACCCGATCAAGACGGGCTTTTCTGAGCCTAAAACATTATATAAAAAACCTTATTTCATTAGAGGCAGCAGGCACTTTAGCTGAACGTTAGGCTGGGACTATATGATCCCGAATCCGGAACACCAGAGAAAACTTAGGTGTGTAATGTGTAATGTGATGTTCAGTATACCAGTGGCGAAGGCTGGTTCTCCTTCATGGGGAAGCCCTAGCCTGTAGTATGGGTAGGGATTTGGATGAGGGTCCTCAAAAGGTAAGTAGTAAGTGAAGCCGATAGGAATGGAGTTACAGGAACTCTACGCCACTGCAGTATACCATTATATTTACTTTACCACTTTCTTTCTACGAGAACAAAGACTTGACTTTTTGTAGTAACGCATTAAAAATATAAAGTTGGGACTTAAAAAAAACGACCAACCTTTGAGTTTAATCGAAACGGTGTAGGCCAGGTCTCCGGAGCTATTGGAGGTTATGGCGGGGCGCCAGCGCACTTGTACAGCGCTGACGGACAGCGGCACGCAGGTGACGTCCACTGGCGCCAGCACGGGCGACACCGTCACGTTGAGCTGCGCCCAGCCCGACACGAAGCCGCCGGCGTTGTGCGCGACGCACTGGTACACGCCTGGAATGTCACGAGCCCATGAGATTGCCGGTGTAAGCAACACTATACTCCGGTCCTCCAATATAATCTAAGCGTAAACATAGAAACAAATATTGGCAGCTACAGGGACTGCCGGTAGAGGTATACCGTATACCACTTTCAAAAATATTATACTATGGTACCTGGGAGACCAAGCATTGCTCAGAGTTTTAGTAGTGCGAAAAAAAAAAAAAGAATAAAAAAAAATTATTTTGACCGAGACTCGAACCCGGGACCCATTTGGGCAACAACGCAAAACCCAAGCGCCTACATAACTGCGTAACGCGTATCATCGCGCATTAGTTTCGAAATTACTCATATCTTATTTGTATTACACGGCGAAAGAAAAACATGACAAATTAGGATCCTTATGATTAGGATCCTTATGTCGTCGGCATAAAGGTCAAGTCGGAGATAAAATAATTTTGAACGGACTTGCAACAAGTCAGAGCATGTCGGTGACGCGAACCCATAAGATTTTTCCCTACCAAAAAGTGTCCAAAGCGGCTTAAGAGTTTTCTTTACGTCACTTCAATAATAGTTAGGTATAATGCTACCAATTTGAATATCATTTATTTACAGTGCAATAAAGAAATACAATAACACATTATTATTATTTTTATTATTCATGTTACTATTTACGTTAAGATTCAATTAGATCTGAACAGAGTTTACACGGCAATATTTCATTTTAAATTTACCAGCGTCGCCGACAGTAAGGCTCGACACCACGAGCTCCAGGCGTTCGAAGTTTCTGGAACTGCGGATGTTAATCTGTAACAAAAAACGTCATTTGTTTTAGAAGAGCTTCGCCGTATTCTTAAACGTTAAGCCTGCCGCCACATGAGCGCCAATTACGGACAAAAGGTTTTTCAAGGATTAACGATCCATGCCACTATGCGCGACAACGCGCGCTATACAGATAGGTGGCATGTTAATAGAGCCTCCCACACGTAAAGTTCAGACCGCGGGAAACGGCATGCGCCGTTCCAACCCTCGCTCCGAAACGAAAATGTAGATGCGTAAGGAAGACAGTCCGATCTGGCATCTTGATGCTAGCGTATTTTCCGCGTAGTTTTATCCGCGTATCACGTGTGAACGCAAAACAAAACATGTCGGTTTGGAGCGTCGACTTACTCCTGACAGCAAAACTTTGGAAAACGCTCCACGCGCCAGTCCAAACTGCAGTCTAAACTCTAGATATTTTATCCACAGTCCAAACCGCACAGATCCATCCGCGGCTTGCTACGCAGTCTCAGATGCAGATGCGGTCCGAACTGTACCTTGTGGAGGGCGATAATAGCGAACAAAATGGC
This sequence comes from Phengaris alcon alcon, assembly GCA_037179445.1. Classification (NCBI taxonomy): domain Eukaryota; kingdom Metazoa; phylum Arthropoda; class Insecta; order Lepidoptera; family Lycaenidae; genus Phengaris; species Phengaris alcon. The sequence goes on along the minus strand of JAYRCH010000437.1, from coordinate 682,862 downwards.
ACGTCTTTACTTGATGACTTAAGAAATCACAAACTCACCGCTCCCGATGACGTCACAAGAGGTTCTCCATTTCTGTACCACGTGACCGTTGGCTTGGGGTTCCCCGCGGCCGTGCAGTTGAAGCGCACGGTGCCCGCCAGCGGCGCCTGCCTCGACTGCGGCGGGTACAGCATACGAGGTGGCTCGATCGCGTCCTGAAAGAGACGGCAATAGCATTTTTACGGGCAATTGGCTCACCATACATTGGGTATGTAGTACACTGCAACTCCTGTGTAGCCAGGATCTACAGTGGTAACCAACCACAAAAAACCCTTTGATATGATCTTAGGGGTGCCTTCTGCTAAATTGTCTAGAAGGAGTAGGAAGTGTTCCATTTCCACGGCACCCAAAGGGTATAAACAAAAACGGGACCCCATTACTAAGACTCCAATGTACGCCTGTCTGTCACCAGGCCGTATCTCGTGAACCGTGATAGCTATATAGCTGAAATTTTCACAGATTTCAGAGATTCAGCCGTTCAGCCAGCCGCACAGGTCCAGCCATTTCAGGGAACAGCCGGAACAAACATACGGACGGCAACAAGTTTTGTTTTGTAATTTAAAAAATAACATAACATAGCCGGAATAAACGACGCGGGTCGCGGGGATTGTTTAGTGCTCCATATAAATTTATACTAAGCAGCGGCTCCGCAACCCTCATCGGGTCGCGGACTCGCGTCGCGCGTCGGGTGCATCGGAAGGCGACCTTTAAGTGTAAGTACCGTGTATACTATCATATGCATTTAGTGCGAAGCTTTTAATTTGAAATTACAAACATACACTTAAGTTTTATTTATTTGTATATAGCTATGTTGAAGCTCATGACTTTCCTTACCTTGTTTCCTTCGGCAGCACAGCTGTAGACCCCCTCCTCCCGGTGAGCGAAGATCGGGGGAAGGAGACCGTCTATCCCCGCGCCTCGCCTCACGTCCCATTTTAACTGAAAATATATTTGATATTAATAGGTAAGCGCGCATCAGAAAGGTACAAGGAAGAAATAGACCTGGAAATGTATGGCCGAAATGTTTAATGTAAATAAATTCCCTAAAACAAATTATATCGGATTTCTACTTAGCACTAGCAAATTTACAGAACAATCACATGATTAACATTTACTGACAACTCTCCCTCTCCGCACCGGCTTTGAAGGTCACGTACCTACCGCGCAGCAAGTGTCACGCGTTTAGTATTTTATTGAATAATGTGGTAAAAATTTAAGGTCACATGTTATGTACATGTGTTTGGAACGAGATTTGAATACTGATCAAGCTGCATGTATATCTATTTTTGTTTTGAAAACATCCTGTATAGTGTATGTACTATCGAAGAAGTTGCCGCTCGACCAGACATAAAATGAAAATCTCTTAACGGCGCCGTTGAATGGTGTGCACGCACACATACTCACGTGTAAATACGTAGTTTAACCACGTCTGCACTCGTTGCTGGTAGCTCCTTTATGTTTAAATATTTTGGGGCGTTTTAGTGCAAAGGAAATGTTTAGAAACTCGAGGTCGAGCAGGAACCGTGTCGATATTGTACATACTACAAGTACCTACTTTAATTCTTAACATTGGTAAAATGTTATTTTTCCCATCACCTCTGTTTTTTTTATCGAGTTAATTAATAAAGTCTGCCAAGCAATATTAGTTATGTTTCGACTGTATTTTGCAGACTGACATTAAATCAAACAATGTAGGTACATCCAGAAAGCCGACTATACGTAAATTGTGACGATAACTTACATTGACATTAGGCCACCTGTGCAGGGGACAGATCAGCGGCACCGTGTCGCCATCATCATCATCAGCCTGAGATGCCTTACATCTGGGAACATGTACCACATTACTATGTTGCGCATATTGTATTGCAAATAAAAATATTTTTAGTAATTTATATGTAGGTAGTTTTTAAAGTAGATAAGTAACATATAGTTGTTTTATTTGTAAGCATTTCTTGTATCAACTTTAACACACTGAACCAGTAGACAATTTTAAACAAAAAAGTAAAAGTTTAATTTTCCTGTGTATTAGTACGCTTACACACGCGCCGCAGCTCCCGCGGCGCCGCTGCACTAGGATTTGTATGTTATTTTTTGCCGCAGCGCCTGCGGTGCAACACCGCAGCTCCTGCGGCGCGTGTTTAAAGGCGCGTATGTAGAGAAGACTGGTTCGTTTTATTGAAAACTCAAGAATTCATTTGCACATTTGCATATCGTGCTTACCTGTATTGCAAATGGCTGTCTTTGTTTAAATCTAATGTAAGCCGATCACTCTGCACAGCGAAGTATCTGAAACAAAAGTTTTGAGATTATTTCATGACATAAACAGAAGTTTTTCAAAATTCAGTTCCGGCACAGGGGCGACACTCTCTACAGCTCGAGCACCGGCGAATGTCAGCCATGTTGACGTAAGCCTAAGGTTGACACCGAAATAATATTAAACGTCGCGTCAGACAAATCTATCATAGATTTCATACATTATTATTAAATTGTATTGTCAATTACGTCAAAGCACAAAACGATTAGCCCTGTGAGCCATAGTCCGCCGCCCATGGACACTCGCCAGAGAACACCAGAGGAAGATACACTTGTAACTCCTCTGGTCTTGTCTTGCGACTTGCGTTCCCAGTCCTTAAAATCCTCAACCCCCCTTGGGCCTCCGGTAACCTCACTCACTCGGCGAAACACAACGCAAGCGTTATTTCACGCCGGTTTTTTGTGCTGCCGTGGTATTTACCCGGTCGAGCCGGCCCATTCATGCCGAAGCGTGGCTCTCCCACAATTATACATACTGTTTAGATTTTTTACTATACAACTACATAGGTACATACATACATGTAGAACAAGGCTAGAAGGTATAGTTTTTCACACCAAGCATTTGCTCCTATTTACATAGAACCATGTATATTTATTTACAAGGAAAAAAATTTAGCCCGCGTAGCACAGCTACGAGGTCTATAGTGGAAGAGTATGAAGAAGAAGAGTAGAAGTGATATTTGGGGTCAGCTCACACCGAAACACGATTGGTGTTGCATTTTTAAGATAGCGATTTTGAGCTGGGCCTGAGTTTGAATTTTAAGCTGGACCGGGCTGCGTAGCGCGGCGCCTCTCTTGCAATGAAACGTCTATCTTCTGTTGTCGTGAATAAAGTCCAATTTTGAATCGGTATCCTTAAAAATGCAGCGCCGCGTCGCGTCTCGATGTGAACTGACGCTTATCACACGAAGCTTAGACAAAAGATCACGCGTAGCACAGCTACGTGATAAATAGTATTTTGAATGACGTAGCAGTGCTACGAAATCTCGTAGATGTACTGTAGCCTGTATCGCGTTTACACAGAGTGTTTTACACAAAGGTTTAAGTTAACCCTCTGTTAAAATATAGTATCACCCTTCTCTTATAAAAACGAATAACGAGAGAGATAACATAATATTTAACCCAGGGTTAACTTTATCCCAGATCTGCACAAGTGGACAAATCAACAAGTCTACATACGACACGTCAACTAATCATGTAGTGTTCATTTGTTTCAGTCCTGTTAAACGCAGCAATAGGGATGCTGCCTAGTGTGGAGCATCACATTTTTATAAATTATATTTTGAAATTGTTGATTAAAGATACATAAATCTAAAAGAAATACGCGATTAAAAATTATAAGCAAATAAAAAATATTCTCTCAGTCTCTTTCTCGCAAAACGATTTGTTACGTCACAAGTTGTTACCGCCATACATTTTGTAATGACAAATGTATGAGCAACTCGTGACGTCACATGCCGATATATCGCTCTCTTTCATATTGTAAGTTTAAATTGTTTGTATCTTCGTTATTTTCTAAGATATTCGAAAACGGGTTCAAGATTGATTATTAACATGTCTAACATCGAACAGACGAAAAAAATTTTTCTCAGGCAGCACGCCTATTTGCTCACCTGTTACTCCCTGGCCAAGTGCTCCTGTCTGCCGCTGGGTTCCCACTGTCCAGGTAGCAGGGCACTATTGAAAGCGACGAAGCCCGCGCTAGTGCTTCCAAATTCCTGTCTGTATCTGTAATAATTAAATGAAAATTGTAACATATATTGATGTAGCGCGTTTACAAAAAGCGGGGGACTAAGACAAATTAAGCCTGCACACGATAAGCAGTCGTCCTGCCGGATGTCTATCGGCGTATTTGCGTAAACGCGATAAAGTTTAAAATAACAATCCGTAAAGTTTCATTTATGTTGTGAAATATGAATTATGTAAAATAATAGATATTCGTTAATTGGACACCTTTAGTAAACAAAAAGTTTTACGCAATTTCTCGTTATATTCTATTTCTTAGCAAAATATCACATCCACCGATCGTAATTCGCCGCTTTGCAATAATAAATAGCACAAAACATCTCAGATGTATTTGATAGTTACTTGCCTATAAATAAGTAATCATATTAAATACAATAATATGCCGCAAATATGGACAATAATATGTAGCTACATTATGTATATATAAAAGGGGACACACTAAGAAGCACACTAAGAAGGGATTCTGAACAATTCTACCCGTAAAGGAGTGAAATACGGACGAAGACGCGCGTAAAAGCTAGTTTAGTTATTAAATGTGTTTTAAAAGCTACAACAATCGTGTATTAATATAAAAGTCAAAGCAAAGAAATTTGAAATTTTGCACACGCGTTTCTCATATGACGTGGGCTTCCACTAAGGAAGGATGAGGGTAAAATATGGGATGAAAGTTAAAAACCTAAATTCACGCGGGCGAAGCCACGGACAAGCAATGCTAGTCGTGTATGAATTTACAAGGAAAAAATTCTTTGAAAAAGGCTTTGTAGGAAAAAACAACATTAAACATAAAAAGCAAGTAATCAAGGATATTCAGAAGAATAGCTGAAAAGTACAATAGGCCTTTAGACAAAGGACAGGCGCGTCGGCGGGACAAAACTAGTATGTGCATCGTACACAGCACATAATAATTGTAGTTCATACGTATGAACTAAGGGCCCGTCCACATGTCCGCGCCACGACGTCGTAAAACGGTGCGTTGTCACGGTGCGGCAACGTGACTTCGGCGCCGTGACATGGTACAAAAACATCCGATCACAAAATAACCTAACCGAGAGCATATCAGGATATGTCCAAGGAGGGTTCCGTAACTTGATGCGCGCAATAGGTTTTCTTTGAATTATCTTCAAAAGTTATTGTCCCATTTCACTCCAATTCTTCCTAAAGAGTTTTTAGCATAATCTATCAGCATGGAAACTTACAAGTTATATACTATATAACTATTACATATTTAACTATATTATACTTATTAGTTTACTATCTCCTATAGTTAAGAAATGCCAGGGGGGGGGGGGGGGGGCAACTTTTAAACCACTTTGGAAGCCGATTAAGTACTTGAAAAAATAGTTGACTTTGTAAAAAAATCATATATGAAACCTTGCCAGTTGAATTTATTTTAAAAGACTTATTTAACGATACCTCACATGATGGGGTAGAATGAAAAAGTATTTTTCATCCCCACACACATGTATGGAGAAGCACCTCTAAAATATAAAGTTATTATTATTTCATTATGCCAAAACCAAGGTCTATGGTTGATAACCTACATCCACGCCTACATCTACAGTATTTTATCCGCAATTTTTCCAATATTTCCCACCATTTAAACCTTCCCTGAACTTCCCCAATTATGTCAAGACCAAAATTAGTCCAGCCGTTCTCGAGTTTTAGCGAGACATTGGAATTGCATTCCATTTTTATATATAAAGAAGAAAATTACAGAAGCTCGAAGGAAAACTGATTTTGTGAAGTTTGGACAGTCAGGAGACGTTAGACGCTGCTTTAACGTTTACGAGAATACCGGTTTGACAGTTTTAGGGTATCGGGACTTGATTGTAATTGTATTATTGCCGGTTTTATTTAGCAGAATTGACCATCTGGCATCCAGACGTGCATTTTTACGGCGACGTGAATTTGCACGTTATGTCGACGCACGGTGTCGCGACAACGCAGCGTTACACGACGTCGTGACGTGGACAATGGACATGTGGTCGGGCCATAATGAAAACCTTAAAGTTTAGTTGAAAGTATCAAGACATTGCTAAAGCAGCGTAAGAATGCTCATCTTGCAAATAAAAAAACTACGTGTAAAATGTAGAAAACACTCTTGATTTTTCACGCATAAACTACTGAACATATTCAAATTAATTTTAACACACACAATATTGTTCACTGCTACGTGTCTTCACTTATCTACAAGTCCTTTACTGCTGTGTACTTGTAGGTACCTAATTTTAATATTAAAAGCTTTACCCGCCCTAAGATTCAACGTTCTTTTCCATCTTGTCGATAATATTAATTAAACCGGTTTTTATAAACTTCCTTTTTCGTGTACTTAAGTTCGACGAAATGACAGTCTAAGAATGTGAGTTTAAAGTAAAGGAAAAACTCTAATTAGGCTGAAGGGTCGAGGTATCGACAGAATCGACAGTAACAAGGGTTCTATTTCTTTCGGTTATGTCGAAAGTTCTGGAACGCCTCATGCCTTGTACTGAAGTGTCTGATCAAAGGAACGCACGAGTGGCAGCATAATCAATCTTAATTAAGATGCTTAGCATGTATTTATAATCGCGCATTAATATTTAATTCAATAAAAATAATGTTTTTACAAAATAAATAAAATAATAGAAATAATTATGTAGCTTTTGCCTGCAGATCCATCCACGGTTAATTTCAGTTCAGGAACCTCTTTGACTATTGGTGAAACCCGCATTAAGGGCGCGATATAAATCGAAACATGTGAATCATGCTAATAGCAAAACATGTGAAAATTTTGAGGAGACCTTTTATCACCATTTACAAAATATTTTTTTTATACTTTTTAAAACATTTTTTAAAAAGATTAAGAAGTACTATATTTGTGGCAATTGTTAGTTTTGATCGCAAAATGGACCGAAAAACAAAAAAAGGCAATTTTTTATAAGCGCACCTACTTTAAGGAAGCGAGCGTTAAGTGTTGAATATTGTAGTAAGATAAGATAAGAATAGTGAGAATGTAGAGCTTAGGCTGGGACTAATGTCTGGAATCCGTATGGCCGAAAAAAAATCATAGCATTAAAAATAACAATTGACCTGAAAATCGAATACACAAGTGTCGAGGCAAATGTGAATGTCATATATGACAGCTCGACACTCGATACTTCGATTTTCACCTCTATTGTATTAGCGCAGAGTTCTATTTTCAGTGCTCTGAATTTTGCCGGGACCGCCGTATTCCGGATCATATAGCCCCAGCCATAAGTCTCGATTCCCTATCTCTATACTAATATCCCTAACAACTGTTTGTTAGGCATAAATATTATATGAATTTTGCTTACAATATTTCTCATTTCTCCTTTCTTTATAAGGGAACATACCCATACGTGACCTGTTTAGTACTACGCTGGGTCACCGGGTGGGGAGGAGGTTCAGCTTTTTTGTTCCTCATTTTTCTGCCTGAATGTCTTTACATAAGCAGTAGATCATATGCCCAAAATATCCGTAATTGATTTCACCAAACCTTTATAATCGGTATCTCGGTAACGGCTACAAGTATTACCATGAAATTTAGTATGTAGGGAGTTTTGGGGGAGAAAAATCGATCTAGCTAGGTCTTACTCTCTTAGAAACTGTGCATTTTTAAGTTATGTATGTTTTTCTTTCATCGTGCAACAATATATCAATAATTTCGACTCTCTTACGTCTGTCTGATTCGCAGCTTGGTATGCGTACCTACGTATAATTTTTGCATTGTTTGGAAATTCGGAATGTGGTGGGTTCGAATCCCGGTCAGATAAATATTTTTGTGATTCTTGTTATTTCTTTTCCTTTACATTTTTTTTAATTTTTTTTTTCGTTCTACTAAAACTCCGAACAAAGCTCGGTCTCCCAGGTACTATACATAAGCAGTAGATCATATTCCCAAAATATCCGTAGTTGATTTTACCGAACCCTATATATTATACAAGATTGTCTTGTTTATAATATAATATAGTCGAGTTATAGTTTTTATTTAAAAAAATAGTTATAATATAAGACTATATTCCATACATTTTATGCGAACACTTGCTTTTTACAATCTACAATAGCAAGTAAGTATAATATAAATATGTTTAACAAGAAAATCTCTTTAAAAGTAAAGCTTACGTAGATTTGATTTGTTTAAGTAAATCTTAAATGATAAATTCAATTTTATCAAAGAAGATCGGTTGAACTTAATTTTAGCATTCACGTTGTTTACAGAATTAAAGGAAGGACGCGTTGGGTTAATGAAATTTCAACATTATCTGTTGTTGAAAGGTGCCAAAAATAATATAACCTTAAAGAAGAAAGGGAGACATAAGCCACAAACTGTGATCCCCATAAAGGCTATATGAGACTCGTTTAATGGCATACGTTTAGTGCGGGATAAATTTATTGGCAAAAACATTTATGGCATTGCCATAAACGATGTTACGGTGAGTAATCGTGTAACAATAAGTTATAGTCATAAACTACACTCGCATAACGGCGGTTCTATTGTAAACCAACTGTATAGCGATTACTGATTAGTGTACGTTCCGAGTTGGAATTTCCAACTATACTTTTGATTCATCTTAGAAGTAATAACAATGAAATGATGCGATTTTAGTAGGTTAAATAAAAACGTCTACTTTCTTCCAATCCATATTTAATAATCATAAAGTCTGAAATACATCAACTAAGAAACGTACACTACTGGGTGGTCCGCCTTATTTGGGGGACACCCGAGATTATTACACGTAAAGTTAATAACATGCTAAATGCTATGATGTGCTAGAACTATTCTAATACTATGCTATAATTTATAAATATATTATTAACACACTTCAATAACTCAGGGAAATCTTATAATCGCATAGATATAATAAAGTTATTGCCTACTAACGGAGAAATTTATGATAATACCAGATATTGCCCGCGACTTCGTGACATACCACGGGAACCGTACATTTTGCCACGATAAAATGACGGATAACCAACACGACCGGCGAGAGGTAAGGCACAGGTGACACATTTTATGCCCATCCGACGCATGGAACATCTTTCCTGTCTGACAATCAGGTGATCAGCCTGTATTGTCCTAACCAAACTTGGAATCAAAATTTTTTGGTGTTCCGACGCGGGAATCGATCCCAACCTCTAAACCACTGGACCACGGAGGCTGTTGAGGAATTAACGGATACTTACATGACCAATATAGCGACAGCGGGTACCCGAGGACCACACCGGCCTGATGGTGCACGGAGCACCACAGCTCATCATCAGCCTTCATCACCTCCAGCGTCGCACTCGGTGATGACCTGGAAGTTAATTAGCTAATAGTAAAATAGTACTTTATCTTTTTATCTATTTACGAAGTTATTCTGTGTTTTAGGGTTTTGTTGCCCGGAGGACAAGCGTGAAATCATAACCCCTCAATAGGAACGCTACTTGATTATAATTATATAATAATGGTACATTATAAACATTTTTAACAAACTCTGCGGTGGTCATCCGCCAAAAAATAGGATATACACAATACACATTAAACCTAAGTGGCCCCATACACGGTCCGGTTTTCCTTCAGTTCGGCCTAAACGGATGCAAAATCGTATCGTCTGTGTGCAATTTCGAGATCGCATCAGTCGGCCGTATGGACTGAAGCGATTCGTTCCAGTGTTGCCAACTCTGTTTTTGCGAAACTACTAAACTCGCGTCGTTTTCTACAAAAAAGTACTAAAAGAGTAAAAGTCTTTATAGGGATTTTGTGTTTACAAACATACATACATTTTCAGGTTTAATAATTAACCGTTAAATTAAAAAAATATAGTAGGAAATATTACATAATTATATAGAAATTAAATCGGTGGTTTTAAGCGACTTACACATGCGTGCTACTATGTGCTATTATTATAAGGTCATAATAGCACATAGAAGCAGGCCATTTTGCATATTATGATTACTGTCTAACTATTTTCTACAAAACCACTACTCACAACTAAATTCCTACCAAGGAATTTATAATATAATATAATATTTATAATAGAATACAAAATTTAGTAGTAAAACTTTGTAAAAAAACTATATTGGCAACATTAATTCTGACCTGTACGGATGGACTGAACGGCAATAAAATTGGACTGAACGGTAATAAAATTCGAGTGTAAAATAAAACCGGTCAAGTGCGAGTCGGCAAGATAAGTTCCGTACAAAACGGAAAAAAATTACGTTTGTTGTATGTGAGCCTCAAATTTTTATTTTATTTTGTTTTTAGTATTTGTTGTAATAACGGCAATAGAAATACCTACATCATATCATCATCATCATCATTGTGAAAATTTTAACTGTCGAGCTATCACGGTATAAGAAGGTTAACATACAGCCTGGCGACAGACGGACGAACAGCAAAGTCTCAGTAATAGGGTCCCGCTTTTACCCTTTGGGTACGGAACCCTAAAAATGGCACGTGGTCATAAGAAATTTATTAGAGTTTATTGAAGTAATTAAAACATTAAAGCCACTATAGTTTATAAAATCTAAAGACTATTACTGGAAAAATGTATGACAATAATTCGGTTTCGTCGATAGCGCGATTACAATTGCAGCAAAATACACTAAATAAATAAAATAATAGCCTAAACTGACCAAGAGCATGTCACGACATGTCTAAGGAGGGTTCCGTAACTATCAACGAGCAATAGATTTTCATTGAATTACTACAAAAGTTATTGTCATAAAGTTATTACAGAAGCTAGGAGAGCGGCGGACAGACAGACAGACGGACGGGCAGAGTGAAATTATAAGGGTTCCTTAAGTATTACGGAACCCTAAAAACACGACCGAAGCTCGCGGCAATCTTCCGTGTATGTGCTCGAATCCGTTCAGGCCGAACCTTAGATTAAAACGCCTAGAAACCGGGTACGCGCATGAAAAGTGAAGTACATCATACTCAGCCATATCGGCTCAGTTTGTTCGAACGACCCGTCAGTTGGCAAGGTCAAGCGCTAGTGCATACATCTCCGACTATTAAAAACATTATGACGGTTTGTGTCGTTATTGGGTGTCACAATGCATCGGAAAAGAATTAAAAAAGCTTCGGACATAACATTTCATATGTAAGTATGAAATATTATGTCGGAACAATTTGACATGTATTAAGTCAAATATTTAAAACATTTTAAAATAAAATCATATTATATCGCCATCTTGCTGCCCTATTGTGAATTGTGAAAGTGTTACTAGTAAAAATAAATTTATTTAAAAATTATCATGGCTAACTAATAGTTGCAACTAAGACAAAGTTTTTTAATATTTTCTGATTTTTTTAATTATGAATTTAAAGTATTGCCCGTATTAAGATAATCCTTAATATATTCCTTAATACCAGTTTAATATAAATAAAGTTCACAAATTGTGTTTAGATGGTTTAAAATGAAATATAAGTTATATTTTTACATCTCACGATATTAAGAAAAACAAATACAATAATTCCAATTTACAAATAATACAAAAGTACACACTCCACAACTTCAAAGTATTGTTTGTGTGCGTGTCGGTATGTAATGCTTACGCCTATATCTATCTGTTGCTTGCTTCACTTTGTACGATGCGTTTGTTTGAAGACTATCTAGGCGTTATTAATCCAAGGGCCGAACTGACGTCAGTTTGGTCGGATGCGATTTTCTCCGTGTATGTGCTCGAATCCGTTCAGGCCGAACTGACGCCAGTTCTAACTGAAACGATCGGCCTCTCGTCTGTGGAGGCCTGAACGCAGCGGCAACGATATCGGAGCGGCGGCGGCGCGCCGGCATGTCTACTGTTGCCGCTGCGGCATAACGTGTAAACAGTTAAACACTAAACGCTCTTATTATAGTTAACTAGAGGATGGCAGCAACTTTCTACCTGCTTGCTCGTGCTCACGGGCGGCGGTAATCTCTTACCATCAGGCTATATGTCTAATCGTTTGCCTACCTCCACGTCAAGTCTCTCGTCCGATGTGACTTCGCCAGTGACTCGCCCTGCAGCGGCGGCGGCGGGCGGCGATGCGGCAGCGGCTTCCAGTCCGCCAGCGTGCAGCCACCATCCTGCCATCTCACTCCCAGATCTGTAGTAAAAAAAGATATTTAAGGTTCAGTTATTAAGTGACTGTTACTTAAAGCCCAGTTACAGGGGTCGGACATGTACATAAGGACAGGCTAGTTCATACATTTAACCTAAAATTTCTTCATACAAGAAAAAAGTTACGCCATATGTTGCAAATCGATCGGACTACGATGTAAGCGATCGAACTAAGGGTTGTAATGGCTTCCGTAACCTGTGATAACAAGATATAATTTTGTAATTATTATGAAATACTTATGTACCTAGGTCAAAGAATATCCTAGGTGCCTACTTTGATTACAACAATGATATTAATCTACTTTTACCTACAATATTATATCTCGTCCATCTTTTTTACACGTATGTCGAAATTTCGCAGCCTTTTATAGCGCAACACTGACGTCTATATTGTCAAATGTAATACTAGAGTGCCCTAATGGGCTACTCAAAGTAAGGACATTTTTATTCATATGCCCCGTCTCTGTTATATATATATAAGTCTATGGGGGCGGATATCCAGGAGCGTTTCTCCGGAAATTAATCACAGAGCACCAATTAATCGTCACCGGTCACTGGGATTATAATCGAACTTCCGAATAAGCTATCCGACAGTTATTATAAGTTTGTGAAACAGGCCCTAAGTAGTGTACTTTTTCGTATTAAAAAATTTTTTGAATTCGCGTTTGTATTTTCATTATAATATAGACCGCAGTAATTTTTAAAAAGCTAGACCTTTCTTCATTATACAGATTTCAGACGTAATTTTAAGTTAATACAGAGTATAATCAATACAGAGTAAATCTTGCTTCACAATATTTTGGTGTTTCTAACATAATAAACTTAGTACCTGGGTAACCGATCATTGCTCGGAGCTCTAGTACCTAGATAAAAAAAAAAGAATCACAAAAATATTAACCGGGGTTCGAACCCACCAAATTGCGAATTTCCGAACGACGTAAAAATTAACACAAATGCCAATCGGACTGACATTGTAGAGTCGAAATTATTGATATATTGTTGCACAACGAAAGAAAAAACATATACATATAACTTAAAAATGCGCAGTTTTCAAGGATAAAACCTAGTTAGACTGATTTTTCACCTCAAAACCTCCCTCCATACTAAATTTTATAATAAAAAATGAAGAGGAAAATTGAGAGGAAATACAAACCTTTTTCGGAGACCAAAGGGCCACAGCCAAAACTGAAAATTAAAATCCTCATCATAAGAGAATAATTAATTAACAATCACTAGATGTTGATCGCGAATTCGTTCGCGCGAAAAAAACTCACAAGGAAGCCCTATATTCTTCCGGAACAAAAGTAGCCTACGAATTAATCCGGGCTACAAGCTGTCTGCATTCCAAATATTTAAATGCTTTCAGTGTTTTTCAAAGATAATCAAACATACAGACAAATTTTCAAAATGAAAAATGCGGAAGTTTGCGTAGATGGACGCAAAACTTTCGCAGTTATAAAAAAAATAGTATGAAAGTGTGATCTTATCATTTATTAATATCATAACGTGTAGTTAGCATCGCTTTAAATTTTGCGGGTAGCAATGCTCTTGAGTATATACTTTTCAAGTTCCCACTAATATTTGACTAATGACTCGAAAACCTGTTAACAAAAGTTGCAGATGTGTAGCTACTTTTTTAAACCAACTCATTACGATAGCAAAAACCCCAAAAACATATTAAAAGCTAATTACTGAGCTCAAGGAAAGAACTACACACAATTACGCAGTTCATATTATGTGATAATACGGCCTCACTATGTGTTGCCAGTTGGAAAAAAGTGCCTAAATTCGAGAACCATTAGTAATTTAGTATTCCTGACTTTTAATCTCAGCTAGTTAAACGAATTCCGAAACATAAGTAACAAATACAGGAATACAAAATATTATTACAGGATTAGGTATGTAATTTATTTAAAATTACTGATGCAACGGATACAATATCAAAGTTCACTAGTAGCCCTCACTGATTTCGGTGACGCTGATGGTGGCCGGCTTCGTGGAAACCACACCAGCTCAGCAGGAGTTATTTTAAGTGCTCAAGTGTGTGCACAAGTTCACTCTCTCTTCCTTTACTGTAACCCAGTGGGACGGATAACTTTTTACATGCCCATCAGACGCTTGTATCATCTTCTTGTCAGACAATCAGGTGATCAATCCTAACCAGACTTGATACCGAAATTGTTTCTTGTTTCAACGCGGGAATCGAACCAAAGACCTCCGCGGTCGATAACCAAGCTCTAGCCACTAGACCACGGAGGCTGACTTTGAATAGTATTATTGTTCGGAATAATACAACTGTCATCTCACTGTCACAGTTTGTTATCATGGATTTAGTTTCAAACTAATCATTGTACCTAAATTAAAATCTAACTTTGAGCGCGTTGTTTCGTGACAGGATTGAGGATACCTAATATCTTTCATGAGTCGGGAGTCAGGACCCAGGTATCATACAAATTAATTTATTAATTTTACAATTCTATTCTTCATATTCACAACTTGGCTATTGTATTGCCTCTTTATTCACATCGTTATGTAGATCAAGTATGCGTAACAATCTTTATTCAGTATTCAATATATTCAATAATGTTTATTGTTAAGCGAAGACTTGAAAAGTCCTCATCCCAAATTACACACTTCCGATTTATACTTTTGCGTATCCTGGCAACACTAAGATATTGCGCGCCAATAATTCGACTTGGGTAAACGAGGGGGCATTCTGCGCAGGTCAAGGCTGTAGCACCTGTTCCTCTCGCACCTATGGCCGGCCATGATGCCTCTTCGCTCACACACCGTAGCCCACGTGATCGCCAGTTTCCGATTTCGTACATTGCCACAGCATGTCACTGTGTTAACACGTTTGTTGTTTTATTAACTGAATTTCATAACAATGTTTACACTTTCTGCTTTAAAAATAAATTATAAAAGTTAAATATGAACTGAGGTTTCTAATAAATTAAATGATACCTACATGAATATTTGACTGTTGATATATGATGTCCGTTAAGCGTCTTCGTACTAAAACACCCAGCTCAAAGAAGTTCTTCCCAGGGTCGGCAGCTTGGGTCAACTATCACTCTCAGCTATAAGGTATCCAATAATTGAATACGGGATTGTAAATCGTTCAAGTATATTATTAGAGTACCTACTTTTCACAATAGAGAAGAAATATTCTTTATAAAGATTACAGAACTCAAATAAATTATTATAATGATATTAATCTGCTTGGTGTTATGTTAATTGAAGTAAAGAAGAATGACAGTGATTTGAAAAATGCTCAGCTGCTTTCATATTGGCCACTTCGTCGCGGAGGAAGCCTAATAATAAGCAATAAAAATAATGACGTAATGGCAACCCTGTTTGAACACCCACTGCTCCACAAAGAGCAGAATCTAAAGAATAACATCCTATAAAAGGACATATTATATATAATGGACCAGCAAAATTCAGATTAAGTACTAGGTAATTCAAATTAAAATGCTTAAGGACGCGTTTGCAAATTTGTCATAAATTGGCTGTTTTCGGTCGAATTTGCGTTCATATAAAACCAAATCCTACAAAACTAACAGTTTTCACAAATAGAGTACTTTTTTATCTATAAGATAAAATATAATGGTTAAAAATGTTATAAAAATTATGATTTTTAGTATAGCAAAGGCAATATTCCAGAACCTCTTCACCCAAAATTTACAAAAGGGGGTAGTGTTACGGATCATTTTTCTGCTCCTATTTAGCTTATTTTCTAAATTAAAAATACTCAAAGATAGCGGATATAATCACCTAAAATTGGCTAAAAAAACAATATAAAAAACATATTTGGAAAAAGCATAAAAGTCTCCTCGAAATTTTCACGTGATTTGATATTATGCATGAATCTTAATACGTGGCATTAGAGTTTATTTTATTTGGTGACTGGATTTATGGCACAAAACATAATATTTTCTTTACGAATGTAAAGAAAATATTATGTCACTCCGTAGCCCGTACTCCGCCGCTATCAAACAACACATTTTGCAAACGCGTCCATATGTAACATCGATTAAAATTAAGCAACATACCAATAAATAGCTATTTTATTAAATGTAAGTTATAAAAACAAACGGATTACCAAAAAATATTTGTTCCTCCTGATAGTGTTTTCCTTCCTTGGGCATATTTAGACAATATTCATGTTCTGCCTATCTCCTACACTTTTGCCTTTTAAGTTAGGCTAGTAAGGTATAGGCTCTATTTTGAACTCGACTATCCCTATTTTGATAATCACAAGAAATATAATTTGCCAGTTGCTAAAGATTTGATGTGAACGTATTTTTGTTTGCGTAAACTTCGATTGAGAAGATAAACCAGAGAGAATTTAATATCATCGTACCGGAGGGTTTTTAGATTAAGAAAATTCATCTTGAACATTTGTGGCTCGTTTCGAGGGTTCAAAAATTGAAGGGTAAAAAAAACCCTGCGGCTGGGGGAGACTGAAGCACGAATAAGGGATAAACCTGTATGTCTTCGACATATTGCTCTAACTGCGCAGTTGGAGAATTTCGTCAATTCAATTGAAAATATTCGTGCTCACCACACATTCGTATGATCAACACCCACAATGGTACGCTTTTTTATTGGATTTTAGTAGCGAATGTATGCATCAGCCACATTATATTAAGGGCATATTTCACAATCTACTGATAAGTGTCAGATAGCTTATTTGAAAGATTTGTCTCTGTCCCGCAGTATAAAGTAAGCAGCGGCAAGTTTTCCGGGTAATCCGGGTATCACTTACTAGGCGATCTTGAACCGTTACTTTGATAGTACCGACCCTTCGACAGCCACTTGAAAATACCTATTAATCGTACCGGTCACCATGTGGCTGACACGACAACTTCTGTTCTTCTGTTTATGTTTGTACATAGGTGGGCACTGTAGTCCTGTCATGACCAAAATCATCTAATAGGTACTCTGTTCAGATTTAATTTAATACAAAACGTAAACAAACACATAGTCCACCAAATTAATGTGTCATAGTAGGTATTTCTTTAATGAACGGAAAATAAGTGACATTTAAATTGGGAGCCTTATAGCACAGATTAAAGAAAGCTAGGACCAGATAAACATGTACATAGAAAACTGTCTATTAGATTGCACAACTACAAACATACGACTTGTGCACAATTCTCCTATCGTCTACACGGCAATAGTGTCAAGATTGTGCCTTCTCGAAGGGACGTCTAAATTTTCTAATTTCGTGTTTGAGTTTTTATGTCAAGTGAGATTGAAAATTGTGATGTGGTGTTGGTTGTCATGACGACGAATAACACATTTTTAATATTATATTTGTGTCCAATGAATGTTTAAACTGTATAATATAAGAACAATTTATATCAAACAAAAAAGTGGTTATGTATTTGTACTGCGTGTATGAAAAATAATAGAATAATCTATAAATAATTATATTAATCTATCCTAAGGATAATAATAGGTAAGTAAATATTTCATTTTCTAGGTCCTAGGGGATGGATGTCTTGCTTTTATTATAAGAGCATCCATGACCCACTCACTAGTGAATAGACCACTTGAGTCGCACGCGTGATCGTGCAATTTCGATGCCGGATTGTGGTGTGTATCAATAAGACTTTCTCAATAATACGTATAGGTAGCTAATATACGGATAGGTAGCTGCTGACGCTAGACTTAGTTTAATTTACCCCCATCTTCTGTGACAACCCTGACAAAATTCGGATCGTTCTATGAAAGGTGTTCCTCTGTACGTAAGTATTTATTTTTGCTCTGTGCTTATAGTGTGCTATTGTCAGCTTTGATTACGTATAGGTTAAATCGGATCTGTGTGCCGAGTGCGAGTGGCACTAACTCACTACATACTAGACAAAACTCGCGCTCAGTGGCCCAAGCAGGAACAATTGACAACTACGTATTCGTATCGTTATTGAATGTCAATGAGGACCATCGTTTTTTGTCTCACCATGTGGCGCCACTCTAGAGTGAGGTTCAAAAGTACGGCTGTCGATGTTTGTTATTACGAACGTCAAATCAAAAATTTACATTGAAATCATATTTAATACAATAGAACAGTAGAGTAAACGTATTGGCCAAAGTGTTGCGCAGTCCCGTTTTGCTCGAAAAAAAGGCTTTTTTTAGCTCCGCTTTTAATGCACTCACATTCATTGATGACTTTGCCACAGTTCATTTAAAATATTATTGCTAAATATTCACAACGTTAATATAAATAGAAGTAAACCAGCGTAGCCAACCTGCAAACACATGACATTTCGGAGACCTTACGCTATACAAGCCTAGCCTAACCTAACCCAACCCTAGCGGCGAATCCATACGCGATAACCGTTGTATAGGGGCTCTCATAATTTTTATACAATTCTCTTTCGATAGCGTTACGAATACGTAGTTGTCAATTGTTCCTGTTAACCCCACAGCACACCGAACAGAGTATAGGAAGCCCCCACTGTGACACTGGCACATTTGTTTTCATTACGGTCATGGCGTTTGTCAATTTCGGCTAATAAAGTGTCTGAGGCTCGATTGATATATCGGTTTATAATTTACAAGCTGGTACAGTTATATCGTTGGCTAGCTGGTGCCCACAACTTCTTTTGCGTAGAACTAACGGAAATGAAACAATATTTTGACGTGATAACGTCTTATAAATCGTTAAACGCCGGCTGCACGCACGAAAAGTTGTCACGTTCGGCCTGAGCCGAGGCGTGCAACCACGCTAAGTGGTGCAAGCGAGAAGCGAAACAAGCGATAGAGAGGCACGATCGGCCTAAGCGTTTGGCTTGTGATGACGTTATCACGTATAAAATTATCGTCCGTAAACCAGACAATCATTTTTTTTTATAAACAGAACCCTAAGTTTTAGTTTTAAGTTGACATTAATCTTATACTTTAAACGAGACAATCTTGTATATATATAATCGTAATCTCGAATACGGCTGCAAGTATTACCATGAAATTTAGTATGCAGATAGTTTGGGGGGAGAAAAATCAATCTAGCTAGGTCTTATTCCTGGCAAAACGCCTTTTTAAGCTACGTATGTTTTTTTCTTTCGTCGTGCAACAATTTCGACTATTTTATGTCAGTCCGATTGGCAGATTGGTATGCTTATGTATAATTTATGCTTTGTTCGAAAATTCTGGGTTCGAATCCCAGTCAGATAAATATTTGTGAATTGTGTGATTCTTTTTATTTTTCTTAATCTACTAGAGCTCCGAGCAAAGCTCAGTCACCAGGTACTTTTATTTATTAGACATACTATTCAATGACGTAATAATGACCTAATAAAATATTATTAATGATGATATGTTTATTATTATTGCATTAGGTGATTATTAAATTTATACAATTAACAGTCAATTATATTATTTAAAATTGGACTTCAATTTAAATAACAATATTCGCATGTTATTTACAGCTAAATAAAAGTGCTAGATTTAAGAAATGTATTTTATATAATATGAACATCTATCGTACCATTTTTAGAACAAATAAATTATTGATTGATTGATAAGATGAAAGTATCCGAAGTCGTTATAACATCCGTTAGTCCCGTGAAAATCGGTCGAGCCGTTTCAGGGATTAGCCGGAACAAACAGACAGACAATTTTTTTACATATTGATTTATGGTGTAAGTACCGTACAAATATAAAGTAAGTATAATATACGAATGTTTGTTTGGTGTACCGTTTAAAAGTCCGTGTAAAAGTTTAGACACCCCTGCTCTAAAGGGAAGTCAATTCTACGAAGGCAATAATTTATTATGTATGTAGACATTACTTCGAACCGACATAACATTATTAAGACAAATCCTTGGATCATTTAACCTAAAGTGCTTGCGGGAGAAAATAAACTATGTACATATAAAGGTAGATGTACAAGTGAATCCAGTTACGAGCTCGCAAGGAACTTACTTTTCAACACCAATTGGCTTATACCACGAAAACTAGGTGAAAATAAATAATGTAACGGTGGCTGTAGGGTAACTACGCTTTATAACATTCCTACCGATCGATATTTTCAAGAAATTTGAAAAAATAGTGATTTTAATATTACATATTTATTTCCTTTGATATTTTCAAGAAATTTAAAAAAAATACCGATGTTAATATGACGTATTTGTTTCCTTTGCAAATTTTCGTTACAAAACAGAGGTTTTAGTGAACCTTACTGCTAATTACAGTATGTCGTGTCTGTCTTCGAAACCGTAAAATTACATGTAACAATCTCTTTAAGACTAAAAACTAATTGCTTCATAATCAAACGTACCCGGCCGGTATAATTTACAAGTCTATACAATTATTTACATATAAATTCATAAAACAACATTAGCACAGCGAGCCCAACTCAAAATCTGACTTGCCGACATAAGTACAGCTTAGGGTCAATTCACACCGAAGCGAAACGATACGCAACGCTGCATTTGTAAGATAGCTATTCAAAATTGAACTTTATTCGCTACACAAGAAGATACACGTTTCATTGTAAGAGCGAAGACGAATGTCAAAGTTGCACCTGTGCAGAGGCACAGCGCATGTTCAGTGACTGATGTCATATGCTATCTTAAAAATGCAGCACCGCGTCGTATCGCGTATCGTCGCGGTGTTAACTGACCCTTATATAGTAACATAAATACAAATTCATAACTAACTAACACAACTAAAGCAACTTTAATGACATATTAAATACTTCAAAAACGGTTCCAACATTATGCTGAAGCCTAAGTCGGCAAACACGAAGATTAATGAACTTTCATTATCTATGTATATGTACATTGTACAGTCCATTCGCACGTAAATGTTTTTCATTATATTTTATTTAAGGGAAAACTTTTACACACACTTCGCTATGAACAGTGAATTTGATTATTTTTATTGATTTTGACGTTACAATGAGGACTTACTAGGTCAATGCTCGGCTTCATTTAATTGTTGTTTTTGACATGAATCCTTTAGTAATTTTAACGTCCATATGTTACATATTTTATTCATCCATAACTAGTATTTAAATAGCATATTGATTGTACTCGCTTTAAGTCCTAATAGTTACCTAATCTTAATCTATAATGTAGTTTTGGAAAGAAATGTAATTTATGTAACATGCAGTTGCAAAAGTAAAACAATAAGAAAGTTGTATCGTTAAGCGTATTTTTGTAACAAAACTGTGTCCTATAATTTCCAGAACGATGGTTACTTTCGTATTACACTCACGTAGCAGTTACCCGTGTAGCTTCCAGAGAAACCATAGTACATGTCACCTTACTGTTTTATTGAAACTTACTCGTTCAGACACCACCATTCAAAGCGTTTTCGTAATTTGCCAGGAGCATAGCAAAGTTGTTTTTAATATCTATACTAACATTATAAAGAGGAAAGATTTGTTTGTTTGTATGTTTGTTTGCATTGAATAGGCTCCGAAACTACTGGACTGATTTTGACAAAATTTGGCACAGATGTGTAAAATTTTATCATTCAAATATCATAGACAAGTTGACTTTTAAAAAAAAAATCCATCAGTTTTGTTCAAAAGCTCAGAGCGTGCCTCACACGTTTGTGGGGGCAAACCCCAGGTTATGTACGCATTTTATGTAGGTAAAAACTCAAACATAAAGGATATACATACAAAGGAAGCATTATTGATTAAAAAGTTTTGAAAGCTTACTAAATTTAACAAACAGACAAGGAAAACATCACCGTTTTCCTTGTATTTTAATATACCGAACAATCTATCCGAAATTCAGATGTGAAAAACACTACAGAACCTTATTTAGGGCCTGTTGCACAATCTACTGATAAGTGTCAGACTGTCAGATAGCTCATTTGCATGTTTAGTCTCTGTCGCTCGATACAAAGTAAGCAGCGGAAAAATTTCCGAAGAACCCGACATTTATTAGGAAAGCGTGGGAAAGATTATAATTAAGTGGGCCCTTGAATAGGTATTTATTTTATTCTGTTTTAGTATTTGTTGTTATAGCGGCAACAGAAATAAGCACATCATCTGTAAAAAATGTAACTGTCTAGCTATCACGGCTAAGGACATACAGCCTGGTAACAGACGGAAGGACAGAGGGATAGACAGACAGAGAGCGTAACCACTACAATACTATTTCATTTAAACTGGTTCAGCTCTTAGGGCGTGAAAGACAGTTTAACATACGCACATAAATACACTATCCCACGGGAACACTATACTTTTTCGTGATAAAAAGTCGCCTGTATCCAGAGCCTAAACTACCTACTACCTGCCATATCAAATTTCATCAAAATCCGTTCAGTAGTTTTTGCGTGAAAGAGTCATAAACATCCATCCGACCATCCATACATCCTCACGAACTCACAAACTTTCACATTTATAGTAAAAGTAGGATTCACTTACCTATAAGACCAACTATACTCACAGCAAAATGTATGGTTCACGTAGGATAGATTTTCCTTTTATCATATTTTTTTACTTCTATTCTGCAGCCTTGCCAACGCGTAGGCCTCTCATTCCCATTCTTATCGCATTTTAACAAAAATCTCATATGATCGGAGAATGTTGACTTCGACTTGTGTTATCTGACATGGCATAGACCCAACGAATTCTGATTATGTAAAAAAACTATTACGATTTTACTCGACTAAAAATTATAATTTTCTTGTAAGCCGATTTTGTATACGTGTTTTTAATTTACGTTTACTAAGTACTTTTAATGAAAATCCTAGCCAGGCTTTTCATTAAAAGTAATAATTAATAATAGTAATAACTACGCATTTTATGAAAGTATAGATACTACATTTTATAATCCGACTTGTCTCTATCAATTTTGGAAAAGAAACTTAATTTATTAACGTGATAACGTCTTATAAATCGATGGAGCCGGCTGCACGCACGAAAAAACATGACGTCATGCGTTACCTGTTACCCGTTATCGTTACCAAGTACCGTTACCAAGTACTTTACCTCATCATTATTATTATTATTATTATTGTTGTTGTTGTTGTTGTTGTTGTTGTTGACGTTGTCACGTTCAACTATCGTCAGTAAACCGACTTTACAGACAACCGGTATGTTTTTTTTTTCTAACTAATATTCCAACACTTAGTACTTACCTACTGTCCCACCGTCCTTTTACGACCGTCAGTATATCTTCCCATGTCCAGCTAACAATAATCCTTCACTAATCACCGCACCCTCATCCCTCTGTAGGGGCGGTAAGTGACAAATTCGAATAATTAACCGTTAAATCTCAAAATTAATGGGATGCGCTTTAAAAATTGCAGACGTTTGCGATTTTTTTTTTGCAGACGTTTGCGATTTTTTTTTAATACAAAAAACAACAGACTGCGGACACTCGCGGTTAACTCATGGATAATGTATACATCATGTAAACATTTGTATACAGGGTCTATTCAAAACAAAAGTTCAAGTAACATCATCAGTAGGCATAAGATTCTCATGGGACAACATTGGACCTTAAGTTTTGACCAGATTGTCTTTTAAAACAATTGACATCGATTCATAACCGCGCGGTTTATACTGAGAGGCGCGGCGGTCGAGTGACGTTAAAGGCAGTGCGAGGGTGTCCACTGTCCATACTTATTGAGAGTTGTCAGGAAATAATTCAGAAAATTATTTTTTACGAGATTTTAGTTAGATATACATACTGTCATTAACCTAATTTTGGGTAAAATATATCTTATTGCATTGTTGTATACATCCCAAAGGGACTTTTAAATTTTACGCTAGTGAGTCGTGACTGTACAATCGTTTAATATCAAACCCTACGATTACGCAACTCCTCAATACAGTCCGTAATGCGGACAACGGGATAACATGACATAATCATACATTCCCGTTCATCCTACTACTATTATAAGTCTCTCCTAATATAAAAGTCTCTTCAGAATTTTACCTACTATTTGTCCTAAGTAAGATATTATGTTTTATTCCTAAATAAATCTCTTTTCAAATATTGGTGTGCATTATTTATGGCCCTGCACTGTACAAATCGATCGCGCTATTAGCCAACGAACAAACAAATATGACTTTCTCGCGGCAATATCATTCGCATAATATGTGATTTATAAGAAAAACCGGCAGTAAGCGGACACCGATCAATACCACGCACACACGCACACACGCGCGCAATGCACATTCTTCGCTGCAAATGTCCACTTAGTGATGTAGGTCAGGCTTGCGGGCGGCTAGTGACGTACGTAGTGTCGATAAAATGCTCGATTTTTATGGTGAAAAACATAACTGCAACGGGGCGGTGCGGAGAATATAACATAATGAAAATATGACAAGCAAAATTCGAATAAGATACGGGCAGGGAGCTGTAGCAATGTCTGAATAGCTAAACCAAAAACAAGAAATCGCCTAATAAACTTATTTAGGCCAGTCAATTACAATATCTCAAGTAATTTTATTTTAAGAGAATGCGACTTAAATAAAAATTTGTTGTTATAATTTAAATTACAGCATGTGACTTTCCGAAAAAAGGTTGTTAAGTTTCATTTGGATTTTGTTTTTCATTTCATTTCAAATATAGATCACGTTTTTAGCCAGTTTATTAGGTTGCTACTGCGAATATTTCTGATTCTATTTCAATTATAACATTTTTTTTCTACAATATTATTCGTCGCGTTATCGAATGCGTAAGACTATCGATAGTTACCTGTCCCATTACTATGTATCTCTGTCTCTATCGGCCTGGGAATTGCAAGCTGACGGAAAGACATGGTTCTAATGACATGACAGTGCAACACATTACATCGATAGAGTCGCACGTGACTAGTCTGTCGATATCTCCGTCCCTTACGCTCTGGGAGCGTACAAGAATGCCATGCCTCCAGTGATATCATAGTGCAACACTTTATTAATATTAATGATTCCAATTGCTCGTATACCTACATTTGGTCTCCATATCAATTTGTGTTCACAAACTATAAGGTTGTTAATAATCAATTACGGATATTTTGGGCGTATGATCTACTGCTTATGTAATGACGTTTAGCCTGATAAATAATAAAAAAAATCGAAAAAAAAATATTATAAATATAAATTACATTACAGTTTTTACGGCGCCGTTAAGGTCATTGAACTTACACAGCTAATTGTATTGATGTTATTTAGACAAAGCCTATGGTTCCTCTTTAAATCACCTGTTTCTGTGAGATTAATGATCTCAGCACATTAGAGAGCGCAATGTAATTTTATTCTGTATAATTATTTATTTTTTTCGAAATTTCTAATTATTTTTCTGCCTAAACGTCTTTGAATAAGCAGTAGATCATATGCCCGAAATCTCCGTAACTGATTTTGAATAATCTTATATTCGAATACCTACCCAACCAAGACTCTGAATATTTCATTTACCTTACGTAATACCCATATTACTCTGATTTATAAACTCAGCCTGTAAAATAGCAGGAATATTAAAGGTACTAATATAAACAGTAGTAGGTAAGTAACTACTCTGCGAATAGCAGAAATAACATCTGTCTCTACTTTGTCAGTTACAAAGGGAGGTGATGTGCCTTGAAATATTATTTTTCTCATTGAGATTATAAATCCGAGTTTTGTGTATACCTAAAGTAGGCTCTCTACAATCTCAACAATTTTATCTTTTCACAACAAACAGCGGCTCTGCCCACGTAAGTACAGTATCCCACAGGAAAACTACTTTTTCGGGATAAAAAGTAGCATTTGTGTTAAATTTTAACACAGAATCTAAACTAGGTACTACTATACCAAATTTCATCAAAATCCGTTCAGTAATTTTTGCGTGAAAGTATTACAAACATCCATCCATCCATCCTCGCCTGAAGTCTATTATCGACCTGTCATTAGGGTAAAACCCTGATTTATTTAGGAAGGTGTATAAGAGGATGTTCATAATAACGGTTATTGGTAACGCCCCAAATTAATATAATCAATCTTAATCTCATTTTAGCTATCAGCGATCAAGATTTCAATACATTTCATCGATCCTAGGATTAACTTCACGTCAATTTACGTCAATATTTGTTTGAGAATCTAAGATTGAAGTCAATCTAAGATTTTAGATACGTTATTAATTTCGGGCGTAAGTCGATGTTGATTGATCCTTGGGAGTTGTCAGTTCTTATCATTTGTGTTATATTATCACCATATGTTGTGGGCTGCGACGTCTTGGTTCTTGCAGATCCTTCTTACGCTTGAGTGGTGATAATAATAATACAGCAACAATAGTGATATTCTTCTTTATTGGTACATATGAGAGAGATGCTTAACACTGATACGTATTACATATGAGTGATTCGCGTTTACGCATACCCCCATACTAATAAAAGTATTTACACAACGGATAACTAAAACAACGTTGCTGTCTTTGTCTGATACGTTGGGAATGTCACTTGATAGAAAAAGATAGGAACGTTGTGTATGTTAGCCGCTGTGTAAATATTTTTATTAGTAAGGGGGTATACATACATCTCTCATATGTATATAGCCTTTTGGCTAACTAAAATAATCTAACTAAATAGGCTTTGCATGTGACATCTGTCAATGTAAGACACTGACATTATCTACGTTTTATACTTAATTACTTTACTATCTATCACACTCTGACATTGGCGATTCACTAAGGAGCCATTTTTAAAAGAAAAGGAAGGAGTACTTTACTATGCAACACCATAGAATACAACGTAATATAAACTTTTTAGGTTAATTAAATTATTATAAGCTATTTATTTATTTTATTTTTACACTTTCTGCACAATGTACAATGGCGGACTTAATGCCATAGGGCATTTTGACTTTAGCATTTAGGGCATTTAGCTATTGACTGTACCTTTACCCTACCTGGGTATAATTTTTACAGTTACCTATATATAGGCTAAACTATTAACCTGTTTCCACTTTCCTGCTTTCTTTTATTGGGTGAGAATTAAAAAAAAAAGTTTACATTGTTTTTACCACGTAAAATATCCGCCAGTTCCGCCTGTATAATATTATGTATATACACCTACCTAGTATTATGTACTATGTAAATAATATACGATGAATGGAAATTAGATCATTATAGATGTGTTAAGTTATTACTAAATCAATAATCCTTTCTCTAAACTATGTAATTTAAGAGGCATTTTGTTATATATAGAACAATGAATAAAATTTTCATAAGCATTAGTATGTGTGGGGTCAGTGACCCGGTTTCATTAATCCCTTGGGTCGTTGATCTATCGGAGACTAGTAAGGCTGGGACTACATGTACCGGAATCCGTAAGGCCGGGGAAATTCAAAACTCACTGTGTGTTCGATTTTCAGCTCTATTGTAATTGCACAGAGTTCTATTTTCAATGCTCTGATTTTTTCCCAGCCTTCCCGATTCCGAATCATATAGTCCCAGCCTTACGTGATATCGAACTGGAATTCGGCACGATTAAGGTTTCTTGGAAATTGTCGGAAAACTGACATATTACAATTTATATGGATTCTTTATTTACACACACTCAATAAAAACATAACAATCAAAATATATTATGTAGATAATAACAATTAATCTAGTAGAAGCTAGTAGAAAAAAAAAGATTTACCAAAAATAAAAATAGAAGCTGGTTGATAAGAACACAACTAAACCCTTTTTTATGCCGATAAATCTTTAACGTACACAAGTTTGTTTATGAGACTAGGTAAAAATATCATGTTACATACGGAAAATATCCAATTTTTATAGTCAGTGTACAACGGATATTTTTAAATTGTTGTTACCGCCATTTTTCAATTACTAATGCCCATTTTCTGAAGTATATATTTTATCTGTTTGGTCGGTAGTTTATCTGTTCAATAGCGCTTTTGATCGGAAGCCGCAAACGAGTAAGCAAATTCACACGCACTATTAAGTAAATAGAAAAACTATCAACAAAACACCTCAGACTCGCGTCTCGTATCGTCGCGTTTCGGTGTGAGCCTAGAATCGTCATTCCACCGATTTACACGAATGACAGCTCATGGCTGTGTGTGCGTGGCTGGGCGAATGCGGAGGCGGGCGGGGCGTGAGTTCCTTCCAGCCAGGACTTTCGTTCACGGGGCTGGCCGCTGGTCGTTTCGTGCATTGACATAATTGACAGTATAATTTTATAATATCTGTGATAGATTTGTCTGACGCGACGTTCAAAATTATTTTGGTCAACCTTGGGCTTACGTCAACATTGCTGACATTCGCCGGTGCTCGAGCTGTCATTTGTAGAGAGTGTCGCCCCTGTGCCTACGCTTTTTAAGTTCTCCCTCAATTATGTCATGTCAACTGCAACTTTATGACGACCACACACGTTATACTTTACACCACAAGACAAGCAGCTTGAGTAGGTAACAAATTTAAAAACATGCTGCTTGCGTGAGAATCGAGTATTTCTGGGTGTGCACTTTAATGCTCGGTTGTACTCAAATCTTTGTTACTAACGGCCGAATACTGAAACGCTAATCAAATTTAATAGCCCTTATTCACAGGTTGTCGCTGTCTCTGCTAGCCGAAATGACAAGGACAGCATGTGACTTGAGCGTCGATTAATTTATCAATTTTTTGTTCATCATCTACATTAATGATCTGCCAAGAGCTATTAACAAACGCATGTCTCTTTTTGCGGACGATAGTACCGCTATCATAGAATGTAATGAAATAAATCAATACGAAAATGACATAAATATGACATTGAAGTTAATTATAGAATGGATGACGAACAATAATTTAAAAATAAATTTGAATAAAACTAACATAATACAATTTTGCCAAAAACTATCGCCATTGACATTAAAAATTAGTTATAATAATATTGACATCAAAGAAGTGACAAATACAAAATTTTTAGGATTAAGTATTGACAGTAAAATCAACTGGAAAGCACATATAGACCAATTATGCAAAAAAATTAGCAAATCGGTGTATGCACTCTCTAGGCTATCATCAATAACAAACAGAGATGCATTAATTAATTAATAATGGCGTATCATGGTTTAGCCGAGTCAAATTTACGGTACGGAATTATATACTGGGGCAACTCCACACATCGCGACGCAGTATTTAAAGCCCAAAAAAGGTGCATCAGAGCTATGTTCAAATTAAAAACGAAAGAGAGCTGTTTACCATGGTTCAAAAAGCATAAAATTCTCACAACTCCATCGTTATATATATACGAGACCGCAGTTTTCGTAAAAAATAATGCTGAACTTTTTGAGACCTTCGGTTCTATACCACGTAACCGAAGGGATAACTGTAGACTAAGAAGCATAAAAGTAAATACCGAATTAATGCACAAAAGTATCTTCTGCATGGCAATTCAAATATTTAATAGAATACCTAAAGAAATTAAATTATTGGAATTAGGGTCATTTAAGAGGCGCCTAAAAGACTATTTAGCGGAAAAATGTTACTACTCGGCTAAAGACTTTCTAAATAATTCGAAATTTTAGATATTATTGGTTAGGTATTATATTATGTAGTTTTAAGATTTTAATGTACTTATTTTTATAAATGAAAAGATGAACTTATTATAATTATTTTTGTAATTTTTGACATTTTATGACGTATTTTAGCTTTATTTTTTGTAATTAAGTATTGACATATTATTATTATTATTTCTATTATTATTTTACTTATGAACTGTTAAATTATGAGGTTAAATTTTATTTATTAGTACTGTGACGAATTAATTATCTTACTTTAAATATTTGAGAAGTAATTATAGGAATATATTAGGAATTAGGAATTATATATTAGGAATTGACATCATATTTTAATTGTAATGTAATTATTGACTGATACGTTTTAATTAATTTTTTTATATTGTCTTTTATGTAATTTCAAAAGATATTCACACACCATTGTAATGGTAGGATGTGCATGTACTCTTATCAGTTACTGTAAACCACCATTGTAAAACCACATTCACGTGAATAAACGATTTGATTTGATTTGAAAAATGGTTTCAGCATGCGGCCGTTATACGTTTAAAAGTTTAAAAACCCCATAGACCACATAGCTTAACGATCGTAGCGCTATTTTCAACACGTCTATCGATCGCTATATATGGAAAGTTTATTAATTGACATAAGTTCATAAACTAGACACTGGCGTATCCACATTCCACTCATTATGAGCCTCCACTTTATTGCTTCCGTTTCAATGTAGAAATTGTAGAAATTCTTTATTTTATGTGCACAATCATGATCTAATATATGTTGTTTAATGAAATACCACAACTACCCTCATGTGGGCGGAACACCCTCTACGGACTCTACGTAATTTTGTATTAATAATATCTATGGACGCTTCACACCACGTCAATCTGGCCCCGTGCTAAGTATCCGAAGAACTTGTGTTACAGTATATTTAATACTTTTATACAATACACATATTTAAGATTTTTATTATATTATACACATATTTTAATACACATCCATGAAAAGGAACACAGAAAATATTTTGTTCCTTGCTTGAGCCCCGGCTTGGGCACCAACGCGCTGAACCACTGATCCATAGATATCGGTATTCTGAACGCAGATGTTATTAGTTATTACTTTTGATGTGTAAACGATTTACACACGCGCCGCAGCAGCTGTTTATAGATTTTGTATGGATTTCGCCGCAGGGGCTGCTTCGTTTCGCCGCCGGCGCAGCGGAGGCGTTACGTCGCAGGCGCGTGTGTAAGCGTACTAACGTATTTCTTCTCTTCTTTGCAATCTCTGATAGTGTTTTCTCGCAAATGAGTATGATATGCGTAACATTCTTGTCAAGCCAGTGGTGGTAAACATCTACTATATGACACAACTGATTAGATATATTCAATGTTGCTGTCTTTGTCTGATTATACGTTATACGATATACATTTGAAAAGTCACTTGACAGACAGAGACAGCAACATTGAATCAGCTGTATAAATCAGTCAATTATATATATATAATTTAAATTTATATATAATTCATACAACATCAGTTGTATAAATATTTTTATTAGTAGGGAAATTTATAATAATTATTATTAATTAATTATATAATAATTATAGTACCTATACCTATAAAGTTCTCTTGTCACAGGTTTTATAACCAAACTCCTCCGAAACGGTATACTTAACTGAGCAAACCATTTTTAAATTTTTATGTAAGTACCAACAAGAGAAAATTTCAATGGCAGCACAATGTTTGCTGTGTGAGCTAGTAGATAATATTATAAATTATATTATAAATACTTTGAATTAAAGCGACGAGACCAAAAAAGTTTGTTCCTAGAACTATACCAAATTAGACCGATCTAGAATACCTAATAGACCTTCCGGACATAGGAACATCCGTTTCCGTTGCACGTGTGTGAGATACTAAATTGATAAACAGAAGCTTGTAAAAAATCTATAACGAGAATTAAAATTTAAAAAATCAAAATTAATTTGTTGTTGTAAAGGTTATTTTTCGAAATTTGTCTCTTAGTCACCAAAGTGGTGACCTGATGATTATATAGATATATAATTATAGTGATTTCGGCTTTTTCTGAAGTAGTCCATGCAAATGCTATCAAAAAGTAAGCTTTTGTACCAAGGTATACCCTGGATCCAAAAGTACTGAACAGAACTTGAGTCCTTATAAATACATGTTTGGGGATTACGGCGTTGATTAAAGAACTGCAAGCATATGCCATCATACCACTTACAGTAATCATCATCATAATCACTACCAACTTCACACGAAACGGCAACATATTATTATTATGACATAGGTAGGTTCTCACTAGTCACTACTCATCAGTTTTGTGCACCGATATCAATGTCTTTACAATTTTGACAGTGCCAAAATGATGTTCGTGATCATCATCATCACTATTATATATTTAATACTTACTAACTGCTACATTTTTTCCGACGACTACTACAATAGATAATAATAATTATTAATTAAAATTGGTGATTGTTTAGTAGTCCCACAGATCGGTAATGCTTATTGGGGGAAATACCACGGCCTCTCATAAAACTGGCATAAAATAATGCTTAAGTTTGTTTTGCCGAGACAGTGGAAAGAGCGGAGCCTCTTGTATTTTATAACTATCTTAAAATGTGTTAATTATAATTCAATAAATATAACTAAAAAGAGAAAAATTAATATTTTAAACAAAAATTGAAAATCGACTTCCAAAGTAAAAATGCACAAAAAAGTATCAAATATAACTTACCAGCCCGAACAACATCCTGATAAGACAATATTTTATATAACTCACGTTCAAGTCGGCTGGTATCGACTTCAAAATTATGGAGATTGAGTAGAGAAATAGTTAAAATTTTTGCCGAATTTAAAAGGGGAATTATGTAGAAAATAAGTTTTATTTCATGCTTTTTTGTGCATTTTTATTTAAGGTTCATATTTTTATTTATTGTCGGACTTTATAAGTATTATACCTTTAAAATTGTTAAACACAATTTAAAATTAAGGGAAAAGTTATGAATTTAGTAAAGTAATAGGTAAATACTGCACACACAAGTATATCTGTTTTTTTTGTTACAGAGAAATAAGTAAATAATAAAATTATAAACGAAGGTTTTACTACCAAAAGTATACTATTTAAACGATCACCAAGATCCTAACTAAACAGGTTTCACGACACCCAATTTGATAAAGAAATACCTAATGTTAAAAACATAATATTAACATATTTTATTCAATTACCTATCAAGTTCTTGAACATGGCTTTACTTATGTATAATATGCATGATATCATTTAAAACATCTATGGACTAGTTTCCTTGGTGTCGTTTATATTATGACGCATTTGTCGTGAATATTTCCATGAAAAATCGCGCGCGTATGTAATATGTTAGTGCTCGTACGACGTCCACTGACGTTGTACGTTACTTCGCTATCAGTGGCATATGGGTTCCTATCGGCTTCACTTACCACTTACCTTTTGAAGACCCTCATTCAAATCCCTACCTATTATACAGGTATCTCCATATGGAGAAGAAACAGCAATCGCCGCTGATGGGTATCAAGAGAAAAATAGAGTTTGACAGTTTGTAAGCGGCTAGAGACGAGAGCAATACACAATACAATAATGTCTAATTTACCACCGCTCGCTTGACTGGATAGCTACGCGTATCCGTCTCATTTGCACGAAATTATTGCCACAGAATGCAAGAGTCATGAGGAAAGATTCTGTTGTCATCTTTTCTGTCATCATCATTCTGTCATCATTAACTACAATTTAAAAAAAAACTATAAATCGACTACGTAAATTATACAGCCTATTTATTACTCGGGCTGTTAATACAAATGTATTGACACCTCACTCATTAAAAATGCATTATTGGTTTAGGCGCTACAGTAGAACAAACAAACATACGTACATAGACTGCTAAAATTATTACCCTTTCTTTTGGCTTCGCCGTGGTCGGGTAAAATAAGTCGCATATATATCTTGATATTTCATCAACTGCAGCACTAAAAGCTAGCAATTTCAAAGGCTATATAATAAAAATCTTAAATATATATATGTACTTACCTATAGCATAACAGTATTAAATATATTTCCGTTGTCTGGTACCTGTGATACAAGTTCTTCGGATACTTAGTACAGGACCAGCTGACGTGGTGGGGAACTGTCCATAGATATTATTATTAAGATGGCTACTCAAAATTGAACTTATAGATTACATAAGAAGACACATGTTTCATTGTAAGAGTTCGAATGTCAAGTTGCACCGCGCTGCACAGCGCATGTGCATTGTATGAATGAATTGATGTCATATATGAAACGTTTATCTTTTTGTGTAGTAAATAAAGTTACATTTCGACAAACTATCTTAAAAATGCAGCGCGGCGTCGCGTCACGGTGTGAACTGGCCCTAACGGCTGCACTCATACATTTAGATAACGCTTACATAAGGAGCTACTTATTATAAACTTTGACATAAAGTCCATATAGCTTCTGTCAAAATCTCTACGAAGTGACTCCTTAAGTAAGCATTAAATGTCTCTGAGTGCGGCCGTACGAGTTTCTTATAATAAGTAGAGTTTCAGTATATAAGTATTGAATCGGGCAATCGGGAAATCGGCAATCTCAATGGGTTAGTAATGTTAATAAGTCTAGTAGAATCGGGCAGGCAGCCTTGAACGCGGTCGCTCACGTCGCCAATGTATGCGCCCGCGCAGGCCGCAGACTGTTGCCGCGTTACATAACCGGCGCGGTGAGGCCGCCAGTAGCTGACCAGTGACCACCCAGGGTCTGGAGTGACTAATACGCGTTCTGTGAGTTACTTGTGTCACTTGACTACTTTTTTATTGCCAAACGAGCAGTTGGATCGGCTGATAAGACACCACGAACACCAGCGTTAAAGTGTATTGTCAATTGCAACATTTGGAGGCTCTAAAGGCGAGCGCTCACTTGGGACACGAGAGTTAAGAAAATTTTGTCTCACATAAATAAGCCTTTGCGACTAAAACACCAACAATTTTAAGTCGTTTATGTCGCTCCTAGACAGTTCCGTCTATGAGACGAAACTGAATTTAGTTTCAATAGTGCGCATCTTCATCTATATAATTAAATATAAAAGACAAAACTGATTGACTGATGTATCAACGCACAGGTTAAGGCTAGAAATTAGAACTAGAAACCCTTAGGCTAGAAATTTTAAATTTTGCACACGTATTTCTCACATGACGTAGGCATCTACTAAGGAAGGATTCTTCAAAATTCAACCCCTAAAGGGGTAAAATAGGTTATAAAAGTTTTTTTAAGTTTTATTTTTAGGGTTCCGTAATACATTTGTTATAGTTGTAGATTGTCTACAGATCTCGGATTTGGCATAAAAATAATAATAATAATTTTATATTTTAGGGGTGGCTCTCCATACATGTGAAGTGGGGATGAAAAATATATTTTCATTCTACCCCATTGTGTGGGGTATCGTTGAATAGGTCATAAGAAATAAAGGCAGTGTTTCATACATGACTTTTTACAAAGTCAATCATTTTCATTTCATTGAGTAATCGGCCTCCAAAGTCGTTTATAAGTTGGTATTTCTAAACTATAAGAGATAGAAACATGTATGTTTCCATGCTGATAGATCATACTAAAAACTCTTTAGGAAAGTTATTTTGAGCGAAATCGGACTATAACTTTAAAGTAATTCAAAGAAAATCTATTACGCGTTGATAGTTCCCCCTCGGAACCCTCCTTAGACATGTCGTGACATGCTCTTGTTTAGGTTATTTTTTCGTCGTGCAACAATACATCAATAATTTCGACTCTAATGTCAGTCCGATTGGCAGTTTTGCGTTGTTGGGAAATTCGGAAAGTGATGGGTTCGAACCCCGGTGAAATATTTTTGTGATTATTTTTATTTTTACCCACTACGGCGAAGCCAAAAGGAAGGGTAATGATTTTGGCAGTCTATGTATGTATGTATGTATGTATAAATGTATGTTTGTTCCATCGTAGCGTCTAATCTACTGGATCGATTTTAATAAATGAGGTGTCAATATATTTGTAATGATGCCGCGAGTAACGTAGGCTATATAATTTATTTTAAAATTTTGTATTTCGAAAATGAGACCTCAAATTCTAATATCTAAAGAAATTAATTCAAGATAATCATTACGTGTTTGTTATCAAAAGAAAGGTATTGGCAAACACATCTATACAGATAAATAAAATTGAAGTGTCATTTTGTAATTTCAAATTAACAGCTTTTTACTCAATGCATATGAAAGTATATTCGGTTGTACCGACCTTACAATAAAATATCAATTTTTTAAATGTTTGTCTGTTTGTTCCGGCTAATCTCTGAAACGGCTGGACCGATTTTCACAGGACTTTCACTGGTAGATAGCTGATGTTATATGGTCTAACATAGGCTACTTTTATTTTAGGGTTTCGTTTAAAAAAAAATAGGGTTCGGTTTTCGTTAGTTTTATGCAAACCAAGTTGCGGGCATTAGCTACCTTCATAAAACATATTTTATTTAATAAATATTATTTATTATAGATAATACATATAACAAAATAAAAAAATTAAATAACCCCTGAATTGTCAAGTAGTGAACGAGCTGATGATGATGAATTATAGCTAAGAACACTCTCAATTATGTCAGCTTTAAAAAACTAGATTAATATAGGTCAATCGGTGCATCCGTTTTTAAATAGAATTTGCAGATTAAATAAATTATTAGCACTTTTATTACTTATTTTTTCGATACATGTCATTTATACGGATCTTACATTTTTCTGAATCGAAGTATCGTTGTATAATAAGGGAAATTTGGTGTTGAATTATTAATATTTCAATCTCAATTGCGTTTCTTGATTATCATTTAATCTAGAAAAAAAATTGGCTCGCTCCGCGATCGTGAATAAGATATTTTGAATTTCAAGTGTATTGATTACTTATTAATATTAGGTCCTTACATATGAAATTGGCGTTTTGTCGTACTGGCCATTTTTATCTCAAATATATCTTCTTTGGTTAGGAATTCCAATTTCAAATTTATACCGCTATTTACTCATGCATTTGTGTTTCGAAAACCGTAATTCATTTGTTTTTTCCTCT
Organism: Phengaris alcon alcon; assembly: GCA_037179445.1. NCBI lineage: Eukaryota > Metazoa > Arthropoda > Insecta > Lepidoptera > Lycaenidae > Phengaris > Phengaris alcon. Next base: position 646,107 of record JAYRCH010000437.1, on the reverse strand, counting down.
TTTGGTTTTTTCGTTGCGTCACTCTGTTTATAAAATGGAAAACTTGAAATATCGTATTATTTTCGAGTACGAGTTCCACCGTGGCACCAGTGCTGCAGAAACGGCTCGAAGAATTAATTATGTGTATGGCGTATCTAACTGTGCGTTTTTGGTTCCAACGTTTTCGTTCTGAAAATTTCGACCTGCAGAACAAGCCCCTTGGACGGCCGAAGACCGAAGTTGATAATGAAGAATTGAAGGCTATTGTGGAAGCGGATCCATCTCAAACCACGTCCAAGTTAGTTGCAGGCTGCGGCGTTAGTAATAAAACTGTTTTAATCCACTTGAAGCAAATTGGGAAGGTGAAAAAACTTGAAAGCTTGAAAACCTCATAAATTGAGTGCAGCAAACCGACAAACGCGCGTCGACTGCTGCGTTACATTACTCAACCGGCACAATAGTGAAGGCATTTTAAATCGAATCATTACCTGTGATGAAAAGTGGATCCTGTACAATAATCGGAAACGCTCATCGCAATGGATGAACCCTGGCGAACCAGCCAAAGCCTGCCCCAAGCGAATATTGACTCAAAAAAGTTACTTGTGAGCGTTTGGTGGACTAGTGCCGGTGTCGTTCACTACAGCTTTCTTAAATCTGGCCAGACGATTACGGCAGATGTCAATTGCTAGCAACAATGATGGAAAAGCTAGCTGCTAAATAACCGAGGTTGGTCATTCGCTCTAGGCCACTGCTGCATCAGGACAACGCTAGACCACACACTAAACAACAGACGGCTACCAAATTAGAGGAGCTTCAATTGGAATGTCTAAGACATCCACCGTACTCCCCGGATCTTGCTCCAACAGATTACCATTTTTTTTCGAAATTTGGATAACTTCTTGCAAGCGAAAAAATTCAATTCCGATGGGGCAGTCCAACGCGCCTTCAAAGATTTTTGTGATTCCTGTCCGAATGGTTTTTTAGTAAAGGAATCAATAAACTACCTATGAGATGGCAAAAGTGCATAGATAGCAATGGTATATACTTATATATACTTTGATTAAATAAATATATCATGTTTTAAAACAATCGACTTTATGTTCCTCCTTTACAAAACGCCAATTTCATATGTAATGACCTAATATTATTTCAAAAATATGTTCGATCGGGGAAAATGAAAAAATACTAAATAAAAAATAATTTAAAAAATCTTAAACCCTACGTAAAAAGGGATCTAAAAAGGCCGAAACAAGAAAATAATTCAGATAGAAATCCAGAAATCCACAGGTACAAAAGTCAAGGTAGAGCCGTGGTCGCACCTACTTTATATTTAAATAAATCACAGCCGTCTGTATATTTATCTTGGGATATGCATTTTAGAATCTTCTCTAGGCCGGGTCAGCTCACAGCGAGATGTGACGCATCTCGGTGTGAACGGACTCTTAAGCCATTTGTGGATGCGACCACGGCTCTACCTTGACCATTTCTGTACCTATGTATTTTTGGATTTCTAGCTGAATTATTTTCTTGTTTCGGCCTTTTTAGACCCCTTTTTTGCGTAACAGGGTTTTAGTTTTTCTAACTTTTTTTTAAATCTACCGAAGCTCCGAGCAAAACTCCGGTTACTCAGGTGCTACACATAAATAATACACATCCATGAGCCAGGAACATCGATTTTTTTTTGTTCCCTCAGCGGAATTCGAACCTGCGACCTCCGACTCGAGCGCCGAAGCGCTAACCACCGAGCCACAGAGGCTGTCAATCCTGGTATGTTCATTATAAAACCTAGTAAGGTTCCAATAGAACAATTATTCTTCTTTCAAGTTGCCTTTAGAACTTTACGAATGATGACGAAATTTACTTCTATCCCTCCTCCCTAGTCCCTAGCCGAACCCGTAACTAGGAGTAGAATCTGAAGGTTAAAAACCCGCAAGCTAAAGCGAGTACGTCACACTGCCTTGACAGGGCCTTTTGGAACAGTATTCTAATAATCCTACCCTTTGTACTTTCGAGCATTTAGCGTAAATTATTTGTTTTTGTTTAGTGTTGTATTTTAAAAATGTATATATTATAATATTATTATAGATAAGTAATATTCATAAAGGAAGCCGGCTTATATGAACGCCTCGCTGTTATACCTATGTGAAAGCATCAAAACTCTGGTCTGAAAAATGTTGCTGGCGACTTCTTGTATGCAATAGGTAGCCCGGGTCATCCACATATTATTAAGTCACAGCGCAAAGGGGAAAGGGGGGTCATACCAAACGTGACAATACATGTTAAAGGGATCCTAAAAAGCGTGACATAAAGGGGGAGGGGTTCAAAAAGTCGACATTTTGTGTGACATAAAAGTATGTGAACGGCCCCGTAGGCTGTTTATAGTTCATTTCAAACCTAGCGTTACTACTAAGAGTTAAGACTACCATATTAAAGGTACTAGATACTATTATAAATGTGAAAGTTTTTTGAGTATGGATGGATGTTTGTGACTCTTTCACGCAAAAACTACTAGACGAATTTTGATGAAATTCGGCATGGTAGTAAATAGTTTAGACTCTGGTTAGGCTACTTTTCATCCCAAAAAAGTTCAGTGTTCCCGTGGAATACTGTCGAATACATGTCTTAAACGCCAACATCCCCTAGCGTAAGGTTACCGTATTTTTTATAAGAACGTGAATAGCAATAGTTAAAAACCTGTAATCATCAGTTCTATTGAAGAATCGATTTTTCGATACCCTAGCCCTTTGTAGGGCCACTTGTAAATATTAAGAGGGAAATGCGAGCAGAGGGATAGTGTTAGGGATGTGTTAGGATAACTGTAGGTACTCCAGTGCACCTAGGTAAAAGACTTAGTGACGAAGGGTCCGACTCCTAAAGGCTTCCCTCTTGAAATAGATACATCATTTGAAGCATTTTATGTACATTATTCTTACTAATATTATAAACCTTCTTTTGCCACAGCTCCGCCTGCGTAAATACAGTATCCCGTGTGAACCAATTTCAGAATAAAAAGTAGCGTATATGATAAATCCAGATCTTAAACTACCATCATACTAATTTTCATCAAAACTCCGAAAAAAAATTGCGTGAAAGAGTAACAAACATCCATCCATCCATTATTACAAACTTTCATAAATATAATAGCAGTAGGATGTGAATGTGAATTTGTTTGTTTGTTACGCTTTCGCGTAAAAACTACTTAAGCAATCATCATGAAATTTGGTACACGATAACCATTTTTTATCCTTTACTTTTCACTATCGCTTCGTAAATAATGTATTATTTACGAAGCGATATTAAGCAATACAGCATTAATCCATATCCAATTAAGTACCTCAAATACATTGTACATTTAAAATAGATCAATATGGCCCTTTACATCATGTAATTTAAATGATATTTTCGAAGATTACGAAGATAAGTGGCATACACAGTATGATCCTTATCAAATTAAATACGTTACTCACTTTAAGAATTTTATACACATTATAGTAGCCCTTTAAACCATACAGTTTAAATTAATATCTTATATTTAGAAGAGATATTGTAAAATTTATATTCAAGCGCAAAAAATATATATCAAGCGGTCTCGCACGTCGCGTTGAGGTGATAGGGTCCCGTTTTTACCCATCGGGTACGAAACCCTACAAAACATTTTCAATATTGTATACAGAAGTATATTGCAGTGAGTAGAGTTATTTGCTGAAGAAGTTTTTTCTCCAAGAACACCATTCCACGCTAGCGCATCCGCGGGCAAAAGCTAGTAATATTACAGAGAGGAAATATTTGTTTGTTTGTTTGTATTGAATAGGCTCCGAAACTACTGGGCCGATTTTGATGAAATTTGGCACGGATATAGAGTAGACGGACGAGGGCTACTTTTTATACCGCAAAACCATAATATAGTACATATTATTTTGTATAATCGAATTTAAACTATTAACGAAGCTTGGGATTTAGGAAAATACGGAATAGAACGGAAAAATCATATGTAGACTCCTTAAAGGGAAATAAAGAGTAGATACTTAAACAGTATATAGTTTGATAAAATCAACTACGGATATTTTGGGCATATGATCTACATTTAGGCAGAAAATAATTTAAAAAAATCGAATAAAATATATTACACTACATAAAATTTCATTGCGCTCTCTAAGGCGCCGAGGTCATTAACATCACAGAAACAGCTGACTTTAAACCGAAAGCAAAGTCTTTGCCTAAATAATATGAATTCAATCAGATGTGTGAGATCAAAGACTTCCGTGCGCTGCAAAAAACTTAACGTTATTATATATTTTAGTATTTTCTTTTACGATTTTTTTAAAATTATTATTCTGCCTAAACGTCTTTACATAAGCAATAGATCATATGCCAAAATATCCGTAATTGATTTTACCAAACCTTATTTATATACAGTAAGATAGTAAATACTTGATCAATAATTGTCACGAGGAGTTAAGGTCGCTACTCCGGAAAAACACTTATCCGATTTTCCGAAACTCGACAACCCTAACACTCAACGAAAACAGCGTTTGGACATTATCGTAGTATACGTATGCTATCCTGTATGCAGGACAATGATACGTATATACAGGATACACCGTCCGTCTGTCCCTCTAATGACCCATCGACACGCGACTGTTGAAAAATGTCTTTTAAATGTCAACGGCTATAATTGTGAGTTAAGTGCATCTCGTTAGCGATCAACAATAATTACTTTTTACTTTTTTCTTTTTGTACCCGCGCTTTTGCCGCACACTTAGAAATTCCGCGGTATTTTTATGGAAACGAGCAGACGGATTGTCTCGAGGTAAATTTCAGCCGACAACCGCCACACTAGAAAAGTTACTTGTGTGTTTGCGTGACACAACCACCCCACTTTGATCATCCGATAACCTCTAGATCCGACAGATCACTCGAAATGCGACGTGTTATTTTATGGCGTTTTTCCGTGAATCGAAAATCAAATAAGCAAAATAAGTAGGATCCAGAAAATCTCTATTTACGTAGCTGCCCTAATATAAAGGTATATTCAAATTTTTTAAGGAGATAAAATAAGGTACATTATCATATTGTATATTGTCAATGCGCGAAACCCTTTGTGAGACGATTACATAATACAGAACAAAAGTAGTTTTGCTAGAAACGATAGTCGTGTCTGGTGATATTTCAATGGTGAATTGTTGAGATGGTACAAAAATATTCTGTTCCGGTAAAATATAATAAAATACAGTACATTTCAGTATCCTCACATATGACAAAATTATTGAAAAAACTTGCCTACTTCCTAGTGCGAACTGTGAGCATTAAACTCAACATTTTATTATTTTATGTTACCTTAGTGGGTGGGTTGTGGGCAAATTCGTTTGCATGGGACTAGCTTTTAATGGAATCGGAACTACGGAGCCCTGATTTTTTAAACGGAACTCTAAGATAAAAGAAGCCAAAGTCACTCCTTATAACATAGCTATCTGCCAGTGAAAGTCCGGCCAAAATCGGTTCAGCCGTTTCAGAGATTAGCCGGAACAAACATACAGACAGAGAAACAGACAAAATACAAAATACAAGGACAAACTTTTAAATAAAGTAAAATTTTAAGTAATATCAGTATCCCACGGGAGCAGCGGGAAGTAAGCCTATGTTTTAATCCAGAGCCTAGGCCAAACAAAATTTTATCAAAATCCGTTTAGTAGTTTTTGCGTGAAAGAGTAACAAACATCCATCCGTACCTGCACTCTCACAAACTTTCACATTTATAATAGTAATAGGATACAGTAGGATATTTACCTTGCTGTACCTATTATGACGCCATGTTTACATTAAATTGAAAATTTTATGGTCTATAGCATATTGCGTTATAGAGTAACAAATATCTATACATCCAGACATCCATATATACAAACTTTCGAGTTTGTAATAGTATATAGTACATTGGCCCAAAAAAATTAAACTCCAAAAGTTTCTGCAGCGCAAAACTCCAAACGCGATATTAGTAACAATTTCATTAATACACGCCTCAACACGTCCTCATAACAGTAATAATAATAATTAAATGTTATTAGCGCCGTTTCAGAAAACAGGCGTTTTCATAATTAATAAGCACATTGCGTCAATTGACCGCGTTCTGTTTACGTGATTTCAACTGTATGGAGAGTGAGTAGAGTTCAGTATTGAACGTCGGGGTTATTACTGGATTTTCTATATTCTCAATAGGGCACCAGGCTGAGCATGAAATGTATATTATATTGATTCAAGTGCGACACACGCGCCACTGCCCAGATAAACAATTACTACGTTACATAGTAAAGGCATCGTTATATGCAACCGATTTCCAACTGTAAGTAGGCAAATTATACAACGTATTAGTACTTGCTTGCATTCAAAAACAAGCTGTATCCTAGAGTCTTGAAACATTGAGAACTTTCCTGAAATTGTTTTTCAGAAAAAGATTCGATTCGAAACTATCAAATTTCCTGTAGGTTGTAGCATATTTTTTAATATGTAACATCTTTCCTCTCGCTTTCCTGCAATTTGTGGGATTGATTTCGTGAAATGGGACGGAAGTGTGTAACAGGAAGTCACGTTTGAGGAAGTCATTTAAATTGACCAATGAGCACGCGGTGGTAGAGTTAGCCGTCAGATTAGAATAAGATATTTCAGTATTAAATTTTTTTTAATTTTGACGTTGATTTATGTCACTGCACAATGGAAAAGTTTCCTTTTTTTGTCATATTAGAAAATTGTACTAAGCATTAGAGCTGTAGCAAACCGGGTGTATTGGGTACTGAGTAACGGGTGCGCCATCTAGTATCGAGTAACGAAACGTTACACACGAATACATTTCGTTACTCGCATTTTTCGTAGTACGGGTACCTACACTGTTTCAGTTCACACAAGTAGCGTTGATGCGTGTATTGAAACATTTGCTGATCGTATGTTTTATAACGCATGCTCGAGCTTATTCGGTGAATTTAAAAACGTACGTTACAAAGAGCGATGTTTGTTTATAAGGTGAAGTATATTTTTGGAATTCGTCGTCCAGTTTTTTACTTACGACTTAACCTTTACCTTATTTACTAGACTTGATTCGTTGCTCTAACATAACATAGCATGTTATGAGGTATCAGAAGTAACGAGTAACGTAACGATACTATAGTAACGAGTACTAATTGTTATAGTAACGAATACATACGGGTACGCTTTATTTCGTTACTTTTACACCTTTTTTTTTTAATATTTTCATAAAATTAACTTAAGCGACTACTGCATCGCTGGTTTTTTTAGTAGCCTATGCTGTCCCACAGCTGGGCAAAGGCCTTCCCCAAGGTCTTCCATGTCTCGTTCCTGCGCCATCGTTGGCCAGCCTGTCTGGTATGCATCCAGGTCATCGTGCCATCATTTTCTAGGTCGGCCACGGCGGCGTCGTCCGTCTTCAGGTCCCAATCTGTGGTACCTAATTTTTGCCCAGCGGTGGGGATGCAAGCGGCCCAATCCCACTTATATATTACTCAGCTTAGCATCTAACCATATGAAAACGAAGTCTCTTTTTTTCGTAGATAGAGCCAAATGAAAACTTTGGATCGCAAGTCGGATGCGTATAACTGCACCCTAACCAATATAGTTTTTGTGATCGACAACATTGTTGCGTATGTCTTACACGTGTAATTGTAGGTAATGTATAAAATTATAATTGCCCTACGTTTTTGTCGATATCCTTATAAAAATCGAGTCTCGTCCGTCTGTCCGTTTATTGCACTGTCGTACGGGATAAAACATCATTACTTACGCAATTATTGCAGAATAGATGTTACCCGCGACTTCGTACGCGTAAAAGTAAATCCCACGGGAGCCGTGAATTTTGCCGTTACAATATGCAGCCTTTGTCCTTCCCCGTGGTCTACTCTACATTTGTGCCGAATTTCATCAAAATCGGTCCAGTAGTTACGGAGCCTATTCTATGCAAACAAACCTATCCTATATTTATAATATTATTATATATTAAATCTCAAGATATAGGTTAAATATGAAACGATAAAAAAACAAACTTGTTGGTATTTCAATTAAAACTTTTCTAGGGTTTAGAAAAAAAGGTTAGAAAGGTTCGCGGTTAAGCTAACAACAAACATTATAAAAACCACTGATTGGTCATTAGCATACTACGGTTGATAAAGTCATTGTAAATTCATAAACACCCTAACGTAATTCCCAGGTCGCCAGTATACCTGGTCTGTATTGAAGCATTAGGTTTTAGGGCAAAAAGGGCGAACAACTGACAGGGCATGACCGCATTGTAATAAACTAAGAACTTTTAATTAAAAAAACTTGTGTAGGTAAATGTACTTACATTGATAATTCGCTGTTTTTAGGGTTCCGTAGTACCTACACTACACTTACACTCTTATAATTTCGCTCTGTCCGTTCGTCTGTCTGTCTGGCCACCCTTGTAGCTTCTGTAATTATAATTAGAAATTTGGTATAGTAGTAGGTACTTTTTACATTTGATTAGATTTTGTTTTAATCCAGAGCCTAAACTACCATACAAAATTTCATTGAATCCTCACAAACTTTCACATTTATTATATTAGTAATATTTACCAGATTATATTTTATACTAGCTGTTGCCCGCGGCTCCGCCCACGTAAATACAGTATCCCAAAAGAACACTGTACTTTTTCCGGATAAAAAGCCTGTTTTAATTCAGAGCCTAAACTACTACCACACTAAATTTCAAACCAAAACAAACATCCATCCATCCACACAAACTTTCACATTTATAATATTAGTAGGATTAGTAGGATTTTAGGACTCACCATACATTTGAAATGGGGATAAAAAAATAATTCATTCTGTTCCATCGGGTAGGTATAGTCGAATAGGTATTTTTAGATCAAGTCAAGATTTCATAAATCGCTTTTTTACAAAGTCAACTATTGTCGAGTAATCGGCCCCCAAATAGTCTCCTGCCCTCCCCTGGCATTTCTAGTTATAAGAGATAGAAATTTGTAAGTTTTCATGCTGATAGGTAATGTTAAAAACTCTTAAAAAGAGGATTTTTAAACGAAATTGGAGATTAACTTTTGAAGTTATTCAAAGAAAACCAATTGCGCGTTGATAGCTACGAAACCCTCCCTATACAAGTCCTGACATGCACTTGGTTAGGTTATTTTTAAATGCCCGTTTGCCTGTGTAAAATGTTGTCCCTATAGATACATACATATTGCGTGTAGATAAGTATGTAAATACTAAATAGCCTTCCTCTTGAATTTCTCGAAAATCGTGTTAATTGCTAAAACCGCATAAGATCCGTTTCGTGGTTAGATTAGAAGCGCATAGCGAGAACGTTACTGTAACACTTGCGGCCGCTAAAGTCCTTATTCACCACAGAACTCCTCATTCGCCACAAAACTCCTAATTCTCTGCAGAACTCCTAATTCACTGCAGAACTCCTTATTAACATGACTTAGCAGTTCGCACACATGACCTGAATTCACTGACAGTTTCCCATTAAAGCAACAAGAGTTAAGCATGAGCCGCGCATTGATCATAATATGACTCCCAAGGAGACTCTGTGAGATGAATTTAAAGGAGGAAAATAGGAGGTTTGGTGCTTTTTTTTTTTGGTCTTTTACGGCTAAATACTGAAACGATATTTAAATTAAGCGACGCTTTAGTCACATGCTGTGCTTTTTATTTCAACTAGCAGAGACAGCCTATGAGGGGTATCTTAATTATGATTAGCGTTTCAGTATTCGGCCGTTAGCCAGAAAGGCTTTAGAGTTTAACATCTTTTGCATATTGCATAGGGCCGAATGCGCAAACCCTCGTTAATTTAAGAGCATCTCACTGAAGTCACATAGATACCTACTGTCCTTATTCTGCGAAGCCGATACAGTGATAGTCTGCGACATACATTCCTAACTAGCTTTTGCCCGTGGCTTCGCCCGCTAAATAAAGTATGTTTTTTCGGGATAATATATGCCTATGTGTTAACCCAGAGCTTTAACTACTACCTAATTTCATCAAAATCATTTCCGTGGTTTTTGCTTGAAAGAGAACAAACAAACATCCATCCATCTATCCAATCACAAACTTTCACATTTACAATAGTTGTAGGATTTAAGTATTTGGCCTGAAGCGTTTGAGTTCAGTCTTCTATTATATCTAGGAGTTAGTTAAAATTACATTTTTTACAAAACAAGGTGTCGTAAACTTCTCTAAGTGTTAAAACCGTAATCTGTAACAGCTCCAACAATGGAGCAACAGGGGTGGCGTTTAGTTAAACTTGTAAGTAACCCCTCTCAACATCAATTGCAACGGAAGTTTCCTGTTGCCATTGTTGGGGGAATTACGCAATATGCGCAACTTTCCGCCTCATCTTTTCCAGGAAAACGCTTGAACAAAGATTTCAAAACTAAAGTTACGCTATGACGTACATTTGACAGAACATAATATTTACAATCTTCATACAAGAAAAAGTTACGCCATCTTGGTTTTCACCGTACCTCAAATGTCAGCCGTCTTGATTTCACCATAACTCAAATGTCAAAATGGCCCCAAAAATTCCAAAAGTGGGGACAGTTTTTGCCTTAACATTCCTCGTCTATAATATATATACGTCTATGCGCTTGAAAATGTAACTAATATTTAGTACTGGGGACTTGACGGTGATTTTTGCATGGCGATTATGGCTTGTTGTTATTTTGTTTAGAGACTGTTTCACAATCTTCTAATACCTAAGTGTAGGATAGCTTATTTTTGTCGCTGCTAACTTTGTATCGAGTGACAGAGACAAAACATGCAAATATATCTGACACTTATCAGTAGATTGTGAAACAGGCCCTTAGAATTATACCTAATTCATTATGTTTTTTCAGTACTTATTTATGGCCTTAGGTGTGTGTATATATATATATATATATATATATATATATATATATATATATATATATATATATATATATATATATATATATATATATATATATATATATATATATATATATATATATATATATATATATATATATTTACAAACGTATAATTTACTAGCTTACACATCCATCCATCCACACAAACTTTCACATTTACAATAGTAGTAGGATTAAGTTTCTTTTATTTGAATGAGTGTAATTGAAGCTTAATAAGAAGTCCTGAAAAGGGCGGCATTAACATTTGAATAATAAACGTTAGTTATCCGACAATCTGCACAACCGCTTAACCGTTGTTTATAGCTTAAATAGTGTTAAGGCTCCCACATACGAGGTCGATCGTTTCAGTTAGAACTGACGTCAGTTCGGCCTGAACGGATTTGTGCACATACACGGAAAAGATCGCATCCGACCGAACTGACGTCAGTTCTGCCCTTAGATTAATAACGCTTAGATAGTATACACAAAGTAAACAAACGCATTGTACAAAGTGAAGCAAGCAAGAAATAGATGTAGGCGTAAGCATTACATGCCGACACGCACACAATCAAAACTTTAAAGCTGTGGATGGTTTAAAGTTGTGGAAGTTGTGGACAACTGTTGCTCTTAAAATTGGAATTACTGTATAAATTGTTTTTCTCAATATCGTGAAATGTAAGAATATAACTTATATTTCATTTTAAAACATCTTAACACGATTTGTTAACATGATTTATATTGAACTGGTATTAAGGAATATATTAAGGATTATCTTAATACTGGCAATAATTTAAATTGATAGTTAAAAAAATCAGAAAATATTTAAAAAGTTGCAACTATTAGTTAGCCATGAAAATTTTTAAATAAATTTATTATTACTAGTAGAACTTTCACAATTCACAACAGGGCAGCAAGATGGCGACATAATATGATTTTATTTTAAAATATTTTAAATATTTGCCTTAATACAAGTCAAATTGTTCGGATTTCATATGTAAGTATAAAATGTTATGTCCGAAGTTTTTTTAATTCTTTTCCGATGCATTGTGACATTATAAACATTATGTTATTATAATTACAGACGTTCCAATAACGACACAAACCGTCATAATGTTTATAATAAGTATGCATTAGCGCTTGACCTTGACAACTGACGGGTCGTCCGAACAAACTGAGCCCATATGGCTCAGTATGATTTGCTTCACTTTTCATGCGCGTACCCGGTTTCTATGTTTTAATCTAAGGTTCGGCCTGAACGGATTCGAGCACATACACGGAAAATTGCCACGAGCTTCATGTTTTTAAGGTTCCGTAATACTTTAGGAACCCTTATAATTTCGCTCTTCCCGTCCGTCCGTCTGTCTGTCTGTCTGTCCGCCGCTCTCCTAGCTTCTGTAATAAGTTTATGACAATAACTTTTTAAGTAGGTAATTCAAAGAAAACCTATATATATCTATATATATAAACCTATCTATATAACCCTTAGACATGTCGTGACATGCTCTTGGTTAGTTTAGGCTATTATTTTATTTATTTATTGTATTTTGCTGCAACTGTAGTCACGCTATCTACGAAACCGAATTAATGTGTCATACATTTTTCCAGTAATATGTTACTTATAGAAATCATATCTATTTTTTTATACTAATAGTTTTTAGATTTTATCAACCATAGTGGCTCTAAAGTTTTAAATACTTCAATGAACTCTAATAAATATTCTTTAGACCACGTGCCATTTTTAGGGTTACTGAGACTTTGCTGTTCGTCCGTCTGTCGCCGTAACCTATACCGTGATAGCTCGACAGTTGAAATTTTCACAAATTATGTAGGTATTTCTATTGCCGTTATAACAACAAATACTAAACTATATTAATACATATAATAAATAATACTAAAAACAGAATAATATGACATTTGAGGCTCACATGCAACAATCGTGATTTTTTTCCGTTTCGTACGGAACTCCTCTTGCCGACTCGCACTTGTCCCGGTTTTATTTTACACTCGAATTTTATTACCGTTCAGTCCAATTTTATTACTGTTCAGTACATCCGTTCAGGTCAGAATTAATGTTGCCAACTTAGATGTTTTTCAAAGTTTTACCACTAAATTTAGTATTATATTCCCTCCTTAGTAGGAATTTAGTTGTTAGTAGTGGTTTTGTAGAAAATAGCTAGACAGTAAATAATATGCAATTTGGCCTGCAACTATGTGCTATTGAGACACCGTATCATAATAGCACATAGTAGCACGCGTCCGTAAGTCGCTTAAAACTACCGATTTAATTTCTATTTACGTAATATTTCCTACTATATTTTTTTAATTTAACGGTAAAAATTATCATATTTTCAATTTAATAATAAAACTGAAAATGCAGTGGTTTTTGTAAACACAAAAAACCACTGCATTTAGTAAACACAATCCCTAAAAAAACTTTTAGGGACTCCTAAGTTTATAGTTATCGGTACTCTTTTAGTAGAAAACGACGCGAGTTTAGTAGTTTCGCAAAAACAGAGTTGGCAACATTGGAACGTATCGCTTCAGTCCAAACGGCCGACTGATGCTATCTCGAAATTGCACACAGACGATACTATTTTGCATCCGTTCAGGCCGAACTGAAGGAAAACCGGACCGTGTATGGGACCCCTTAAGAATGTACATAATGAGCAACTATTCTATATTATATCAGAAGCAGATGACACGTTCGCAGTAATAATTTCGTTTATAAATGGCTCAAAATGACAAGATAATCGAGGGTAGGTATATTTTGCAAAAGGTCAAAACCTTTGCTGCTATAATTTAAGAGATATCTCAAGTGTTATTTTATTTATTACAACTCATCATAAACTAATATTATTTTCAACATGGCGCCTCTTTTGATATTGTAATTAGGTCCGCTTACACCCGGTTTCTGAAAGGCTAATCAAATAGTCGATGAACTAACACGTACGTCGAGTTAACAGGATTGTTAAATCAATTTGCGTTTCTGAAACGCTAATCAATGAAAAATTTACTAATCAATGATCATCTTGACATGACACATTTACACCTTTAATAGCTATCCAGAAACCGAAAACAGAGTTTGACATGTACTTTGACCATGGGTTGACATTCGTTTTGTTAACTAACACAATGATCAAATCAAAAGATTGATCAAACTTTTTGCAAATCAATTTACACTTGACGAGATTTGACCGATAAGTTTCTAGAATTATAGTTAGGTACCGCAGGAGATGCGTCTTAAGTTCAATAGTCAACACCAATTCACTTATTCAACTTAATATTATGATAAATGTAGCAGAATATATCCAAAACATCTATCGAACGAATAAGTAATAACAGTGCTAATTAATTTATTTCATCTGCATTATGTAATTAAAAACGAATGAACCGATTTTAATCTAATTTTTTTTTGTTTGAAATCTGACATGATCGAGAGTATTCTTAGATTTAATTCATCATCATCATCTCTGCTTGACAATTCAGAGATATTTTAAATTTTTATTTTGTTATGTATTGTCTAAGTATAATAAATTAAATTTATAAAATATATTAGAAGGAATTGTACAACCGCATTTTTAACGTATATTTTGACATATTTGTGCAAGCACACCACAAATGTGTATAATATATATATATATATATATACATATTTCTAGTGCGCTTGCCAAGACCTTTAATTTGATACCAAACAAGAGATGATTATCTCGGTTGAATTTTTTCAGATGTGTAACATATAAAGGTTTAATTTTCAAAACACAATTTTTTTATAAAAATGATATAGCCAACTCGCCAACAACAAATAAGTTACTCGCGGCATCAATACGAATCTATTGACATCTCATTTATTAAAATCGGACCAGTAGTTTAGATAGCGAAGGAACAAACATACATACATAGGCTGCTAAAATCATTACAATTACATTCATTACATTCAAAGGTCAATATGCAATCTCTTCCCGGAATGACTACTTTATTCTAGGTTTGACGAAAGCCCTTGGACAAACCCCGAAATAAATTCTAATTTCGGTATTTGCCTATAGCGTTTTAGTCAAACCTAGAAGTTCCTACCTTTTCTGCCAAACATCGAGAATAAAATATATCTGTTTCGGGATTTGACTAGTCGATCTTAGAAGCGACTGGCGGACTCGAGTCAAAGGCCTTCATAACTTAAATTGCTTGGGCTTTGACTAAGAAGTCAAGTTACACATTGACCAGCCAAACCTAGGAGCGCCGGAGCTTCGAGGTTTGACTACAACATATACAGGAAGTTAGTGAAGCGAAAATTCAATTAAGTGGATATAAAATCTAGTTATAATCATAAATCATTAATCGCTATCTTCTAATCCACAATTCTTAATTGACATTTTTAGAAGGATCTACCTATAATTATATTATAATTATATTATAATTATATTATAATTATAGGCTTGATTGAGGATACTTGTTTGGCACCTTTTTTTTTAGGAGGCCAAAACAATCTGATAACATATCACGAGGTCAGCATGGAAAGATAGCTGCTAAAATAGGACTAACGATTAAAGATAGCAGACGGAATATTAAGTACACGCCACGGTGGTCGAGGCAGGTGCCCCAACATCTGCCAATAATCTTCAACGGCAATTACAACTGTTTTATCGTTCATTAGTTCCGTTGGTTGGCGCGACTCATTACATTTTAATGCTCTCCTGGTACTCCGTGGGAAATGATCATAATTTCATCTAATTTTATAATTATAGACTATTTAATAAGCGGATTGTAAATTTTAAGTCAGTGTTTATCAATTTTGATGAACCGTTAAATAATTGTTATCGTATAAACTTATAAGATAATCTATTTCAATGTTGATGTAACTCGGCTTTCGTGTAACAAATTGGTACGTAAATCAACAGGTGCATTCCCCTGTAAACAAGAATAATTGTCACCTAAGAATGGAATTCGAAAGTTACAGAAATGTATAATGAACATCTTAATTAACAGGTCGCTAAAACACACACACTATTATAAACTTTATCTGTTTTTTAGGGTTCCGTAATACACAAGGAACCCTTATAGTTTCGCTCTGTCCGTCCGTCTGTCTGTCTGCCCGCGCTTCTAGCTTCTGTAAATATTAATATAAATGGATGAAATTTGGTATAGTTATAGACTGTGTATAGATCTCGGTTTTGGCATCATAAAATAATAATAATTTTATATATTACGGGTGGCTCTCCCTCCATACATTTGAAGTGGGGATGAAAACATTTTGATTCTATCTAGCCCATCGTGTGCAGTATCGTTGAATAGGTCTTTTAAAATAAAGTTAAGGTTTCATTCATGACTTTTTTGAAAGTCGCAACTCCTAGCAAGCAATTAAAAACTATAAAAGATAGAAAATTGTAAGTTTCCATGCTGATAGATCATGCTAAAAACTCTTAAGGAAATTTATTTTGAACGGAACGTTTTGTTACGGAACCCTCCATGAAAGGAACATGTCCTGACATGCTCTTGGTTAGGTTATTGATTTTTCGCATGATCATTTCGTTTTTACATTGTACAACTTACATGTAATTTATGACTGTTTTATCAAAATCATGAAGGTTAAATAGGAACAAATTTTTGATTACATTTCCATATATACTAAAATGCTATTAACGGATATTTCAAATTAATTTACCAAACAAAGAGATACGTTTCGAATCCAATAATATCTGCCGGTTACGTGCAAGTTATAGGGGTTGAAGTGGCCTGCGCTAAATTTAAGAGTTCGCATAATCAAACATCTAAGCCAGAGGCGGTCCGTTAGCTGCATACCAACGCGAGTACCGATACGGCATTCCTAAGCTGGGCTCCCACGAGTGCCCCCTCTCACTCGCTCCTCCCCCCTCTCACTCGCGCCCCCGCTCGCCGTACTACCTGTCCGCGCGGCGCCCTCCGGAAATACCTGCGCCCGCGCATGAGCCTAGGGTGAACGCTCTACAAGATTAGGGTCGCAAATTCCTAGTAGGTAGTTGAAGTATTCTTATTTAAAATATGAATGCGGTATTAATTGTATATTTTTCACCAAAGGAGAATTTAAATGTCATAATTACTAAACATTACAATGGTCCGCAAAAAAAAATTATAAGTCGGGAGCAAGAGCTTCTTTATGTGATTTTAATGTACTTTAGTGTGATGAATCCAAAACTGTTTACAGAATGATTCTATCACGGCTAGTTTTTTTAGCTTTTCTTATTTTCAATTTTACTGTAATTAACATAATACAATATCACCCGTATCATGAGTTGTTTCCTCATATCCGCCTCGACACAACCTCATCTGAGGTATCCTTAAGTAGCTCCTCGAATTTGGTATTCTTAAACGTAATTTTTACCTCAGGTGTTTGCTCCTTCAGTAAAGTTGAGTGGAGGCGTGACGTCATAGATAATCATAGAAAAATATATAATTTTTGTGTCAACACCAATAGTTACCATTAAAACTCGGTCCGAATTTGGCAGAATGATGCTATAACCCTTCGTTTAAAAAAAGAAATTTCAAATTTAAAATCAGTGTCATTGTCAATTAGGGTTTTTGATATATTTTCTGCCGCTAGGGGGTAGAACCAACCCACACAAAGCGTCATCTGGTGGCATAAGTGGTATCAAAACAGGTCAATAAGAATTTTCATTTCAATATACATTATTTTTCTGCAATTTTGATGCCGACCAGTGTTATCATCAGTCTTCTTTCGAGCGCTGTTATACAATTACAGTTCAATGGTTCTAAGCTTCATAACTCTAAAGCATTAGTGGACTACGGAATGTCGACCAGATTCCTATTTCCGCCAGATTATCGTAACCTGTGTAATTTCTACATAATACATAATTGACAAGTCAATTGACTTTAAATATTAAATTCTCTTCATTCTTTATTAATTTGAGGAAGTAGTAAATTTGAATAAAAGAAAACACATGAATACAAACACAGTTTTTCCAACTACCATGAAAAAAGGAGAAAGCGTTTACAAACTTACATTGTAATGACATGATGACATTCATAAACTGCAAAGGAATCGAAATATGACGTAAGCATTGACTCATACCGCTCACGGCATTCTTCATTATATTCGATCCATCATTCATCCTTTTACAATATACAAGTCGCCAATCACCATAATACAATCTGTGTTACTAAAAAGCTTTGCCCCCATGAAAATATAAAATTTTTACGAAAATTACTGATCGATTTAAGAAAGACCTATTTAGAAAAATTATCGACACGCCCAGCGTTGCACATGCGCTTGTCACTAACTAATAAGTAATAAGAGTCATTTTCGTGAATGAATAATTCTATGCATCCATATTTTAACAATGAATTGAACCGCTCTTTGTTAGTAGACCGTGCTCTACAAGTAGAATATGAAGCGCTGTTTTGAAAATAAATTTCCAGGAACTTAAATGATACCTGTTAGGTACCTATGCAATTTTAGTTTTCTGTAAAATATTCTCTTCAAGGCAAAACTAGATGATTTTCTCACATTTTGTTTTTAAGTACATTTTAGCATCAAAACCTTACAATGACAATTACTGACTATGACTATTGGGAGTTTAATGTTCAGTTTAATATAGTGTTTGCACTTATATACTAGTTAAGTTGTATTCGTTTATGTAGTAGGGCATTTATTTTGCAGACTAATATCTGAATACTGAAATCACAGATTTATAACTATAAATATCATGTAGGAGAAGAAGACACATTATATCGCCCTTATTCTCATTCCGACATTTTATGCTAATGGATAAGAAAGAGATGTCTAAAAATTTACGATCCCAACTTTTCTAGTTGTAGCTTTTGATGAAGCTTTCCGTACATTGCAATAAAGTCGCACGAGAAAAACCAACAAAGTAACAACCAAAGTACAAAAACCTATTGACGTTACTGATCCTTCCGTGTATATTCTTTCAAGATTGAAACACTTTTTAAAAATTAGGTGCCCCTCTATCCACTAAGTGGAACAAGCACGGCATGTGATTTGGGCGTTACTTAATTTAAGTAGCGTTTCAGTTTACGCCTGTTAATTATATTCTAAGTAAATAATAAATTAAAATAAGTAAGGTTTTATGAATGAAGTGCAAATTAAGCGGAGTGCCTCCATGGGGTGGTTGAACTTTTGACGTTCCGCCATGTTGAATCATGGCTGCCATGCGCGGGAAAACCGAGAGCACTTATTCTGATTGCTTCCATGGCATTTTTACAACGATGCGGTTTTAGTAAATTCGTTGCTTATTAGAATTCAACAGGCATGTACACTAAACCCTTCAATCGTCTATCGGCCGAATACTGAAAAACTCTAGTGACGCCTTAAATGGTTCAGTGGTATACTCAAAATTCGTATAACAAATTTCAATTTGTATCACAAAATGATTTTTTCATTTCTAAATGAATAAGTTTTTTTTTCAGAATATCAACAAAAAAAGCTACTTAACATTGAAGCAGCCACTAAATTTTAAGTGTCATTTTCGGTATTCGGCCGTTAAATAGTGGTTTTCGTTCAGGTGGGGTTTTTGAACATGTTTTCAGTCGGCGGCGAACTTTCTTATCATGTTTATGTTCTATCTATGACGTAAATATTTTACATTGGGGTTCCATAGAAAGCAGGAAAATAGAATTTGGAATCAAGTTAATTTGTTTCTTTTTTTATTTGGTAACCATTTCTCGGGTTTGCCTGGCTATTATAGATATTAGGCATTACATAGGATTTCTATTTCAGCTTATAAAAATAATAATGAAATACATTGATCTAAATTATGTAACATGTACGTCCGACTTCAACTCCATACGTACATTTCAACTCTACTAACATTCAAAATCACTACGGAACCTCAAAAAAACAGAAGCAAACTCGCATTGACTTTGTCTACTCGCTTTTGTAGACAATGAATAATATAAAAGCAAGAAGTAAAGGCGTTTTTTAATAACTCATTTCAAGTATCAAGAACAGCCGTATAAAGTGTCAGCTAGGTTTTCAGCTCGGCCGAGCTACAACCATATGATGTAGGTAAACAGTATAATTCAACTTTATGAAAAGATTTTGTTCCTAGATTTTCAGCGCGACTGGGCTACATCAACTTTATATCGACAATATCGCTATAATAATTAATGTAACCTCACAAGATTCTGGAAAATAGTACATTTGATAACTAACGTAAAAGTAGAAAATGCACTAAAGTACGGTCGCGGAGCACGTAGAATTTCGTGCGCGAGTGAGAGACAAGTGAGCGATAAGTCAATGCACAAAATTCTAAGCGCTCCGAGACCGCACTTTATCAAACCAGCGATTATTTTTACATAGTAAAATTCAAATACTTGGGATACCTTATCCCAACAAAAAAACCAAACCACTTGTCATTGCGCTGGAAGACACCGGCAAATGTTAGATTAAGTTACTTTTTATAACATCCAACGTCCGGGAGACGTTGTAAAATATAACTTTTATAAGTTATAAAGATTAGGACAGTATATGCGAGTAATAAAGTTGAAAGCGTAAAGTTTTACGACCGCAACATGCGTATGCGTTACCTTTTCAGATGTCATAGATTTGAGCCTTTTCCTTTTGTCCGGAAGAGGTGTTAGAGAATTAATTTACTTTAAAAAAATGCAAGTATTTGGTATTCCTAAATAAAACATAAGCTGCTTTTTATTCCGGAGAAATGGACGATTATTGCCTTTTTGCGCGGACGAAGTCACGGACTAGGCACATAATAATATATCTACTAGGCAAGTTATCCCGCGTAACCGTACATTTTGCCGGGGTAAAGTAGCTTATTCCCTCTATATCTGTACCAAATTTCATCAAAATCAGTCCAGTAGTATCGGAGCCTATAAAATGCAAACATACAAATCTTTCCTCTTTATAATATTAGTATAGATTTTATAAATAAAGTAGAAAAGGTTAAAAGAAAGTTGTGTACTATTATTATGAACATGAATTTCCCCCAAGAACCAACAGCAGTAGGTACTCCCAATTAGTGGTAGGTACCCTAAAAGTACTATCATCGCTACGCTACAGTAATTAACAGCATAACAACTTCAGAGGCACGTTATATGCGAAATATTAAAATTCTATTATTTTATTATTCGCAATAAAAAATATTATAATTAGAATTTTGCGCCACAAACTTTTTTATTACCTACTTGGTGATAATTATTTTTAATTAGAATTATTCCGAATATTGTATACGGTACAATAAAAATATCAATTAGGTAATAAGAATACAGCCTAACTAGGCAAAATGTTATAAATTATTTTTTTTTTAAAGTAAATTTTCTTCCGTTAGCTCGTTCCATTGTCAATCATTAATTAATCTTTGCCATTAATCAAAATCGGCCAAGTGCGAGCCCGACTCGCGCACGAAGGGTTCCGTACAAAACGGAAAAAATCGCATTTGTTGTTTGGTTGGGAGACCTTAACTTATTTATTTTATACTTACTGTTTTTAGTTTTTTTTGTTATAGCGGCAAAAAATTTCAACTGTCTAGCTATCGCGGTAGGAGATACCTAGGTACAGCCTGGTGACTGGTGACAGTCGGATAGACAGACGCACAGACAGATAGACAGCGAAATCTAAGTAATCAAAAATCCCTTTGGGTACTCTAACTCTAAGAATGAAACGATACCCCACACCATGGGGTAAAATGAAAAAAAATCGTCCCCACTTCACTTGTATGGGGAGCCACACCTAAAATATAGATACCTACCTTATTATTAATAAGATTGGAGATAGCTCTGTTAAGTGCAACCACCGACTGATATCATTAGCTACAACCACATCTAAGGTATTTGACGGCATGCTTGAGAGACAAAAAAAAACATCTAAATTTGTATGATGCACAGTTCGGTTTCAGGCCAGAACTCTCAACAGCATGTGCGATTATGTCTCTTAAGCAGATTGTCAAGTATTACACAGGAGTACGCCCGTGTATGCAGCCTTTCTTGATCTCTCCAAGGCATTTTACCTGGTTAGGTACGATATTCTATGGTATAAAATAATATAAGTTGCAGGTGTACCGGGTGAGTTAATTAACATTCTTAAATATTGATATGACCACCAAACTAACCGGGTTAAATGGATCCGTGAACTCTTTGACGAGTACAGGTTGGAGTGTGGCGTGAGACAGGGGGGAGTAACGTCTCCTTCGCTCTTCAACTTGTACGTGAATAGGCTGATTGGTGTGCTGAGCGACACCAGAGTAGGCGGCACGATTGATGGCCACTGTGTTAACAGTACTAGTTATGAAGATGATCTGGTGTTGGTCAGCTCATCAATAGCCGCCCTTAGAAAAATAGTTGGAGTGTATGAGGAGCATGCGAGGAGGCACGGTCAAAGTGTATAATGTGAGAAATAGCGAACTCTTGATATTTCAATCCAGGGGTCGTAATGATGTTGCTCTTCGAAGAGTAAAAGAGTTTAATTAACTCGGCCATGAGGTCACCGAGGATTTAAATGACGATGGAGACATCGAAAGGGAGAGGAGAGCGATGGCGGTCCGATGTAACATGTTGGCACGCAGATTCGCGAGGTGTAGTACAGATGTTAAAAAAATACTGTTTAAAGCGTTTTGCCAAACTCTCTATACCTGCAATCTGTGGGTCAGCTACACGCAGCGGGCCACTAACGCTCTCCGAATACAGTATAATATTTACTCGCTCTCGCGAGCTCGCTTCGCCTCGCGTAGTGCGTCTGCAATGTTTGCGCATGCACACGGTTTACACAGCGGGCTGCGGCCTCGCACCGCATCGCTGATGTTCCATCCAACATGCTCAGCGCCAAGCTGGACATCCCCCCTCTGCGGCACTGGGTCCAAGCACACGTGCGTGTGCCCGGAGCCCGAGAGGGTGGCAAGTACCTAAATTAAATGCCATTTGTATACTAACAATATTATGGGCTACGCCTGAAACGCGCTAACTACGCCTTTTTTTTTTTTTATATTACATACTGACGGTATTTTCAATTTTACAGTGATATATATATATATATATATATATATATATATATATATATATATATATATATATATATATATATATATATATATATCGCGGAACTGAAAACTTCGAAAGCGCGATTCAGTATCGTGGCGCTAATTGGTTCGCCACAAAATTATTGACAGTTCAGTCCCCTTTTCATTCAAAATTCATTAATAGTATGTTATAATATTATAGTCATTGTAAAGAGACGATATTTTAAGGTTGTTTCAGATATCGCCGAAACCTATTTATCGGATCGGAAATTTCATAAAAAGGAAAAGGGGCAATGAAAATTAAATTTGTGTGAGTCACGGAACACGGCCATCTTAACGCCGTAGTGGCACGAACGTGCGCCGCGTACGAACGAGTGTGGAGCTACACAATGTAGAGAGTACAATTCCAACGAAGCGGACGTAGGTTCGTAACAGTGCAGCAGTGGCGTGTGGTTCTTATAACTCCATTCGTATCGGCTTCAATTATCTTCAATTGCAAGACCAAGACTGGGAGCGCAGACCAAGACCAGGTGTATTGGCGCAAGACCAAGACTGGCCAAGTCTCGTCTTGTTCTTGCATTTGGGCAACACTATATATAACATAGGCGTATATATTATATACGAGGCATGCTGAGGCAAAAAATTTCTTCACTTAAATGGCTCCACTTTTAGAGTTTTTTGGGGCTATTTTAACATTTGAGGTATGGTGAAAACCAAGATGACGTAACTTTTACTAGTGTGAATGTGAAGATTTGATCTGTCAAATGTACGTCATAAGCCTATCTTTAGTTTTGAAATCTTTGTTACATAATCAATATTGTTTAACTGGGAAAATGATTCAAATTGAAATTCCCTAAATGGTTTATATCATACTTTTTCCCGCGACTCCGTCCGCGAAAATATAGTGTCCTACGGGAACACTGTATCGGGATAAAAAGTAGCCTTAAACTACTAGTCTTACTACCATACCAAATTTCATCAAATTCCGTTCATTTAGTAGTTTTTGCGTGAAAGGGTAACAATAATCCATCCATTCATCCATCCATCCATCCTCACAAACTTTCACATTTATAATAATATTAGGATACAAGATGTTACAGTAAAAAATACCGGAATAATGTTTTAAACTGATATTTAAAAAAATCAAATTAAACATTTACAAGCACTTAATTATATTACGTCTAATTTCTAGAGATGTACCAACTAGTCGGCTTTACCGACTTACTTCGCTTCTGCTCCTGCAAATGACTTAAATTTGCATCCTTGAACTGACCCTCAAACGGAGGATTTCCGAGCGCTAATCGATGGATGGAATAACAAACGCAACGCTTCCTGATTCGCATATAATAAGGATTTTTTAATCGATTCTATAAAACTTTCGGACCCTTGTTTTGTGCCCTTACGGGTAGAATCTTCATCATTTCTGGCAATTCAAACGTCAGCGTCATAATGACTAAATGCAAACATCAACACACATCGATCTGTGGTTACGATGCGTTGATTCTACATTCAGTAGGTAGGTAGTAACTTAAGCCTCCGAAGTTTTGGCCCAGTTCGAAGTTTAAAACCTGAATATGTAACTAAGTTACCTAATTGCTTCTTACCCTAACTTAGTACATTGGTAGAGTTACCGTAATTAATACTTATATAATTTTAAATATTCATAGCATTTTAAATATTCATTAGCATATTACCTACCATTAAATTAGTATAATTACTAAAATATGCATAACCCCATATTTTACTTATAACATAAACCCCATATAATAAGTTCCCCCCTCCCCAGTACAACCCCTATAATAAGCCATGGTTTCTGTAGTTCAACAAAATTTTGTATAGTATTTTCATTTGTCCATACTTAACCTTAGCCCCTTACTAAAAACATTTGGCCCATAGTGATAAAACTTAGGCAAATGATAACTTGATAGTATAATAATTAAGTATAACGCAATAGGCGTAGAATATTATGTTCCTGTAACTAAAGCATTTCGCATTATTTTCCTGTGCAATATTATCTAATATTTATTCCTGTTAAAATACATATTATGTAATCTCATAATCCGGCCACCTCGATAAATCGGAAAGGTTCTTGATTTTTCCCTATTCGGATAATCGAGGATATACAAACAGAATAACATAAATATTTAAGGGGGGCTGCTCCTATACCACAAACGTGAATTTTTTTTTTGCCGCTATGTACAGATAACGGAACCCTTCATGCGTGAGTCTGACACGCACTTGGCCGGTTTTTGGTACCTTTAGAGTAGATATAAACGCTGCCGCCGTTTTAGCCGGGCCGCCAACGACGTAAAAAGTTATCGGCGCGCCGAGATAGTCATAGTGACTAATTTCAATAGGTAGCTATGAGCATACATATTACTCAAGTCATATAACCCATATATAAGCCTATTCTTTCATGCCTTAAACGAGAAGGTGGTTAACTTCCATATTAGGGACATCTATCTCATCTAAAGGGTTTTGCATGAAAGACAACATGCCTACCAGAAAAGCAGACCTACCGAAACGAAGCGTTCGACAACACCTCAACCTGTTCTATTATGGATATCCTGGTTTCAATAAATATAGATCCAACTACTATAGAGCAGATCAATGCCACGCTTAACAACAGAGTAGCGTCGTCAACTATCATGGGCTTGACGCTCAGGAGCAGGCTGACCTACGGATGCCCACAGGGAGGGATACAGTCGCTGCTGGTGTGGTCCCTGATAGTGCACTGGCTGCTAAAAGAACTATACGATAGAAGGTTCTTCGCTCAAGGATACGCTGACGACCTAGCGATACTAGTAGTGGGCAAATGCGCATCAGTGGTCGCTGGGCTAATGCAATCAGCACAAAATTGGTGCAAAAGGGTCAAGCTAATAGTCAACGCTAAGAAATCTTGATACCTAATACCAAAAAAAGGAAGTTGGATGGACTAAACCCCACAACAATCTTCGGAAAAACTACCACGAGTGCAAACGAGGTCAAATATCTATGAATGATCCTATATAAGGGACTTACTTGGAATAAGCACATCGGGGTCTGGGGTCCTACCAGGCGTTCGTCACTCATCACGTTGCCTACCGCTCGGCCTATCTCAATCGACAAAGGCCCGTCGCACGCCGCACGTCCGCTAGAGCACTCGCACCGCACGTTCCCGCGCTTACGCGTCGAAATGCCATGTAATTATTGTGTAGTGGATGGCTGCAGTGTAGTAGTTTAACAACTAAATTTAGTAGTTTTTGACCTCTTTAGTAGGCATTTAGTTTTTAGTCGTTTATTTTGTAGGAAATAGCCTCCAGCCAGAAATAATAGAAAGAGCATTCTTAAATAACTACTGAAATTTTTAAAATACCTACTTATTAAAGAATTTTTTGACTTTCCTCCGCTTTGCTGTTTTCCTTATTATTATATACGCATTAAAATTATTTACGCAATTTAGGATATTTTCAACTATAATAATTAATAGAGAAGATATTCTTATTAAGGCTATTTTAACGTAGGTATTTTTGCTTTTGTATGGTGTGATGTATCTGTTACGTAGTAACCATTTATTAATCTATGGTCCTATTGGAGACTTGTCAGCTCTAAATTGGTCCTTCGGCCGAAGACAATGCTATGGTTATACACAGCTGTAGTGAGGCCTATTGCCACATTGGCTGCGTAGTGTGGCATATCACACTACGCAGCCAAAAAGCTGTACAGGTCAACTGCATTAAAACATTAAATAGCGTACAGAGGCTGGCCTGTCTGATAATCACGGGTGCGTTCTCGTCGGCACCCACCGCTTCACTTGAAGCCCTTATTGACCTGACTCCACTTCCTCTGCTTGTTCATATGGAGGCTAAGAAGGTGATTCTCAAGCCTGGCCTTGACGACAGGTAGGACGAAATGGACTTCTACCCTACTTGGACAGCTGCAACAGTTTCTTCTTGAGATACCTGTCATGGCTGTACTATCTGAGGCCATGATCAAGGTGCATAGCTTCTAGAAGCTATACCAGGTTTTCATACCTTCTAGGGAGGACTGGGAAGGACAAGTCCCAATTAATGTTCACCCTAATTACATAATTTCGTTAACAGACTGATCCAGTCGACACAGATCAGACAACCGGGCGGACGTTGTATTCTACGGGGGCATGCAACATACAGGCAGATATGCTTGTTTGGGAGATTTTGCAACCGTGTGTCAGGCTGCGATCTTCGCTATTATTGGTTCGCTATTATTCACTTGAGAGCCTACGCAGTCAGTAATAAAAATGGTCAGTTCTTGAAAATGTGGAAGTTTATAAAACGAATATAGAATAAAAATTACTGTGAGTACGCTCTCTGGAATCAAACCATAGTTACTGCTGGAACTATTTTGGAATGTAAAATTACGTTGTTTTTTTTTCATCAGTACAAAAAAGTGTCATAAATTGTATTGCATTGTAATTGTGTGTAATCCAAAAATATTTTTATAGCTATGAACTACACTTTTTTTTTACTATCAAGTACAAACTTTAAGAAAACCCTGTGGAGATCACGCCATCAACGACGCTGCCAACGATGCCGCCAACGACTCCGCCAACGGCGCCGCCAACGACGCCGCCAACGGCACCGCCAACGGCACCGCCAACGACGCCGCCGCCGACTCCAAAAAGTCGGCGCTCCGCTGCGGACCTACCACCCATCGGCGCTCATATCTATTATCTACTGTAGAGTCTACACCCAAAACCCCCCTTAAATATATATTTTATTCTGTTTGTATGACCTCAATAATCCGAATAGGGTAAAATCAAGAACCTTTCCGATTAATCGCGGTGTCCGGATACATAATATACATAATACAATATTATGCTCTCTTTTTTGCATTTTATTTTTGACCTAATTAATAGTGTGTACGTTGACTTTTACTGTTCGTACATTTACTAGTTAGCGATATAAATGCAAATTACGCGTAAAATATTATGTATAGCATAGGACAATATGAACTATGAATAGATGTCTATAAATATAGTATGACGCCGCGTTGCGTAGGCGCAGCTCGGCGGCTCGTCACAGTGAGATACGGTGACGTGTGAGGCCACAGTTGGGCAGCTAGGGCTATATTACTGACTGTTAAGTGTACTGTGTAGCCACTAGCAATGAATCTACTGTCAAGCGACTTTTCCAACGTATAAGACAATGACAAAACATTGTATAGCTTATCCACTGTGTAAATATTTTTATTAGTAAGGGGGAAATGTGCAAGTTTGTGAGGACGAATGGATGTTTGTTACTGTTTCACGCACAAACTACAAAAACGATTTTTATGAAATTTGGTATGGTAGTAGGTTGAGCTTGAACTTGAGTTGTCTGGATTAACATATAGGCTACTTATACTACTATTCGAAAAAAGTACAGTGTTCCCCGGGATACTGTATTTATGCGATCGGAGCCGCCGGCAAATGCTAGTACATAATAATTATGTGAGTAGTAAGGAACTGTCAATTTTCAAGGACAGTGGCCCTATTCATCCATTTTGGCAAGATTAGTGATTACATTTGGCGAAATTCGATATTTTTATTGGAATAGTATTCTATATCTTATACTTTAAACGAGACGATCTTGTTTATATACAATAATCGGTATCTCGGCAACGGGCTGCAAGTATTACCATGAAATTTAGTATGCAGATTGCAGGGAGTTTTGGGGGATAAAAATCGTTCTAGCTAGGTCTTACTCCTTAGAAACTGCGCATTTTAAGCAATATATATTGTTTCCTCTTTCGTCGTGCAACAATATATCAATAATTTCGACTCTCTTACGTCAGTTTGATTGGCAGCTTGGTATGGGTACCTACGCATAATATTTGCATTGTTTGGAAAATCGGAATGTGGTGCGGGTTTGAATCTCGGTAAGATTAATATTTTTGTGAGTACTTATTAATTATTTTTTATTTTTTAAAATTATTTTATCGTTCTACTATAACTCCGACCAAAGCTCGGTCTCCCAGGCACTACGTTCTAAACTGTCTTATGTATTTTCTTATCATCACTGTATTTTTCTTTTTCTGGTTGAAAGAGTTTTGGTTTTTTAAGCGAAGGTTTTGTTAGTTCAAGTTGCTTATTCAATGTAAAACTATTCGTTTATTATTTATTCAGTGCCAAACAAACTATAATGTTTTGATAATCATTGCAATAAACGAAAAAATCACGTTTTTTTTTGGAAACAAATTTATCGCTATTTTCTCTCAATTTACGAAGGGTAAATTATGTCTACTCTATTGAAGCTACGCGGAGTACTGTTAAATAATCAACATAATATGAAAAGAACATTCGAGATGTTCAACGAAATTCTTAATATGGTCTTTTTATAAAAACTATAATACGTAAGGGTAATATTTACTACGTAAATTTATGAGATTTAATTTTGAATTTATTAGAGCTTATGTTACCCGGGCCATTATTACGACTCTTTTGACACCTCATTCATTACAATCAGATCAGTAGTTAAGACGCTAGGGTGTAACAAACATACATACATATATGACATATACTCCCAAAAGGGCAATGACCTTCCTTTTGGCCTCGCCGTAGTCGGCTTAAAAGGTCATATCGCGGTAGAACGCGGTAGAAACCAACCGTAAAAATGCTTATGGTCAAAAAGCCCACGCCTAGTAGAGGGTCAAGCCTATCGTATTCAATATGTCGAGGTAGTACAGACTGAAATCTACCGTAAAAATGGTTATGGTCAAAATCACACGTCTAGTAGCCGGTCAAGCCTATAGTATTCAATATGTCGCGGTATAGTAATGCTTATGGTCAAAAAAACCCTCTAGAGTTAAGCCTATGGTATTCAAGGTGCTCGACCACCACTCCCAACCCCCCCCCCCCTCCCCCCCACCCCGCGAGCGCCTCACGATTACAAACATTGGGGCCGTCCGTTACATCTAAATTCGTCTAGCGAGCCCCAAGGCCGAACTCCATAGAAAACACTTCATTAACTGTGACGTCGTCGCCCACAGATTAGTTAATAGATGCGAAATTACTTTTTTTTCGACTCCATCTTCATATTTCAATCTATATTTTACTGTACAATTCACAAAATGGTGTTTAGGTTAGGTACGTCTATTTTTTACTAATAATTTAATTTGTGAAATAATAATAACTGTCATTGAAATAGTTACTTTTTGTCGCCATCTTTATTCTATAAATTGGACTTTTAGCACTGATAAACCCTTAGGTTACTATTAATTATTTTTTAAAAAGGACATGGGACATTTGGCGGGCAGCCACGGCGACCAAAGATAAAATAAAAGAGGTTCGAGCTTCGATGTAAGCGCGATTGTATTGCAGGAGGTGGGGTAAATAATGTGATATTTTAACTAATATTTATAAAAATATGATTAACAATTTATTATTTCACACATTCTTCACTTCTCCATAAATCTGAATTTAAATCATTACGGGAAATGAAATGTGAATTAAAATTATACAATCTAAGTAATAGTATTTTGGTTTGTTATAGTCGCCACTTTTTTGACCAGCGGGTGTGAAACGCCCAATGTCTTGTAACTTTCTATGCTGATAGATCAGGCCTTAGGAAAATTATTTTGGGCGAAACCGAACAGTAACTTTGGAAGTAGGTAATTTGATAAATCCTATTGCGCTTTGATAGTTACAGAACCCTCCTAAGACAATGAGGATCAGTCATGTTTTTTGTGTAGTATACAGACTTATGGCCACAAAAAAAACAGTAAATACTGTAAAGAAATTATTTAAATCAGGCCAAAAATTAACGAAGATACAGCAATTTTAGTGCATTAGTTCCAAAAACGCGCCCGAGAATGAAGCTAGTCGCCGTGACGTCATCTGTCGTCGCCACCTCCCTTCTAAACAAAACTTAAATATTTAACGTAAACAAAAACAATGAACACGAATCACAAGCATCAAGAATCAGAGAATGAATACTTATGCAATACCTATGAAGTATGAAGTATGAGTACAATCAAGCCGTTTTGGCACATCCCGACAGATGACGTCATCGTAACCAATTCAGCGGAAGCGCGCGTTTTAAACTAGCCTTTCAGAAAAACTTTAATAAATCCACAATTTCTTGACGCTTTTAAAAAATAAAATGCTCAGTAAGTTAATACCCATACGATGTACTTAGTAAAAATCTGATTTGCTACTAAGTGATTGATCATCATCGACATGCTCTTCGTTAGTTAAAGGCGTGACTCCTGCTCATGTTTTTTTCGAAAAATTACACAGAAAACATGAAACAAAAACATTTGTTTTCATACACAAGCTTCTGATGAGACTGCAGGACTCTTGCCAATAAGTACATTTAAAGTGATCCTAGTCATTTTCAAGCAGACTACGCTTCGCTTTACGATCACGCCAGCTATTAAAAAATATAACTAGATTCGGTTCATCCGTTTGGGAGCTACGATGCCACGAACTTATAACACCCCTCTGTTTTCGTCAGGGGGTTAAAAATAGTGAGAATGAATTATCAGAATTTTGTTTGGTACTTCTACGTTTTATTAATTTTTTTTAAGATTTTATTAAGAAAGTACGTGGACTAATTATCTCGTTGTAAACATTCAGCAAGATGTACATACTGATACGTGTACATCATTTCTGTGACTCTGTAATCAAAACGAAATCACAATAGCGCCCGCCCATCGCACGTATAGTTCTCATGCTAATTATGACGTCAAATTCGCCCGTTTGGACTGCCGCGCCGGCTTCTTACATGATACGTAAAAAATATGTCATACCGCGCGGTTATAAATGTGGAAAATGCGCTGCCATCGACACGCCAGATCGAACTGTCAGCCCCGCGTCACGTCCGTTTCGGATCACGGGTCGGACAGCGCGTGCTATTTCCCGCGGTCCGAACTGTAAGTGTAACAGGCGCTAATCACAGACACAATATTGTCTATTTAAATTTTAAAGCGTTTGAAAACGTTCATGTAATTTAATAGCTTTGTAAAGTCCTTTTTCGAAGCTTTCACATTGAATGATATGATTAAAATATATAAACAAATGTCACTGTTCAATAAGTCGATTCAATGTCGTTATAACTGATTTTCACTGTAAATTATAATCATTACAATACCTACTTTTACCTATTTCAATAAGTCTCGTTAACGGCCGGTTTCAATGACCTATCTACAAATTTATCAACAGGTTACATTTGGTACCTCTCTGTCAGCGATCTCGCTGTCACAAACAAAGATTCCATAACTAAGCTGTTAGTTTATTGAAAAGCAAAACACCGGCAAATGATACCAAATGTGAGGTTTTTAACAAATAGTTATTGGTAGATAGGTTATTAAAACGGGCCGTAAGAGTCTGACTTGTAATCGGTGTCTTTACATTTTCCTCTACAAGTCTCAAGATTTCAAGTTTAACACTCTCAACTCCTATTCAGTTTAATTGACTGTACTGGAGTTTATCAGGTCGGAAAACTGTTCGCCGTCTTCCAGGTCATTTCACGGGGACATGTTATGACGTGTACATTATGGACTATTACCGCCCCTACTCGTTTGTGGCAAAATTGATTTTCCAATTTCTTCAAGTATTGTGTGAGCTTTGAAGTGCCCTTTGAGAGTTATTTAAGACTAGATGTTTGACGTGACTTTGTACGCGCAAAAATAAATATCGCAGGAATCGTACATTTTCGGGAGAGCATAAACTACCTACCTATCATATCAAATTTCATCAGAATCCGTTCAGTAGTTTCGATAAACGTACAGACAGACAAAAATTCTAAAAATCATTATTTGGAGTTATATTTCGTTCATAAGCCTATATAATATATCTTCCGTGTATAGACAGCGACTAGCTACGATTTTATTATATATACGTATATTGTATGATATTAATAGATCTTATATAATATGTCCTATTATAATTGTATACAAAACTTTTTACATGATCTCGCACAAACGTTCTCATCTTTTGTAAAGTTATGTGAAAGTGTTATATTTTTGTTTTTTCTATAATAAGAAGTATAAAACCATACTATAAAGTATTATTACCCAACTACGGCGAAGCCAAAAGGAGGGGTAATGATTTTGGCAGTCTATGTATGTATGTTTGTTCCCTCGTAGCGTCTAAGCTACTGCTCCGATTTTAATAAATGAGGCGTCAATAGATTCGTAATGATGCCGCGGGTAACATAGGCTATATATTTTTTTTTACAAATTTTGTGTTTCGTATTTGAGACCTCAGATTCTGATATCTAAACAAATTAAACCGAGATAATCATCACGTGTTTGGTATCAAGAGAAAGGTCTTGGCAAGCACATCACAAAAATGTATGTATTATTAGTTGATAAGTCATTTATTTTTTAAAGTAATGGCAACACCTCCCCACGGAGACCGGTCGGTTCTGAGTTACGGGCCTATTTCGCTCGTGGACTTGGGACCGAAAGGGGTGTAACCCTGCTTGGTGAGATCTTTCCTTGTTAACTTTGGTATCTAAATATTTTTTATTTGTGTTCTTATTTTTACGATTGTTTTTACTAAATCAGCTCTTTGTAGTTATTAAGTTTTCTAATTGTGTAAATCGTAATTTTAAATTGATAAGCTGTTATTTTTGTAATTTAAATCATTTTTATTTTTAAATAAAAGCCGTTTGTCGGCTTCGTTCGTATTTTTTAAATTTAAATACACTTCTGGATCCTAAAATCAGAAGTGGGATATGAACCTAGCTTCATTCTGTACAAGTCATCGCCATCCACTTAGTAACTAGAAGAGCTGTATTAGTGCAATCGTATATTGTAACGATGCCGCGTGATTATTGCGCTAGGAATAGGGGAACGCCGAGACTATCACGGTCGCGGTCTCGGGTCTCATACGGTGCGTAGTGATAGTGTACGATCGCATCGCTCAAAATATCACCGTTCTCGCAAAAGGTATCGCAGCTCGAGACAATCGAAATCACGATCACGATCTCGTTCGGCTCCTCTCGTGCGTGTTGACCGCCGCAATCGTTCTCGTTCGCCACGTGTATTGGAATCTTGTAAAGATAACGGTTTGCACGAAACATTGAGTGCTATTTTAACTCGGTTAAATAATTTAGAGGATAAAACACTTTTCTTCTACTACCCCCGTTTCGAATGAGTGTAACGGTAATCCCAAACGTCAGATGTTTCCGAAATGGAATCAACAAATAATTTAGTCGATGCTCTCAATAAGGTTATTTCTGCGAGACCACAAAGCTATTACGTATCTAACTTTGACCCGGCCTTACATGACGTCGAAGCCTGGTTCGAAGAGGTAGATCGTGCGATGTTATTAAATCGATGGGACGATAAGGAATGTCTTTCTCGTGTGGCAGGTTTTCTAAAAGCTGACGCTAAAACGTGGCTAAACGAATGGTCAACGAATGACAGGTCATGGTCAAATTTCAAAAACAATTTCATTGCCTTGCGTCCCAAGCGGTTAGATTTTGCGTCTATACTTTTTGATACTATGCAAACTACGTCCGATAAATATCTTACCTACGCGGAATATGCACGACGTACCCTCTTGCGGGTACGAATAGTGAGAGGTCTTATCAAATTATAATAAGAGGCATTACCGAACCTCAAGTGCGAGTCGCAGCTGCAAACGCGAACTTTGCAACTACGGATATAGTTTCCTTTTTGTCAGTCCATAGTAAACCGCCGCCAAATAGGTTTTCAAAACATAAAAGTCTAAATAACTTAAATCGAAACAATAAGCGGCCCGCGTTTGAATCGGTTAGTCATACGTGTTTTAAATGTAACAAGCGTGGCCACAAAGTTTTCGATTGTCCCGAATATAATAAGTTACCTAACGATAAAAATAAACCTTGCGCGTTCTGCAAAAAGTTAGGACACTCCGAGAATAAATGTTTCGCTAAGGCTCGTACTGATTCGCGAAAGGTTAATCTTTGTAAGCCTAGTGCACTCGAGCAGAATAATGACGTTACGTCTGCGGTAGTGCAAGGTATAGCTATAGACGTTCTTATGGATAGCGGCGCGTTGGACGTATCTTTATTTTCATCGGACTACCTAAAGTATTTTTCTTGTTGTCATATACCTACTCATTTACGTATTAAAGGAGTCGGTGAGCGGGAAATAATTGTAACGTCCTATGTTACGTTAACTATTGAAATTTGTGATATAAGCGTTGAGGTAGATCTTTTAGATGGGCTTCTTGTATGAATGCGCCTATAATCGGCACCGACGTGTTAAACAGAGATGGAATTATTTTCGTGCGTTCCCGAGACCGTCAGTACCTTACACATTCGCCTAAAACAATTTCGTCAGTAACGACAAACGCGCATAGTGATATTAATACGCCTTTAACTGGGAGTCAGTTACATTTTTTGAAGGCTGTCATAAATGAATTCAAGGAATACTTTATTTCCGGAACTGCGACTACTACCGTTAAAACTGGCACTATGCGTATTCGACTAACTGATGAAACGCCTATTGTTTATCATCCTTACAAATTGTCGTATCATGAAAAAAAGTGCGTGAGATAATAAATTATTTATTAGAAAAGCGTATAATTAGGGAGTCAGAATCGACATACTCCAGTCCAATCATTCTAGTTAAAAAGAAAGATGGAAGTGATCGCATGTGTGTCGATTTCCGAGCCTTAAATAGAGTGACTGTCAAAGAGAGGCACCCGCTACCTTTGATAGATGACTGTATTGATCGCCTTGGAAGTTGTAAATACTTCAGTAGTTTGGACATTGCCTCAGGGTTCCATCAG
Source organism: Phengaris alcon alcon (assembly GCA_037179445.1). Lineage (NCBI taxonomy): Eukaryota > Metazoa > Arthropoda > Insecta > Lepidoptera > Lycaenidae > Phengaris > Phengaris alcon. The sequence continues at coordinate 610,519 of JAYRCH010000437.1, read as the reverse complement.
ATCCTTTTAGACGAGATGTCTATTCACATGACGGGATTCGTCACGCCAGAGGGTCATTATGAGTAAGTACCTCAAGATGCGAGAAGAAGAGACCAACGGATTATCAATGGTACTTTACGTAAATACATCGATACAGGGAACGTTATTGTTTATGTTGATGATGTACTGGTTTTAAGTGACTCTGTTCATGATGGTATACGATTGTTGCGTCAAGTATTATTCACATTAACGCGTGCGGGATTTTCCATAAATCTCGTTCGTTAGTAAAATGTTCGTTCCTAACTGAGGAAATTGAATACTTGGGAAGAGTTGTGGGTCGGGGTCAGGTAAAGCCGAGCCCTCGTAAAATAGATGCTCTAGTAAATGCTCCTATTCCTGAAAGCGTAAAGCAAGTTCGACAGTTTCTCGGTCTAGCGGGGTACTTTAGACGGTACATCATGTAGCGCTCATTTAACTAAAAAAGATGTCAAGTTTCATTGGGGCGTAGCCCAGGAAAAGGCTTGATGTGAGATAGTTAAAGCCCTTACGACTGAACCGTTTCTTGCGATCTTCGACCCAAAATTATTCACCGAACTTCACACGGACGCCAGTAGCATAGGATATGGGGCGGTTTTGATACAAATACACCCCGTAAATAAAAAGAAAGTAGTTGCGTACTTTAGTAAACTCAGACAGAGAGCGGAAAGCAGATACCACTCCTACGAGCTGGAGACGCTAGCTTTAGTCCGAGCGTTGCAGCACATTCGACAGTATTTAATTGATTTAAATTTTAAGATCTTCAGACCGCAACGCACTTAAAGTCTACTGAACGTAAGAGGGAATGCTGGTGGGCGTACCTCAATATCTATATATCTTACATTTGAGATTGTTTATTGCAAGGGCACTATGATGACACATGCAGATTACTTAAGCCGTAATCCTCCTGTTAAAAATGTTAATCAAATAGGCCACGTAATTGGGCCCAAATTGCTCAAGCGGCTGATAACGAAACACAGCAGCTTCTGCAAAAATTAAATCATGTTGAGCTAGATGCTCAGCGCTATGTAAACCAAAACGATATCTTGTACTATAAGTACACTGCTATAGGTGAGGAAACTAGATTGCTATGTTTTATCCCAAAAGGACACCGTTTGAGCCTTTTGAGAATATTTCACGATGAGCATGGTCATATTGATTCTGAGAAAACAATTGATTCAATTTTAAAGTACTTCTGGTTTCCTCATCTACGACAGTTTGTTAGGAAATATATAGCCCATTGTTTAGTTTGTATATCTAAAAAGAGAGTGCCAAGAACTCCTTTACAAATTATTCAGTCTTGGAATAAACCCGATATACCGTTTTATACTATACATGTTGATGCGCTAGGACCTCTGCCTGAATCAAATGGTTTTAAATTTGTACTTGTTATAGTCGATGCCTATTCAAAGTTTTTTTTGTTATGTCCTATTTATAAGCAAGTTGTTAATGAACTTAAACGCTGTTTTCTTAGTGCGGTCTCTCTTTTCGGTGCTCCACAATTACTTGTGTGTGATCGAGGGAGAATGTTCGAGTCAGCCCAGTTTACTAACCTGGCTAAGGAATTATCAATAGAGGTGCACTACATAACCCCCGGAGATGCACCATGCCAACGGCCAGGTTGAACGTTACGTCCGCATGTGTTGAACATGATACGCATCGAAACTAACCACAAGAAAGCCGAGTGGTCGAGTGGAAGCTGCAACTGGTGCTAAATATGATTAAACGAAAAACCAGGCAAACATCTGCTCTGAATCTGTTGACAGGTATCAATGCTGCTACTCCTCTCATACGCTCGCTCGTGCGCGATGTCGCTGTCGAAGGACAGGCGCCAAATCGCGAGGCATGGCGTGAGCTATGTCGTAACAGAGCTACCGAACTGTTGCGGAGAAACCAGAGGCGCCAGGACGAGTACGCCAACCAACAACGGCGTAACCCTTCCACGTTCCATGTTGATGTGTTGATGTGTTTTTGTCATCAAAGTTGCCCAGTCCACTGGCAAATTGGACCCCGGTATGCGCGGCCCTTATCGACTTACACGTGTGCTACCGAATGGACGATACGAGTTGAAGCTGTTGACTGGAGCTTATGGGAAGTCGACACAAGCCGCGGCGCAACATATGATATAATGTGGAAAGGGGAATAGTGCCCTGAAACATGCGCAGCATTTTTCGATAGTTTGTTTTTTGATGATGTCGATCGTATGATCATGAGAGGCATGGGTAATATAGAGGACTGCTGCTGCTTCACGATGTAACGCAGCATGCGCAGTTGAGGCGTAGGTTTGATTTTTTTATTTTTTTATTTAATTGTTTGTTGAAATCTATGTAAGAATGATACATGGAAGGATTTGAATGTTTCGTTTCATATAGCTGGTTTATACATGTGATTAATGTTATACGATTGTTGCGTCAAGTATTATTCACATTAACGCGTGCGGGATTTTCCATAAATCTCGTTCGTTAGTAAAATGTTCGTTCCTAACTGAGGAAATTGAATACTTGGGAAGAGTTGTGGGTCGGGGTCAGGTAAAGCCGAGCCCTCGTAAAATAGATGCTCTAGTAAATGCTCCTATTCCTGAAAGCGTAAAGCAAGTTCGACAGTTTCTCGGTCTAGCGGGGTACTTTAGACGGTACATCATGTAGCGCTCATTTAACTAAAAAAGATGTCAAGTTTCATTGGGGCGTAGCCCAGGAAAAGGCTTGATGTGAGATAGTTAAAGCCCTTACGACTGAACCGTTTCTTGCGATCTTCGACCCAAAATTATTCACCGAACTTCACACGGACGCCAGTAGCATAGGATATGGGGCGGTTTTGATACAAATACACCCCGTAAATAAAAAGAAAGTAGTTGCGTACTTTAGTAAACTCAGACAGAGAGCGGAAAGCAGATACCACTCCTACGAGCTGGAGACGCTAGCTTTAGTCCGAGCGTTGCAGCACATTCGACAGTATTTAATTGATTTAAATTTTAAGATCTTCAGACCGCAACGCACTTAAAGTCTACTGAACGTAAGAGGGAATGCTGGTGGGCGTACCTCCAATATCTTACATTTGAGATTGTTTATTGCAAGGGCACTATGATGACACATGCAGATTACTTAAGCCGTAATCCTCCTGTTAAAAATGTTAATCAAATAGGCCACGTAATTGGGCCCAAATTGCTCAAGCGGCTGATAACGAAACACAGCAGCTTCTGCAAAAATTAAATCATGTTGAGCTAGATGCTCAGCGCTATGTAAACCAAAACGATATCTTGTACTATAAGTACACTGCTATAGGTGAGGAAACTAGATTGCTATGTTTTATCCCAAAAGGACACCGTTTGAGCCTTTTGAGAATATTTCACGATGAGCATGGTCATATTGATTCTGAGAAAACAATTGATTCAATTTTAAAGTACTTCTGGTTTCCTCATCTACGACAGTTTGTTAGGAAATATATAGCCCATTGTTTAGTTTGTATATCTAAAAAGAGAGTGCCAAGAACTCCTTTACAAATTATTCAGTCTTGGAATAAACCCGATATACCGTTTTATACTATACATGTTGATGCGCTAGGACCTCTGCCTGAATCAAATGGTTTTAAATTTGTACTTGTTATAGTCGATGCCTATTCAAAGTTTTTTTTGTTATGTCCTATTTATAAGCAAGTTGTTAATGAACTTAAACGCTGTTTTCTTAGTGCGGTCTCTCTTTTCGGTGCTCCACAATTACTTGTGTGTGATCGAGGGAGAATGTTCGAGTCAGCCCAGTTTACTAACCTGGCTAAGGAATTATCAATAGAGGTGCACTACATAACCCCCGGAGATGCACCATGCCAACGGCCAGGTTGAACGTTACGTCCGCATGTGTTGAACATGATACGCATCGAAACTAACCACAAGAAAGCCGAGTGGTCGAGTTCTCTCTGGAAGCTGCAACTGGTGCTAAATATGATTAAACGAAAAACCAGGCAAACATCTGCTCTGAATCTGTTGACAGGTATCAATGCTGCTACTCCTCTCATACGCTCGCTCGTGCGCGATGTCGCTGTCGAAGGACAGGCGCCAAATCGCGAGGCATGGCGTGAGCTATGCCGTAACAGAGCTACCGAACTGTTGCGGAGAAACCAGAGGCGCCAGGACGAGTACGCCAACCAACAACGGCGTAACCCTTCCACGTTCCATGTTGATGTGTTGATGTGTTTTTGTCATCAAAGTTGCCCAGTCCACTGGCAAATTGGACCCCGGTATGCGCGGCCCTTATCGACTTACACGTGTGCTACCGAATGGACGATACGAGTTGAAGCTGTTGACTGGAGCTTATGGGAAGTCGACACAAGCCGCGGCGCAACATATGATATAATGTGGAAAGGGGAATAGTGCCCTGAAACATGCGCAGCATTTTTCGATAGTTTGTTTTTTGATGATGTCGATCGTATGATCATGAGAGGCATGGGTAATATAGAGGACTGCTGCTGCTTCACGATGTAACGCAGCATGCGCAGTTGAGGCGTAGGTTTGATTTTTTTATTTTTTTATTTAATTGTTTGTTGAAATCTATGTAAGAATGATACATGGAAGGATTTGAATGTTTCGTTTCATATAGCTGGTTTATACATGTGATTAATGTTTGAGGGCCTTGAAAGAGTGAAGGATGAAAAGCTTTAGGAGTTTTGTTATGGCCTAAGAACGTTTAATTAACCGCGTGTGTATAACGTTTCAGATGATGGCTCAGATGATCATGCAGCAGATGGCAATGCAAGCAATGAGGCAGGATGCAGAAACCTCGAGAGGAAATCGTCACTTGCATGCTCGAGTCGACGCGGTTGCTGGACCTTCGGAAGACTCCACAACAGGCACCGGGACGTTGCACCGTCAAGATAGGCCGTATTAGTTGATAAGTCATTTATTTTTTAAAGTAATGGCAACACCTCACCACGGTGGGTATATAAACCGGTCTGTTCTGGGTTACGGGCCTATTTCGCTCGTGGACTTGGGACCGAAAGGGGTGTTACCCTGCTTGGTGAGATCTTTCCTTGTTAACATTGGTATCTAATTATTTTTTATGTGTGTTCTTATTTTTACGATTGTTTTTAGTAAATCAGCTCTTTGTCGTTTGTATTAAGTTTTCTAATTATGAAAATCGTAATTTTAAATTGATAAGCTATTATTTTTGTATTTAAATTATTTTTAGTTTTAATAAATAAAAGCCGTTTGTCGGCTTCGTTTGTATTTTTTTATTTAACTTCTGGTTCCTAAAAGTATATTATTTTAAATCATATCGTTTAAGTCATAATATACGTTTAAAACGCGGTCGTACAATTCGTACAACCCAGTTGTCCAATTTTCGAACATTACGTAATATAAAATGTATATTACTGTACCTTCATTAAACATATCTTATTTAATAAATATAATTCATTATAGACTATACATAAGAAAACAATAAAAAAAAACCCTGAATTGTCAAGCAGTGGACGGCTGATGGCGAAATTGGCTCGCTCCGCACTCGTGAAGAAGATATTTTCAATTTCAAGTGTTTTGATTACTTATAAATATTATTTCAAAAATATGTTCGATTGAGAAACGGAAAAATACGAAATTAAAAAAAGTTAAAAAAACTATAACTCGACTACGTAAAAAAGGGGTCTAAAAACGACGAAACAAGAATGATTCCAGATGGAAATCCAGAAATGCATAGGTACAAAAATGGTCAAGGTATGCCGTGGTCGCACCTACTTTATAAGGTTCGGAACAGTCGATGTCAAATCGCAGCCGTCTGTATCTATCTTGGGGTGTGCATGTGTATGACGAATATATGCATTTTCTAGAAACTTCTCCAGGCCTTACGGTCAGCTCACTCCTAGACACGACGCATCTCGGTGTGAACTGACGCTTAGATGCCATTAGTAGGTGCGACCATGGCTCAAGCTTGACCATTTTTGTACCTATGCATTTCTGGATTACTGTCTGGAATTTTTTTCTTGTGAAAAACATAAAACATGTATCTCAAATCTATAGATGAGCGCTTGCATTAAAGCACTATATTATACCTATGCCTTCAGTCTTTTCAAGGAAATCTAAGCGAGGCGTTGCGTTTTCATCCAACATTCTATGATGCTTCCTTTTCTAATTCCCCTAGGCGTCCGCCTTCTTAACAGTCTTCAAAGTCTTTTCAGCTTTGTCATCAGTTTAGTTGCCTTTGCTTGATTTAGATTTATTAGATTCAAAACCATCAAATCCGTTTCCGATAAGGCAATGGAATAGACAAAAAACATCTCATATTCAACCTAGTTACTGGGTATTGGGTTACATATTAGAGGTCTGCTAATGTGACGCGTTTCCACAGAATATGACGATCGGACCATACATGTAAACCTGATTCCGCAGACAATTCCGGTCCCGCGCACTTGTATGCCCATTGCCCATCTGTTGTTTGGGCTAGGGATTCGCGACGTTTGACAAAAATATCGATAGTTTAGACACGTTTATATTAAACTAGCAAAGGCTCGACGGCGTAGATAATACCTATAATAATATGATGCATGTAGGACGTATGTATTACGGAGTTAGCTGTTAAAACCCTTCTCTTGAATCCGTCTCCGTCTGTGTATTGGCGAAAACCGCATCAAAATCGATTGCATACTTACTGTTATACACTATATTATGTATAAATCTTCTGTAAGTGTGTTTGTAATTGAACTCCTTCTAAACGGCTGGACCGATTTTGATGATTTTTTTTTTGTGTATGTTCAAGTGGATTCTCTGATTTAGATTTGCAATTGGCGCTGCTGTCAGTACGTCAACAAATTTAACTCTATGGCGGTACGAAGTTTTTCGGGACAGCTTATATCATCATAATATAAAATATTACACTGAACCGTACAAAATAAATTTTGTAATTCTATAATTACTACTATTAGTTTTATCTAGATTCTAGAGTCTAGACTTGTAGAATCTAGGTATCTTTAAGAAAAATCTCAAATACCTACTTAACATTTTTTTCCTTCTTCATAACACGGGAAACATGTTATTGATATTATCAAACGTTACCCAAAGTATTTTCCTATTTGAGAGAGTTATGTTGTGGAAATATTTTATACGAGATATTTTATAACAGCCTCCGTGGTCTAGTGGTTAGAGCTTGGCTCCCACGACCTCGCGAGTCGAGCTCGGAGATCGTGGGTTCCATTCCCGCATTGGAATAACAAAAAATGTTGCTTCCAAGTTTGGTTAGGACAACGCAGGCTGATCACCTGATTGTCTGACAAGAAAGATGATCCATGCGTGATGCGTTGGATGGGCATGTAAAAAGTCGGACCTGCGCCTGATCTCTCGCCAGTCGTGTCGGTTATCCGTCCCAATGGGTTATGAGAGTAAAAATGGAGAGAGTGGTCTTGTGTACTGCGCACACACTTGGGCACCATAAAATTACTCCTACGTAGCTGGCCTGGTTTTCAATAAAACCGGCCCCCGTCACCGAAATCGGTGTGGGGGGAGTTATTTTAAACGAGATATTTCGCACAACAACGATATTTCATTACTTGTGAGCGTTGGAGCGACTGGCAGATTAAAATTTAATATAACATAATACAAAGCCTGAAATATACAATTCCTTTTGAGTCGGTGATGATATTTATAGGTTAGGAGCGACAGGCTGAGCATTCACGACAGGCGACAGCATATCTCACGCGGTTGTAGCACTCTCGCGACTCACCAACACCTGTGCTTACTATACCAACTGCTTGGAGGACACCATTCCCAAGATTATCAGACGAACGATGGAACCGTCGGTCCAAGAATAATTTTACCATAACGTTCGAATGGCCATACGAGACGGGCGGAAAACAATAATAAACAACATAATTAAACGGCGATGGAACAAGGTGACCTTGATATTAGTTTACCAAAACCGTGATGGACTTCGTAAACAATCATATATTATAATAAAATAATTGTAGGAAATTTATAAATGTCCTGAGAATAATAATTAAAATATGTGGCACAAAAGGGTACGGGCATTACGCCTGTAGTTCGTTTTTATTAAATAAAATAAAAAAATACCATTCGCAGAAACTTTTTAACATTCACGCTTAGCATGACCGCTATAGAAATGAGTTTTGTCTAAGAATAGACATACTGACAGACAATATGCACAAAATGACATTAAAAATCCTTTGTCAATTTGTCTAGAATGAAACGTTCCGTAGAAAGAAACCATTCTTCGGTGGTTATGCTAAGCGTGTAGGTGGATAAGTAACTAAAGATATATACAGTCCTATGAGACATATTATGGCATACACAATATACAATATTCATTAACGTAACTGGGTTTTCCTGTTTTATTTAAGAAAATATAAATATTTGCAGGCGAATTTAATCATTTTCAGTTCACATTTATGGACTTTGGAATGTCAATCAACTGCAAGTACGTAGGTAGGTAATTCTACCCCAAACAAGTCTCATAGACTATTAAAACTACGGTTGCGTCACTTCATTACGCATGTGAGAGCGAGACAGATTGATACAAATGACCTAGGCCAACGTCATTAGATCTAGAATCCGGACAATACGTTACGTACCTGACTGGATCTCGTGCGTTAAGTTCGATTTTGTCGAGAAGTTTGTCGTTAAGGTAGGTCGATTCTGCTAATTAAATCCTGCAATAATTCGGTTACGATCCAGACCCGACCCGTATGTAAAACTGCAAAATGGTATTCTCATAAACGTCAAACCCGTTTTGATTGGTCCAAACTCCAAAAATCAGATTATGATATGAAGAATGGTTCATTTATAATTCAATATAAGGAAAATGAAAGTATTATTTAGAACATTAGGGTTCAGAAATCAGAATCCGATACAATTTATAGTTTAGCAAATGGTGTTTTAATGCTAGTTATTTTCCCGAATCTTGCTGTTATTTAAATGCATAATTAGATCACGATTGTGACTAATTGAATTAGATGACGAAATATAGATTCTATATGCTAAAGTAAAATTAAAACCATTTCAGAGATAAGCCAAAACTTGGCAAACAAGCTTTGTCGATAAAACTCATCAACTTGGAACAACCCTAGCAGATTTAGATGTTTGAATGAAAGCGTGCCGCAGAGGGCGTCCTTGGACTCTACTTTATCCCCGCATATGAGTTTGCAGTCACGGATTCTAAACACGAAGGAAATAAGTACACCTGTTTGAATAAAATTTCGAGAACAATTACTTCACTCGATAACTAGACGGCTACGAATGCCACTGCACTCTGTGGTTGTGAATGTATGTAATATTACACTTTATTAGGGACTTTCTAACGGCTAAAGTAATCTACGTGTCTAAGATGATAAAAAACCGCGCCAAAGTTTGCCAACTACCTATAATTAATACACCACTTTTTAGTGCACCCCCGAATAAAACTTAGCCCCCTTATCAATAAAAGTATTTATGCAACGATGTTGCTGTCTTTGTCTGTCATGTGACTTTTCCAACGTATCAGACAAAGACAGCAACAATGTTTTGCGTATCCTTTGCGTAAATATTTTTATTAATAAGAGGGCATCAGTCTACAGCCTAGACCCTAACCTAGACCTGTGCTATTTAATAGTAGCTTACTACTTCAGCACGGGTCTCTGGTCTCTACTATATATGTGGGAACGTAATGATGAAACAATTATTTTACACTAGCTGATCCGACACACTCTATTCTGTTTTATCTACGAACTGGAATAAATACACCTACTACCTACAATCTATACCTGCACCTACAACCTACACTGAGGCCGGCTGATTTTGTTGAACTTCTAGTCTGTTTTGCAGTCCAACCAAAGAGATAAACTAAGCGGTTTCGGCGGCGGACATAATATTTATATATATGCCTTCGCATATATAAATATGTCCGCCGCCGGAATCGCCGTAACGAACTTCAAATATTTGGCAGTTAGGAACAGTTAGTATGGGAAAATTCAATCGTCGGTTTTTTTTAGTATTTTCTTGCAATTTTTTCCCATATTTCTGTGCGCTTAAACCATCCCTGAACTTCCACACTTATTTCAAGATCAAAATTAGCCAGATCGATCCAGCCGTTGTAGAGTTTTAGCCAGACAAAAAACTGCAATACATTTGTTACATATTATAAAATAAATAAGAAGATTATTGTTATTGTCGTAACTCAATATAAGATTTGAATGACAATTGAAATGATATGAACGGTCATAAAATAAATTAATAGGATGTCCAAATTTAGTATGGGGTAGTAAGGTACATCGGTTTGTGTCTACATAATAAGAGAAATAAGTCACATAATAAAAGATTGGGACTCATAAAAGACATTACCATACTCCCCGCCTCAATAGGGCGTTAGGGTAAACTGGCTTGGGGAAGGTCAGGTCAGGCCCATTGACAATGACCTACGAGCCGTTAAGAACTATACATGCATCTTTTTACCCGACTGCCGAAGAAGGATTATTACTTTAGTTACTCTACTACCTAAGGCCCACTTGCGCAGATCTTGCGCATACCGTTGGTAAC